>CM023458.1:71170613-71635368 GCA_013339765.2 Haemaphysalis longicornis
GTATTCGTCGTGCATTGTAATTATACATTCCGAGTGTCCAACTCTCCATGCAATAGTGGGAGTCCATTTGGGTCAAACTGTCGCTAGAAAGAACTTCTTCCTTCCACCGCATATAAGTGCTACTTGAAAAGTTCTTTACTCTTATAACGGTGCCATGCGAAATATTGTACGTCTTCTCGTACGTTCGAGAAAACGCTACTTTCACATTGATGACGTTGTCAGCCCCTTCTGACTTTTTTCCAACTGTTTGTAGCAATAATATAAAACTGGTGCTATTATGATGACGAGTAAAACTTCGATCTTACGAATTGTTTACATTTTTTTAGCGTCGCTGGTGGCATTTCCTGTTTGGACCAGATTTAGGAGTGTCTTCCGAAGTCAAGCGGCCCAAGACAAAATCATTTTAACGTCCAGGCCTTGCAACCAGACTGTCGAAGTTTATTTTCCTGATTTTCTTCGCATCGGAAACGTAAGATATACTTTTTCAGTAAACAAAAAGCACTAACGATGTTTGCACCGGAGTGAAAATATTAAGTGCAAATTCTTGCAGGTTAAATCAGGCTCTGAGCAGCTAGTGAGTCTGACCACGGCCTCCGCGATCGGCTGCCGGTGGTCGTGGTCTGACATTGGTTATAATTTTGCTTAATGTCTTTATTCTCAACTCCCTGTTTCAATTGTTTTGCAAGGTCGCACAACATTCAAGTCATGCTGACTACATGAACGAAATTAGTTTCTGTAATACCTACTATTTTGCTCAAGGACGTGGATTCAGTTCCAAACCGCGGCGGCGCTTTCTTATGGATGCGAAAAGCAAAAACGCCTATGTATTCGAGATTTCGGTTCACGGTGACAGATTTACGCAAATCGGTAACCCAACCGAAATACAACCGCAAGCACACACTCCCCCGCGCTGTTCGGAATGATCCGGCGCTCATTTATTATTTTTTATTCAACTCTCCAGTTTTTCGTGTGTTTTTGTATTTGGATGCCCTAAAATTGCTGTTATGACAGAGGTCTTTACTTTGCGCTATGTCTAAAAACGAAGAAAGGGAAGTGTAATTTTTACGGTTATAAATTGTTAATGAACACCGTTTGCGACGAAAAAATTTATGTATACCTTTTAGACAGGCCTATATTTTGTGAACGGAAACAAGTTTGATAGACGGTGTTCTGTGCAGCAACAATTTCCTGTTTTAAAGAAAGCTTTTATGCCGTTTATTGTAACAAAAATTAACAAACTTTGTCGCAGTAGAATAATATTGATTGCTTCGAATTTACAAAATACTATAAAGATTTATAAAAATCTTACGGTGCGTTACTTCCTTCCCCCCCTCTCATATTGAGACAGAGTGTGGCTCCTAACTACATCTATCCTCAAGGTAATCAACAAGAAATAGGAATAAATTTATGGGGGGCTAACATGTGCTCAACACCGGAAAATAGTTACTTTTGTGAAATCAACCAAGGCAAATTTTTCGGAACACCCACTTGCAAATTTATAGTAAGTGTAGATTTGTGGAAACTCACAATTAATGAACAAATTAAAATAAGCATGCCTCGCTAAGCGAAGGGAGAAAATTAGCTCAGAAGAATGCCAGAATAAATGGAAACTCGTGTTTTCGTGGGACGCGCCTCGTGAAAATAACACTTTCTGTTATTATTTCAGTGTATCCACCCCAAACACTTTATGTGCACTCCAAGCGGCTGGATGGATGTGAGTATATAAGAAATAAAAGATTTAGCATAAAAAAGTTTCAACACGGGGAGCCCGATTCACTGACTGAGGGGTGGATTGTTCAGAACCTAGATAATTGAAATTTCGGGAGTACATTCCTTTAAGGCCGTAGGGTCTCCCGAAAGATGTATTTTAATTGCAGCTTAATACTCCTGTCTAATCCAGAAAACGGCTTCTTCCTCGAAGCATCAATTTGACCTATAAGATCAGCCAAGGTAAAGCCAGCGCCTACGGCGGTTGCGCAGTAAAAGCGTCTAATGGTTCGTTTGTTCCTATGGGACGGGTGTAAAGAGGGGCAGGGGACAGAGTAAGGGCGCGTTTAGCCCCAAAACAGTACAATGAGGCGTTGGGTGTTTCCAAGTGTGCCGCGCTGCTATCTTCTATTGATCCAAACTGCAAATTTAAAATGCCACCAGGTATCTCCAAGCGGATAGAAGCAATTCTACACCGCATGCGGTTGGATGTCACCTACAAGCGCAACTTCCTCTTTAAAACGGGCTATACGTCGCCACTCTGCCCACACTGTGATGTGCGAGAAATCCTCAAGCACCTGCTCTGTGAATGTGATCGATTTAGTGCGCAAACAGTGCTTCTGGCAATGTCTTGGACAGCCGCTTTTCGTAGAGATTCAACTAAAGTGTGTTTTGGAACCGTGGGCATGTCCCAAAAACGCTTCACGGGCCAGAAAACCTCTGGTAGAGTACCTGCAACACACAGGTCTAGACCATTCTCTGTAAATAACTCAACGTCTCTGTACGCATCAAGTTCTTCAAAATCATCGCTATCATCTTCATCACGCAGTCACATGGCGTAGCATGATAGGCACTTTAGACCGGCTCACATCACCAGACTTCATTAAAGATTGTCTGTCTGTCTGTCTGTCTGTCTCTCTCTCTCTCTCTCTCTCTCTCTCTCTCTCTCTCTCTCTCTATCTCTCTCTCTCTCTTTCTCCAAATGTGCGCTGCTTGTTTGGGCCTGCAGTGCCGACTGCGCCAGGAGGCGCTTGTATTTTGTCTTGTCGTGCGATCGTGTCTGTATTCCCTGGCGTACACGACGTGAAAGCCTGGCTAGCATTCGGCAAAGTTGGCTTAATTTCCTTCAACCACGGCATAGGTGTACCTAATTCTGTATCACCCAAGTGTCGTGTGCTAAAAAGCTTCGCTGGCCATCAACCTTCACAGACTGCAGCGGCTGATATTTTTTTTGGAAATTATACACCCAACTAAGAAGAAGGGGGGTATTTATGTTTCGCCAAATGCTGGAACATTTAGGATGCCCATTAAATGTCAGTTTGATATCTGCTGATATATGTAGCACGCATGAACGTCTAAAAACTTGTACAGGGTTTGCTGTAAAAAAATTCCCTACAATGTGTAGCCGGATTTCGGGTAAATTACGTGTTCTTGCGAATTTCTCGATAGGTGCCAACCTGTTGATAGACCAAATTGATACTTGCTTACAAATGCTACCCGGCAATCAAAGAAAAAATTTTATGATTTTGTCTTAAAAAACCTGTAAAAGGGCGGTTTAGATTTCTAAAAAAAACGGTAAAAAACTCACAATGGCTAAGATGTGAAACCAACGCCTACCCAATACTGTTTGACCTACAGACCGAAATGTTAGGAAGTAATATACCTGTAACGCTGTAGTAACAAAAAAAATCTTGACTTCTTGTAATTACATCATTGCAAGGGTAAAGCAGGATAAAATGTTTCATTCCCTAAATCTTGATTATCTCACAGGCTCATTCAACTATTCAACTCGTTTCTGCTGAAATGTGTGACGTTCGCCAATGTTTACAGAGTAATTTCGGGGTTTTCCAGAAACACAGATTCGGACAAATATGGATTTGAAGAGAAATCATGTCTCTGCAGGGTAATCAATATGTGCCAGAATCGTGCTATACCATTACACCGGGGTATCCCCGAGTGCTGTATCTAGTTATAGCAAAACGCAACCACTGTATTACTTCGTAATCATTTTTTCAGCATAACATATAGGTACGCCTAGTTGTGACCTTATTTGTCTTAAGCGTTTCTATTGACATCCCATCATATTTTTTTTTCTGCCAGCTACGCACTCAACTTCTGACATCACTTTTATCAATGATTGTGGTAAGTTCCTCGTTCTTTCTAGAATACACGCTTAGATCAAGCAGTCAATGGTCCGGAAATGCCATTGTTTTTGCAAAAAGGTGGGGCGCTAATTATAATTTCTGCTGAAAAAGCCATTGATGGGAAACGTGTTACTCCCTATATTTTAGTGTGAAATATAATTTTACACTAGTTTACACGTCGCCTCAACACAAACGCCATTCGAATTGTTTTCAGTTTGTCCTTTCGGCAGGAAGGTATATATGTAACTGTAGGAATCTTACAATGTCTAAGTTTGCGATCCCGCTATATTGATTTCAGGCGCTAAACGAGGCGTGCTTAAACTAGCAATGCAAATCCTACTGCTAGATACGCAACAACGTGAACTGCCATTTAATTGCCTCATGAACCTCACTCCCAATATCGATTATGTTTCCTGGCGATGAAAATTGCACAATTTTAGCTATTTCTTTATTTACGTGATACGTCTGACAAAATAATTGATCCACCAGGATGAGTAGAAAAACGAACAAAATACACTGCGCATAAACAGTGCACATCAAAGAACCCTTGAAACAGTGCAAATGCACTCACTCTTTCCTTCGCGCTTGGAAACTGTAGCGTTTTCATCATCGCACGCGCGATTTTCTCGTAAAAGCTTATACCTCGTTCACGACCGCCTTTAGAGACAGCTACCTGCCTACGCTCCCCGAATCCGCTTCGAATTCGCTTTAAAGGGGTCATGCAGGCAATTACAAGTTTGGTTCCTTCGAAATATTGCCCCGTTAGAATCATACAGGCACCACTTTTAACGTAAAAGCGTTCAAATAAGTTATATCATTATGAAAAAAAGGAACGGCCAAGCGATTCACTAGCTCATTTCCCGCACTGGAAATGACGTAATAGCTTGTATTCCCCGGCGAGGCACCAATGCAGGCAACCACGGGAGTGCGCCCGTAGCCTCCGCCATAGAGTGTTTTACTCTATGGCCTCCGCGAACGGCTACTGGAGGTGCACCGCTGGTAGTTAATCGCGGAGGCCACAGTGCAACGTTACGTCGGGCTCCGCGGGATGGCGGTACTTCTCCGTGCTAAGCACAGGATTTGTATCGGACGTTCCGAACTCTACTCCAGCGAGCGCAAGGTAAGGCCTCGAGTCCAATGTGAGTGCGAATAATAACATGTCTGTTGACACCACCGTTGAGAAGCGGGCTGAAACGGAGAAGACGACGCATGCCAGTGCTTTTTTTTCTTCGGCGTGCGGGCAGCAGTGGCACAAGCCGCGCCATGTTTGTGGCGCATCGGCCATGTCCGTAGCTGCTCCCAGTGTTGCCAAGCCAAGAAATTTACAGCTAACCTTTTCAATGAATACCACCTATATCCACAGCTGCGCGATTGGCTCAGGCCGCCAAAAGCAAATGCAAGTTATGCAGGGCTTATATACTTAGAGAGCGAGCTATTTTCCCCTACATATAATGGATATTTATTTTATAGCAGTAAGAATGGTGGCGTAAACAATGAAAGTTACGAAACTACACAAACATATGAGTACCAGTGCGTACTGTTGTTGGTACTGCGCGCACTATGCTTGGTATAGCTGCACAGAAGTGTTGCGCTTTGAGGTTTGTCTCACAGGACAAAGGCCGATTGGCGCAACCGATATTGCCTTACGTTACCCTGTTTCTCGAACATACCCCATGTTTCATAAAACGATTATTACAGACCGTGATGAAACAAGCCAGGTGAAAATACGGTCAGAAACAAAGCAAAAGCAACCGCACAGACAGTAGTCCGGTGCAGTATGTAGGGGCCACCTAAGAGGACTAACGCTGAAAAAACGTTCCGCAGTCCGCTGCTCAGTAAAATCCCACTAATGTGCGCTTGGAGGCGTGTTCTTTTTACTTCATGACAGACGTCACAAAACACACGATTTGGCGGTACAATCAAATTTTCAACTTAAATTCTTTAATTTCTCAGTGAATAAAGGGCCGTGTGCTGCAGGACAAACGCGGTAGGAATGGCACGGGAGGGGGGCGCCATAAAACACCGAATCTTCCGAATGAAACAAACTTTTATTTTGTCTTCATGGCCCCTTTAAAGCGAAGCTCACTATTACTGATTAGTGGCGTGTTCGTCCGATGGGTTTCGGAAAACGAGGATGATAATAAGCGAAGAAACATCAAGTGACTCAATAAATAATGCTTCCCGGGATGGGAATCGAACCTGGATCTCTCGCGTTATGAAGCCGACGTCTATCCGAGCGCGTCATTCCTGCATGAAGATTGAGCTATGTCGCGTCACGATGGCACCACCTCCAACCGTCTACCGCAGCGATCACCAGAAAACACTGTGCAATTGTAAAGTCATCGACGCAAGGTAGAACGTGTAAATGATGAAACCTCCTCGATTCAGTAAAGGGTGTATCTTTAATATATGTCTAATTGACGAATAAGTGTTGTTCCCAGCGATGACGCCACTACATTCATGTTCGCTTTGAATTTGGCACGTCACCATTTCAATCCCACGAAAGCAAGCTTCGCGTTTCAACTATCGTCGTCGTTGGAAGGAGGAGCCGTCAATTTGTTTCGTGTTTGGCTTATTTGACTCATTCGCTCTTTCCGACACCACTGAAGCGTGTTGCGCTGCATTTGATCCCAACTTAGCAAGCGTCGCGTACTGTTCATCTGGCATGCCCTCGATGTTATTTCGTCTTTGTAACAGTACAGGTTTGAACAAATCGCTTTTCTAGGGTTCCGCAGTTAAAAATACCAAGAAAATGCCGATGTTGTTGTTGTTGCTCCTGGTGACTAGGCACATACCCACGTGGGGGATCAGCCAGGAATCGGGCGTCAGGAGCGCTAATGCGCCAGCTTAAAAAAACCGGAAAATTATAAACCTAGTGATTTATGCGCAGAAAGAGCGCATTGTTACAATGTGGAATTGGTTGAAAGTTGAAAGTAGAGTTTGGAATAGAAAAATGACCTTTTTGGGCCGGGAAAAGTACATGAAGAATGAATGAGTGAATCAGTCAATGAATTTATTTAGGAGGGAGAGGTCGAACGCCTCGTGCAAGGGAAGGGGCGGAAGAGAAGGGGAAATAAACCAGCGGGGGGATTGGGTTCAATCACAACGCGTGTCCGCCCCGCACACGGACCACTTGATTTAGGTCATTTTCACTAGACCTGTCAGCAAATGTCCACACAGGTTCAGTCAGTTTTTTTTCGAATGCGTTATCCATTGAAAAGGAAGTGACGTGACCGGTAGATTTTTCGCATTTTTCGCATACGGCGTTCAACGACGCGGTTGTTGAGGGCAGCTTCGGGAAGCGGGGCGGGCGTCGCATGAGAGTTCTGGGAGGTACGATGTGACACAGATATCATGCAATGGGCCGTCTCGTTCCCGGGGTTGGACTGGCTGGCCGGGGGTCCATTCTATAAGAATTGTGATGTCATTCATTTCGGCGAGGTTGTCGATGGTTCACCTAATTGCATTGGAGATGTAGTCAAGCGGATCTGGAGAGTGCATTGTGCTGATTGCGTCTGCATTGTCAGTATATCTGACGACTTTAGAGGGATTGTGTTTTCTCTTGATGGACGGAAGATCCCTCTTACGCAGGGCGGTGGCCATTAGAATGGCTTTAAGTTCTCCTGTAAGTGGATTGATTTTTGATTTCGTCGAGAACGTCATGTACTCTGTCAAGCTCGGATCGTTGACGTGGTGTATGCCGCACGAAATGGGTCAGATGCTAGTGCGGCGTAAGTGTAGATGGCATATGTGCCTGGTTCTAGTAGGTGTTGGAAGCGTGATATGGTGTTTCTTTGATGCTTGTGTCTTTTGCGCTCCTTTGTCGACCTTGGTTTGTGATTTACCGGTTCTGTCCATTGCCAAGGCGGGTTTCGCGTCAAAGAAGGGTCTGCCTAGGGGCCAGGTGTAAAAGTTAGTCTCTCATCGTAGGCGATGAGATGACGGCCCTGAACGGTGAGTTCGCGACGGTCGGAATGGTTGTCGCGCGTTGCTTCCAGTGTTGCTTCAATTGGTGGCAGTGATGCAAAAGTATACAAGTCATTTAGCTTGGTGTGCCGAAGATGTCCGGTGATGACTCGAAGCAGCTTGTGATGTAAAGTTCGAACTTTATTTAATTGGATTTGCGTCAGGTTGAAGCAGGTCCCCCATATGTTAGCCGGGAAGTTAGAATGGCTCTACGGATGTTCCGGATGAGGGCGGTGCTTGCGCCACCGAATTTTGTGCCGATTCTGTGGATAAGGTGGGCTGTAGCATCCCAGCCTTGTCGGACCTGCTTGAGCCATTCTGTGGCGTTGCCTTTTTGACTGATAAAAAGCCGAGCAGGCGGATCCAACCTTGCGAGAATAGCGGAATCTCTTGATTTTCAATGTAAAGATGGACTTTTTGCCTTTTCTGTTCTTTGCCACCCAAAAGCAGTGGCGTGGACCTTTCCGGGGAGGGATGAATTCTTGCTGCCTGGATGGCGTTTTCTAGGGCAAAAAGAGCTGCTTGAAGGTCTATGCACACCTCCTCGGTGGTAGGATAATCGTCTCGCTCCGTCTACAGCGTGATATATCATCCGCATAGACGGTGAGGCGCGTGCCGCTGGTTTTGTGCACGTCTATTGCCACCTTTCTCATCACCAAATTGAATAGGAGGGGTGATATTATGGAGCCTTGTGGTACTCCGCGGTCATTGTAGTAGGTCTTCGGATGGTCGTTGCCCGTTTGGATCTCGAACGTTCTATTTTCTAGGAAACTGGAAACGTAGTTGTACATCCTCTTGCCCGCATAATGGTTCTCGATTTCGGCCAGTATGGCTTCGTGCGACAACGTGTCGAAGGCCTTCTGCAGATCAACTGCCACCAGAATATGTGGCTGTCCTGATGGCGGGCCTGGTCGAGCAGAATTGATGAGCCGTCTTAGAAGCCACAGATTGTCAGAAGTCCCCATGTTGGGGCGGAAACCAGTCTGGCCAGGGTGAAAGTGGTTGGTCATTTGTTCAAAGTGGCAAGTGAGGCGATTAGCAGCCATCCTTTCAAGAAGTTTACCTATCGTAGATGTTAGAGCGGCTGGTCGGAGGTTACGGACGTGATTTGGTGGTTTCCCTTGTTTGGGGATCGGTTGTATAACCGAGTGGTTTATGGAGGCAGTAATAGAGTCAGATTTTCAAACATTGCTGAGGAGTTGGAGGAGGAGTTGTTTGTTTTGTTTGTTTAAATTCTGAAGCATAGTTCAAGTGATACTGTCTTTACCAGGAGCGCTACGCTTGTTAACCTGGTGGAGGGCATGTCTGTCACAGCCGTACCGTCGGTAGTACGAAGGAGCACTTGGTAACGGGGTAGACTCACCCGTTTCTGCTGCGTGGTGCGAGTCTGTTTCTTGCGCCTTTATAGCCAGAAGATCCGGCCGGCCTCGTCGTCAGAGATGTCTACGTCGCAGTCGGCGTGGAGTCGTTTCGATCTTGGCTCGTCGGGGGTGACAGGGGTCAAGTTGCTTCGAAAGCCAGAAGGGAGGTCTCTTTGGGCCAGTGGAAGAGAGGCGCCAAAAAGAAGGTCGGTTTGCGCTAGCGGAAGGGGCGCGCTAGCGGCCACAGCCGCATCACATGCACTGTCCAGCATGGGGCACGTGCCGCGAGGCTCGTGCCGTCGAGCATGGGCCACCTCAGCGCGCTGCTCAAGCGCTGCCAGCAGCCGGCCAAGCTCCTAGGCCTAACCCACACAGTGGGCTAGAAGGTGCCCGGTAAAGCGTCTGCTCACGTAAAACGTCCGGGATTCGATGTCGAGGTGTGCAATAGACAGCTGCGCACTCAGAAATCACACGTACATGAGCCTGAGATAAAATTAGACCATTGAAAAAGTCAAATTCACCGGAGGCCGATGGGAGCGCATCTTCACTTTCCTCGCCCCCTGGCGGGAATCACATGCAAGAATAAAAGCTGACCGCACAGGCGCCTGTCCTCGGAAACGTATGCATGAATGCCTGCAGCCACTCCTCAGTGACAATATCCTAGTGATGTGGCTTCATAAGATAGTAGTACTTGCATGGAAATATGAAGAACAATTCGTCACAATGGCGTGGCAATATGACGCTGCCTCACCGATGAAAAACACCGGCAATGCAAGAGGAAGGGCTCTCAAGCCTCATCTTCACAGCAAACAGGCCAGGCCAGCGAGGCCAGGCCAGCGAGGAGAGGCCAGCGAGGTGAGGCCAGCCCGGTACTTATAAAAGTTGAGTTGGGGGACTCAACATCTGAAGCTAGTTAATGTCACCTAGCATTGACGAGGTTTACAAAAACGGGTATTCCAATTATGTTTTGAATGGACATAATCTTCAAAATCATGGACGATTCCTTACTGCAATCTTGCTTAGCGCTGATAGGTACGAAACCTTGCTCCTGCTAAAATAAAGGCCATAGGCCATAGGACAACCGGAGGGCCATCCAACGACAATCACGCCAAGAGCCAGCCTGTTCATTAAGCAGTAACCCTTTGTGACCTGGAACGCAAATGAAGCAGATGTCCTGCACATGGGAAGGCACAAGGAAGTTGAATGCACTCAACATTGCGGAATTTTCTGATGATGACAGAGAAGAACAAACCGATAAAGAGCCAGTAATTATAGCTACATCAAAGTGCGGCGCAGGAACATCTTTTAAAGGGACACTGAAGTGAATTTTTCGAGGTATCGTGTTTGCTTGCACTGCGTAGACTGGCTCAAATTAACAAAATTTTCATCTTTTATCTGGTTTATAAGTCGGTAATTATTTTAAAAAGCCCGAAAAAAGAAAAATTACCATGCGCGGTTTGCGGCGGCCGCACCAACTAAAGGCTGTGAGTACGGGAGGAGGTGCACCGTGATCGGACGATGTCCACGATTAGCATTGAAACAGGTTTCGGTTTCGGTTCTGTAAAACAACATGCTTGACATCTCACGTTATCTGATGGGCATTATCGATATCTCAATAATCGTCATACCGCGGTTCTGCCTTGTCGAAGGCTGTAAAATTCCCAAGATAAGCCTCCCAGGACGGCTTGGAATCGTAGCAATCACTAGCCGAGGCCTACGCAAGGGATGAAGGCCCTCCGCGTCACCGCATACGATCAAATGCCATGCGCTTTTCTCCCATATTTGGAGCTTGCCTCACTCATGCCTGTATCGTAAAAAGCGTGTTCGCACCAGGCCAAGGGTCTGCTGATTCGGGGCTGTGCCCACTTCCCGCAAGCGGTCGGTGCTTATGGCAACCGCACGCCAACGAGAATTCGCTAGCGCGTCAGAGCCAGTCTGCGCGCGCGATACGCATCGCATCGCTCACCGCACCTCACTCCCGTAACAATATTGTACTCAAATTGTAGGCGGCGGAAAGCAAACGAGTAACGGTCCAAAAGCCCTTTCTAAAATAATGGTGACAAATACTCCCTGTTCTACAGTACTTAAGTAAACAGGAAAAGTCAAGAATAACAATATCGACATTATGTTCCATAAGCTTAAATCATCAGTATGGTGGGAAAAGAAACGAGTAGTCATTAGTGTGTCAGCGGTCACACTTCTAAAAACGTTAACTAACTATGACTCATATATCGTAGGAGCGGACAATCTTTAGTGTTCATGAGCAGTAATTGCAAAAAACCGAGCTTCAGCTCAAGGTAGAGACGCATAATATTATATGGATTACATCTAGACGGGAAGTGTTCTCCAAGCCAGCTCGCAGCAGCTTTTGAACAGTTCCATTCAAAGAGGCAACCTTATCTGTTTCTGGCAGAGCCACGAAGCAAGGTTATGCCTTGATGATTTGAAAAAGTAAATGGCGGTGAGATCTTTGAGTGCCGTCCCCTGGCTCTGACGTCAGCTTAGGGACTCGCGCCGCTGTCGTCTGCTACACTCCGCTTGAAAGGCGCAGCAGTGCCCGCGCTAGAAATCCCCAGCTTTGATGCTTTAGTGCACTAAAAAGCGTATTTCCAGTAACTCCGTTCTTTTTCCAGCTTCTGACACATCTGAATAATTTCAAGCTATATCTCACACCAGTTTGCAACCCACAAGGAGAGAGAAAACAAATTTCTTCAGAGCATCGGTCAGATCATCGTGTGTAACTCGTCCTTTCTAGCTTATTTGCGAGTTCCAATGCTCGGAGCGACTCGATAAGTATTGAAAATGCGTAGGCTTCCCTAAAGTATTATTGGAATGCTCTTACGAAGGCTCAACAGTCTGATGCTGCGCAAGAAGCAGTGGTTCCCTACTCGCACATCGCACAGCATGAAATAACAGGGCTGTCTTCTATTTCTTTCGTTGTTGATGATTTGTACCAGATCCATGTTTTTTTTATGCCGTACGCATAATTTTTTCTGCACTATCACAAACGTGTTATTAAGAAATTTGCGGATGTTTGGAAAGCTGTCAAAGTTCGTGTGGATGTTTTCGTGAGCCATTAAGGAATACAGTACCTTCTTCCCAAATTGGCTTTCGTTATGCCTGAGTGCAAAACGGTGCATATCGGCAGCGTGCGTTGTTTATTCATATCCAAATGCAATGATAAGATTTGTTCTACGCCACCGCGAAACAGCGCGGACACCGTTGTGTGCCCCGAATTTCTATTGTACCCATCGTTATTGTAATGCACTGCATCTCAACCCTACCAGTTACGACACGATTATGGCGTTGAAGGCTTGGTATACTCGCTAACACAGCAATAAATAGTACACGTGCCGGTTT
Source organism: Haemaphysalis longicornis (assembly GCA_013339765.2). NCBI lineage: Eukaryota > Metazoa > Arthropoda > Arachnida > Ixodida > Ixodidae > Haemaphysalis > Haemaphysalis longicornis. Next base: position 71,183,152 of record CM023458.1, read on the forward strand.
CCAGAAAAACAAGAATCGAAAACGATCAATATGTCCAAGCAGCCCGTTATTGTTTTCCAACCCTTTCATTCGTGAAGAACATATCCTAGCCTACTGGGGATTGCATTCTATGAATTACAGGAAATGGCCCTTAATCTCTGGTCCTGGACTTAGGACCCCGCCAATATTCAGCTCGATTTTAGGTTCTGTTGAATAGGTTTCTCCGTCTCCTCCTCATCATGAGTGCAATTTTATTATAACGCATATCTGAACATTGGGAAGAGATGGCTGTGGGAAATGTACGGAAATATCCCTCCAGGTCTGAACAAAGATAGTGTTACTGTATTTTTACCGTATACGTGACTCGTTTTGCTCAATAAGCCTCCATACTTGTTAGAAGGTTGGTATAAAACCAGCACACGCCTATACACACAGCAGGTGACATGGAGCTCAAACTACTTTTTTTGCGGCGCATAGTACATGTCGTCATACTTTCATTCCATGGCAACGTAAATTGATGTTATACAATACTTTCGAGCGTTCGGCAAGGTTGAAAAAAGTGTTTTACCTTACATGATCGTAATTCCTGCAGCCAAAGCCGACAGCCCCTAAGGCCCGAAATTTGTTTTGGTCTTGCATTTAAACTGTTGTCAGTTTTCATCAGCTGGTTGTTCCCTTTGTTCGAAATATTGTTGAATCCAGAAGCTGACGCCTAGCACTGACTCTTCATGTTCCACAAAGGACCATCTTCGCAAGGAATGGTGCGATTGCCGCAATGTTTCTTCCGAGGCGGTATCAAAAGTTATACTTTAAATCACGCCTTGAGATAGTGTATGACCCTTTAAGTCTTTTATTATTATAAAAAGTTATGCACACGCAAAATCTGGTGCGGACAAGCATCAAAAGTAAACGGAGCGCAATGGAACAGCAGGGAGAGAGAGCCCAAGTGAAGCAAATGACTAATGCGAGAATCCCTAAGTAGAGGTCACGGAGACGGGCTTGGCAGCGCCTCCCGTAGTCGCGCTCACACTCAGTAGAGCATAACCGGAAAATAAAAAGAATATACTACCCTTAGACATTGACTAGTCTTTAAAATATGTCTACATTTCATCACTAATATTCCGAAAACGAAGGTAACTGCCGGTCACTGAACATACATATCGTAAAGCAAAAATAATCAGCAATTAGAGATATATGATTCATAACTACAGCATATAGAATCAATCTAGCTGCTGAAAAAGGCCTTGTGCGTTTAAAAAACCAAGCTAAATTTTGAGTTTGCAAAAAAGTTGACATGATTTCCCGGTTTTTAGCGGATCCGACGTACTGGTAAATTTAGACACTCACCCCCACCTATTTATGCTGCAGAGCAAACTTTCGTAATTAAAAAAAAAAGAGAACCCACTATCGTTCGAATAGTACTACCCACTCCCATTAGTCAGTATTCACCAGAAGGAACCAGGTAACTTTGATGATTGAAGACGTTTTCATTGTCTATGAAGCGGACAGAAACATTACTAACAATAACATAGACCAGCCTCTTCTCATTACACCTACAGTTTACGCCTGACATTTTGCTATCTTTTAGCAATATCACTATGTTAATAGAGGCGCAAATGAATGTAAGTACAAAATAGGCACTAAAGTGTGCGCATAGTTTTTGGTTGCGAATTTTATTCCATGGGCATTTTTGCACAAATCCCCAGACGGCACACAATAAATATCTGATCTTGCTATGCCTTTTTCCCGCCTCCATCATGGTACAGTGCGTCATGAGAAAACTGCCATTCTTCAACGTGGTCTTCCTACTAAAGGACATCATGTGTGGTGCATTAAAAGTCTTCAGAGAATGGCTCAGTCAATGGGGAAGATTCCCTATTGCTGTTCCAGTCGTGGAGTTTTTTGAGGTCATTTTTGGATGTAAGTGTCCAGCACTTTGTTTCATATTAACGCATTTGTTTTGTCACAGATCTGTTACATGCCTTGTGGTTTGCTATTTCACGCGTGAAATCTGCTGCTAGCTTGTTATCAGACAAACCATATGCTAGAGATCACTGATAGCCACAGCAAGTATATAAAACGGGCGTAGAAGGTGTGATAATTTATTTCCAGAGCAAGAATGAAGTTGACCACCCTAACTATTGTCGCAGTATCCCCTTCTCAACGCTGTTTAGAGCAAGAAATTAGAATACCGTTGCCCTAATGAAGTCATTCAGCCGGGGTCTTGTACTTAGAGAATAATGATGTATTGCTTTCGCCCTAATGTGCATTTGCCTCTGATTAAGAGATTGAGCGTGAACACAGAAAGAATTTTCCTGGAGATCCTCGGAAGTACTGTCAAGGCTTCATTGAGGGCCTAAATGTTCACAACCAGTTTTCGCTTTCGGCCAAAGCAGGGATTAAGGTTTGAAAAGCCAGTTTCTTCGTTATATGGAGAAATGTCTGCCCTTTTGAAAAAAAGTCATTGGTCATGTTCCCCACGGGCGACCATTGCACTTCACAGCCATCCAAAAACCTGGATGTTTTTTTCGCAACTGCACTGATCGGAAGTTTCACAAGCACCAGCAATTGTGTCTAGTGAAATCATGATACTGTACTTCAACAACTTTTTTCGTTTACCCGAGAAAGGTGCGCTCTTCTTAGTAGTCTTCCCGCGGAAAAAATACAAAATAAGGTCAGTTTTTTGCGTGTTTTTGGCTTATTTAGCCACGAGTATGGCCCGTTACAAGGCCGAATCTGCTTTCGAGATTTGAGGTGCGTTTTCAAGCCAAACAAGCTCGGCTTTAGCTCAAGATCACCAGGCGTTCGTTGTCGGGTGTACGTATAGGCGCAAAGTACTTTACAGACCATAACATGTACTGGAATAGAGGAAAACGCAAGCGATAATTTATTCCACACTTGCAATAACGTTAGCATATTTTCAGTTTTTTTAATGATACCTCCTTGATAAAGCTACTCTTAAGGAAAACTTTCAATTGTACCCGAAAACTAACCTTTATATGCTTGTTCGTTGTTCAAATGAGAAGAAACTTGGACTATGTAGTTACTTTTTTGCGATTCTCAAGAAATGCATGAGTTCTTTGCTGGTTTAAAGGTTCCTATTTTTTAGTTGCTCACAGCAAGCTTTTTCAACAAAAGCAAAGTTACGCCGGTACTGTACGTTGAAGGCGAAATAGTCTGCACGCGTAAATGCTTCCTGTAGCCGACGACACACTCGTAAAGGGGAATTTTCCGACGTTATACGGCTTTACACAACAAATGACCTGCCATTTCTATACCTGAAAGTTAAACGCTCTGCATTTAGATAAGTTGTTAAACCGTGCTATAAAATGTATAAAATGTAACATTGCACTATACCTTTTCCTCCTCAGGTGGCCCTCAAGTCAGAATGCCGTCAACATTGGAAAGAAAGCTTTTCGTGAATGTTGGTTTCAATCCTCAGTAAAAATTTTTCTGGGAGAAAACCTGCAGATGCAAATAAAAGCAAGAGCTACGATTTAATGTCAAATTAAGTTTTTTGTTATTCCTGAAGCAAACATATCTGAATAGCTGCGTCATACAAACATAAACAAATATTTTGTGTTCTTTTTATGCTCTGTTTCATCTCCCTCCGCACTTGAGTAGCAAAAGTTATTTGTATTAAGTGCATTCAATCTCAAGTCGTTTAGCCTTGCATCATTCGTCGCACCTAACCCAGCTTCAGCTTTGGAAAGTGTTCCGGTGGTCCACAGTTATCACAGACGTAGCTGTCTCATCATATTTCACTTTTGACCTCTAGTGGCGGCCGCAACATGCCCTTCGTTGATTTAGTGCTTAAGATTTTGGTTTGCCCTCGATGCTTAAGACAAGTGTTACATCCTGTACATAACTGCCCTACAGTCATGTATGTTGCTTAATACTCTCCAACATCTAATATTTATTGTTGTGTTATTTCCTAACGCGTAAGTTATCACTCAAAATTGGTTAAAGCATCTATTCCCTTTAGCCTACTTAGTTCCGGTCCGCAGGACTGCAGCACAATGACTTCTTCAAGTTGACAATTTAAGACATCCTAAAGACATTCCTTATATAAAAAACTCGGGCAACTGCAGGCGATAAGTTGTGAAATACCGACGAATCAATTATTCTAGTCTGATGTTATAAGAGGCTACCACTCTTGGTGAGCAGGGTGTCACCGGCCGGGACAGGTTCGAATAGTATCATTTGTCGTAAGTACTCCATGTGATAAAACTTGTAAAACTTTTATTGTAAAACCTTTCAGCAATTACTTTTTCTCCTACGAAAAATATTACACCCAAGTTTTTTCCCCAAAAGCTTTAATAGGTGCAGTACAGGCAGTACACGAAAGCCACAAAATTATGGATTGGTTATATAATTCCTGCACGCAAAGCTGCGATAACCTACAACCTTGTTTATAACCCGTCCTAATATCCACCTAGTCATGCACAGCAAAATGGGATGATGGAAGCAGTTAAGACGGTTAGACAGTTTGTGCTAAAAGTGCTATCTGAAAGGTAGCAAGGTCAAGATACGTCAAGATACGCAAGAGATCAAGATACGCAAGAGGGATAACGGAGAATAAGCATAGATAGTAAAGCAAAAGGATAGCCGTCACCCCTCTGGATGAGCGATTTCATTATCTGTATCCTCGTGAATGAAACGGAAGTGGCGTCAAGACTTTCCTCGAGGCTGGCGTCGTGCGAAGATTTGAATTGTTTTTTCTCACAACCTATATGGTCTGTGTTGTGCCTTCTGCCAATGAGTAATAGAGGCCAACGCTACAATATCTGTTGCCCGTTTAAAGTGGCCTGAATAGAGTGCAAATACGGATTTCGAATGAAGAAAATGTTTGCTAGGTGGAATATATACTGCTCTCAATCGCAAAGGTAAACTTGACGTGGTCGTTGACGTAACCCCTTACATTTGAAAGCCCGATTTGTCGTCTCTGCTGGTTTTCCTTGTTATGTACTTTTCTCGCTTTGTGGAGCTCGTATCAATGCACATGCAGCGTCGGGTAAGTGAACTTGAATTGAAAATGCCGCTTCAGGGATCAGTGATATACAATACCATTCTTTCGACTTGCATTCAGGCTCACGTTTTCAACTTATTAGTAACGGGATAATTTGTTTTCCTACCGCAGTTCGTTGGGATACTTATATATACCCTGTCTGACAAGACGACTTTATGGCTGACAACTTACCATGGGCAGAGATGAGTCAGAATAAAGGCCATCTGATCCCAACTGAAATAGACGGCCGACAGTGAACTCCATAGGGGTCGCGTAACACTCGTCATGATCTTCGTTTCCTGTGCGGCGTTTATAGCTCGTGCCAAACTGTTTGGTCGCAGTCAAGTGTCCAACCAATTTTATGTTATCAAGAAGGCTGATCAAAAAATGTGGACAAAATACTCCGTAGGTCATCGAGCTGTGTTGTGGTTAGCATTATACCCCCAAGTTGGAAGCGCCGTATATTTTTCGATTCACACCGTCAGATACTTTTGTTATATCGGAAGGCTGTAGGTAAAACTGCCCAATTCCATTTGAGATGTTTTAAGCCCTTTATACGTCATCAACTTCCGAGGCGATAGTTGTAGCGAGTTTCCAAGCACTACAGAGGATTTTAGCTAGGAAGTAACCAACAAACCGCGCAAGAAAAAATGCCACAAAAATAAAATATACAAGCTTCATTTATTAGAAAGGCGGCCACGTGGGATTTCAAATAATGCCTAAATTGAAGCCAATTTCCAAAACTAAATCTGACAGAACAATTTGCCAAATGCAGAAACAACAGCCCAAAGAATATAGTTATTAGGTGTCTTCCTTACATTCTTTTTCTTTGTTCGCAGGGGATAGTTTGTGGGATTCGAAAGGGGCGCCCAATACTTCAGCCTATAAACATGGCTGCAATTGCATTGCTTTTCGAACTCTACGATCAGATCGCTTAAAGGGTAGCGTGGAGCTAACGCGGAGATTGCTTTTTCTTGGGGCCGCCCTCCTGGCTTCTCTGCTGGTGCCTTATTGCAGAATGTCTAAAGGTTCCCAGTATTAGCGGTATTTCTTAATTTTTGCCATGTCCTCCGGTGCGGTGTAAAGATGAGCCAAGTATTGAAAGCTAGGTCTTTCAAATAAAAAAAACAGTATATAAGTATATTCAACATCAATTTTAAGGAAAGTTTGTTTAGTTCACTCCAATATGCCATTTCCTGACGCTTCGAAGGGCGTACCACACAACTTTCAATGTGCCAGCCGCCATGAGTTCTGGTCAAAAGAGCCGTGAAGACAAAATACAAGCTTGTTTCATCTAAATGACTGTTTTCACCTAATAACAATGATATAAATTCTACAGAACACTTCAAAAATGATTGAGATATTAAAAAAAAACCTGTGAAGGAGTGGCGAATACCAGCCCCTTTCCGACGATTTTTGAGCACGTCCCAGTATCTCAGGTGTGTGATTTGTGGCCACCGACAAATACGCATGACTGGGCGATGAAAGTCGCACTTCTACTTTTGTTTGATCGTATCACTTGAATTTCAATGCGGAGTTAGTCCACGGATAGCAAAGATTTAGTGCCGGCTTACATTACGTCATTCCTGCCATTATTACATAATTTAGGGTGGAATTTAGATTTGTCGGTGTTTGGTAGATTTTTGTTAAAAACGCCTTTTGCGGCAGGCTTGGGGCTGATGGGTTACCGAAGACAAGTTCTTTCAGAACAGCTAGAGATGCATTTGTATTCATGATAGAGAATATAGAGCGGTAAGAATTCTTTAGGTTGGAGGCTTTAGAACGTTTCTCCAGCAACACTTACTGCCGAATGCAGGAATATATCCCCTGAAGTTGTGCTTCAGAGCATAGTGTGATATTTAGGACCTACGATACAATTAGCGAGTTCAGTTTGCATGTGCATAAAAGGGTCCTAAATATGGAACCTTTCAAAGGTATCAACACGATGCACTTGCCCCTAAAGCTAGTGAGTACCAATACAATTCATCACACTTTTGACGTACGTAGTCTCATTCGTGGGAATAAGCCATCTAAGAAACCCACTATTCTGGTGGTTTTTGTTGAAAATGTCCGATTTCCGCTATTTCAACTCAATTTCAATAAATTTACAGCAGAAATCGCCACAAGACATGATTTTGTAAAAGCAATGTTTCCATCTCAGTATGCAAGAAAAGAGCATAACTCCGCTAATAAACCAAAATTTTTCAAGCCACACCCCGAATAAGGTCATTAAAGACAACACGAAATTCCAGGAACAAACTTATGAGCTAACCTAACACTTCCCTCTCATTTTTGGGTTTTTCTTTTCCGTCTTCAAACCGTGCACTGAGCAGTTTTGTTTTTGCTCCCTATTTTCTTTTTTCTTGTTCTTGTGCTCATAGGTAGTACATCGTGTCGTGCTTTATTTTGAATCATTTGTATTATATTCCTGTCTTTTTTGTTGCTATCATGTATTTATTTGCAGTTATCATTTTGTTCAAGCTGACAGTGTGCATTCATTTGCATTTACAGTTTGAAGACTCCTGCCTCTTTTTGTTTTATTTTTTACCTTTCCTTTTATTGCGCTAATACAATAAGTGTGCTATGTAGCCCACCTCTGTAATACCCCCTCACCGGGGCCTTTAGGGTTGTTGTGAACAAATAAATAAATAAATAAATAAATAAATAAATAAATAAATAAACACATCTTCAGCCGTCAGAACTTGCGTACCAGTTGTTTATTTTGTTTCAACGAGCGGCTCAAAGTGCGTCCAATTAGTGTTTCCCCTCTCCCTTTCTCCTCCCCCTCCGCCATCCTCACTTCCCCACAGGGCCTCATGGCCTCTCGTCCTTAATAAAGTTTTTCACTCACTCACTCACTCCCACAGGACCAATTACTTTATTTTGTATCGCAAGAGGATTTAGGCTGCCAGGTATGTTTACATACAATCTTATTTTTTTGAAATTGTTTCTTTTTGCACGTATGGAGTAGCACAGCGAATGCTTTGTACGGGCCGCCAATTCACGAAACATATACCCAAGGCCACCTCGCTTGCTTGGGCCAGTCTGATAGCCGAAACCCATCTCAAGCATGTTCAAATCATTGCAAATAAAGTATTAACACATAGAACCCACCTAACATAGGAAAAACAACCCCAATCAAGAATAAAGTCATGTACACATGCCTACCGCGGCTAATCCTTGCTCAGCTGCCTCCAGAAAATTTCGAACCGGCCCCAACGGGACCGAACAACCCAATTTAACAGTTTATTTAGAATCAACACCGATCTAACCACATATAAACTAGCGCCAATGTACAAACAGATTCAAGAGAAGTAACCGAAATCGACATAAAAAGGCCTAGCCACTGAAAACTACGCAAATTACAAAGGACTGAATTGATCTGAAACTAGTATAAAGAGCACAAACGCAAGATAAATATTGTTTGTAATGCAGAAATCTGCCATGCATAGGTACCACGCAAAAAAGAATAAGCGTGTTTCAAGTAAATCGAACAATTAAAAAGAAAAACACTGCCTGCTGCGGTATTCGAACCTGGTTCATGCGCGTGGTATCCAAAAACACACTCTCTACCACAGAACTTTTTTGGTTTTCCATGCGGTATTTATTACACTACAAGTCAATGTGGGAAATTATATTGACAACACATATTTACAGCTATGTACATATATAGATCTGTTGAATACAACATGAAAAACAAAAATAAACACAATCAACAAATATTAAAATTTGATTTTAACGGGGGCTACAATGAACGACTAATAATCAGGGGATACCAGCCAGAGCACCAATTATTTTCGTCATACACATCTGCAAGATTAATAATCATTTGGCAACATGTGATCTTTAAGAAAAGATCGGTTCCTCGCGTTTACCCATACCCAGCATTAACTTATTCTGTAAACTATGCAGGGTGATTAAAAATAATAATATGGCACATAACCATCTGTGGATGGTGATTAAAAATAATAATATGGCACATAACCATCTGTGGATGATACAAGATAGCTAGCACTACGTGGTGTCAATTCAAAGTCCTTCTTAATGGTTCTTTGGAGGGAATTCTAAAAGAGTATAGTATCCTTACAATGTATTAAGCACAATTGTTTGCGGTACATTGCACAGGTGACAGTTTACAGAAGACATGAAAATGTTCCTGTTGTGCAGCCACGCCCTGACAGGCGAAGTTTTGGCATGCAGGTTTTGAAGAACGTTTTTGTTGAGAGAGAAAGGGGCATTTTACAGACACGCAAGAGCTCATAGTGTCCACACCAGCTAAAATAAGCAGTTTTATACTGTGGGGCTGGGAAAAGCACGGAAGTTAGGTCCTTTTAAAGTGTAACACGACACTGCGTGAACATACAATCTGCTAAAAACGAAACGACAAAAACCGTATTGAAGTGCACACTTCATACATAAACACCCAAAAACAAGGTTTGGGCTAAAATAATGATGGTACAACAAGAATAGGCAAAAGATCGGCAACGTTAACGTAAAAAAATGGCTGCGGCTTAGTTTCGCTAATCTTGGATATGCAAAGCAAAAACTTGGCTTACTCTGGTTGAGTCTTGGTTTCGGTTGGTTAACTTTTGATTTAGCTGTATTGGCGACCACGTCAGAAAGCCGTTCGGTTCCGTGCGTCGCTCACACAAGGAGGCCAGACGAACGCGGCGTTCGCCGAGGTGAACGCGGTGTTCATTCATGGCAGACACACCGTTCCTCTTCGCCGGGCTCGAGGCGAGTCACGTTGCCCGAAACGACCCAGCGCCGCATGCTTGGGACGCCGCGGGGATGGTTGGCTACCTCGGCCGCAGCAGCTGTGGCGAGTGGTGGCGACCGTGTCGTCACCCGCAGGCGGCAACAGCGGGCCAGGTGTTTCAAGCGATGCACTTCGAGGGGTGTGTCGCCGGGGGTGTGTCTCCGGTCAAAAGGTCATTTGCGCATCCTCCACGAAATCGCTGGGCGAAAGTAGTAAAGCTTTGCTCTAAAAGCACCCACAAAAGGGTGTGTCAAGGCAAAAAAAAGAACAACCGTGCAACTGTTTGCCCCAGAAAGAGGTGGACTAAGCTCAGCCAGTCAGCGCAGACTGGTCTAAAAACGTTATCACTCCTCACTGGCTCCATGGTGACGACCAGACAAATGTTGCGAAAACCCGATGGAACCCCTCTACTATATGAACCGAGCACAATGAAGAATGTGGCATTAAATAGACCAATTCTGATGCCAAGAACAAGTTACACGTCTTGCGCCCTTCACGAAATTGACAGGTTGTGCGGCACGAAAGCCTGTGAATAATTGCGATGGGCCTCATCGCGCTCCCGCCAGTAGCGGGTGCTACGTAGGAGCCCAGCAGAACTCCGACATATATAGGTGGTGCACAGGACCATTGGATGCAGGTATAATTCGTTGGTGTTAGCTCCTATGAGCCGAACGATAGTCCAGAGCTCTTCAAAAGGCTGACTTGGGCACCAGAAGCTAAACCGCATTCGTTTGTCATGGAAATGACTTTGTGAATACCCGATTGATCACTACAGAAAGAGGCAAAGTCGTCAGCATACACCAATAGAGTTCGGTTCCGAGCATATTAAAATCCCGAATTGTACTGTATTCTAGCACACTGCGACACAAAGGGTCTAAGCAGAGCCCAAAAAGTAATGGTGACAGCGGGCACCTTGGTTTACAGACGAATCTATAGGCACGGGCTTCGACAGCTAACCATAAACAATAAGGCGGGTATTAGTTACTATAACAGTGACGTACCCCCCTTGAAAGAGATCGAACCAATGTTTCCTCTCTCCAATAAAGAAAACAGAAATGAGTGGGAATGCGTGTCATAAGCTTTTGAAAGGTCTATCAGAAGTCACGCAAGCTTCTCATAGAAAACTTTCAAGACCTGAAACTTTGTTCGAGCAACGTCTACATTTGTCGGTATTTATCAGTCGCGCGGTGCACACGTTTCATGCCGGTCAATTAGTATGCACATGGCAAACTGCAAACGACTAGACATTCGCGAATTATTTTTAGTCAATATTTGTCGGAGTGATTGGTCTGTAGCTATGCATAGATCGCCATTTTTCACGGAGTTTACTTCTGCGCATTAGCATTGTATTGCTTTTCGTGAGTGACAGAGGAACAAAAAAATTACACCCAGGTAAGAATGAAAAACTGAAAAGCGAACTGGACATAAAAAAGACCTAAAAGCCTTATAACACTCTCATTACAGTCAAGACAGAACGAGTGCGTTTAAAGAAATTAGAAAAAGCACGTTCGCATATGCTCAAACGAGCCTATAGGTGACGCCATGCGTTGTGGTTACATGTGGGAGCTTATCGATGTGGTTCACGAATTCGCGCACTGGCCAACATCGAGAATTTTAGTGGTGTTAGGTTCCGTCTTCGCCATCATCAACAGAAGTAATTAAACAACTGTTCGGGCGACATCTCCGGTCATGTTATGGGCGCATCTTGCCCCAATATTTGGCGCAAAGAGTAAGTGTCATCATCTTCATTACTGCAGCCGTAGTTGCTAACTCTACAAAAGATTCGGCAAAAACGAAATTTGTACCATCATTGTAACTGCCGGCATCGTCGTTGGCGCAGTAATTACAGCATTGAGCTGAATGTACACTAACATCAGTGTCAACAACTCCTTCGTAAAGACAGTACTGAAGAAAGCAGGTTAAAATCAGTCCATTGCACGAGCATTGAATAAAAATATATTTCATATCCCCAAAAATATATTCGTATGGTCTGCGTGAAATATATAGTTAGCATTGCTTTTTATGTTCACGACATCAGTTTGGCCAAGAGAAAGAAGAGCAAACGGTCATGTAGCTCTAAGATCTACCACACACGAAGACGAAGATGTGACCAGCATGCAGCCTGGTTAGAGCAATAATTGCCACTTATATATATATATATATATATATATATATATATATATATATATATATATATATATATATATATTATATATATATATATATATATATATATATATATATATATATATATATATATAAAAAGATGCGGCTGTGTGTAATCGCTACGTGGTGGCAAGACCCACGGCACAAACGAGGTTACGGGTGAGCTTTCTATTCGCAAGATGTCAGCGATGAGCTAATGAACAAGTGGCAATTATTGCTCATTGCTCTAACCAGGCTGCATGCTGGTCACATAAACATAACAATATTTATTTTAACGTTACGACTGGGGGCCACTCTTTTTTAATGATGCAAATAGTGCAGATTAGTTGGGTTTAAATACATTTCAGTTGTGGGTGGGGCAAGATGTATCAAGCAAACGTAGGCTCTACGCGACCCAGAAGCATACCAAGCCGCAGAACGCAAGGGGTGGGCAAAATTGTGAATAATCTAGGCCACCCCTTCCACGCTTTCACAGCCACGTTGCTTCAGTTCAATTTAAAAACGCATTATGACCATCAAGCACGTGAATCGTACCTTATTTACAAGTGTAACACTGTCTTGAGCGGCATAAATTAAAACACAGGCCAATTGTCTTGCTTGCCCAATCAGGCGCCGGAGAAGGCCGATGCAGAGAGCAACTTAGAAACTTTGTTCTGAAAGAGAAGCACTTTTACTTCCTGTTGTCTCTCTTTGTTCAAATCTGTGTACAGTGTACTCTTTACTGTGTCAGTAGATGGCTTGTGTGTATTTGCCGTACCGTATAGGCACGAATGTACATAGGTTTCAACTTAGTACCCCTTGTTTTATTTTTTATTATTATTTTGTGTCCTTTTCCACTGAACAATTGATGTAGTGTAGAATAATCCGCTTCCCTTTTTTGTGTGTGGGTGTTTGTTTATAGATTTTTCTGTGTGTCTGCACGCGGGTATGCAAAGGAATATCATCTTGCGTGAGTGTTCTTCGAGAACGTCTTGTGGCACTGTATATCTCACGTTTTGTATGTGTTTTTCAATTTCCTCTCGTTCGTTGCATAGTTCTGTATTTTTGAAACTCCCATGACCTGATACCTACATGTGGAAGCAATGTTTTCAAAACATATCGGCAGGTTGCGGTACCAGGCAGCAGCCACCAGAAGCAGGTCAAGTAACGAGCAGGAAACGAGCTCCTCCTAAGTCCCTCACGTTCGTGGTGACCTCTGTGCCATGTAACGCTTTCCTGTTATCCCATAGCCTCCCCTGTCTTGATTACGATTACCCCCCTTTCCCCTCTGTTCCCCGACACCACCACAACGCCCTTTTTCCCCCACCCCATTTTGCTTTTGGTTTCTTGTGTTTGCGCTAGAGCCTACATTTGTGCTTGATACATCTTTTTGCCCCGCCCACAACTGAAATGTATTTAAACCCAACTTATCTGGACTATTTGTATCTTTGAAAAAGACCGGCCCCCGGTCGAAATGTTCGAATAAATATGATTATGTTTTTGAATGTGACTTCTTTATCGTAAAGTTAACCTTATAGCCAGGAACCATTTCTCTTAACTATATATTATATATATATAATATATATATTATATATTTATTATATATATATATATATATATATATATATATCTTATAGCATATATATATATATATATATATATATATAGTTAAGAGAAATGGTTCCTGGCTATAAGGTTAACTTTATATATATATATATAATATATATATATTGTTGTGAGCAGTTATTCGTGCGCCACCCATTTGTGACATTGACCTCTACTACAGTTACCCAGTGGCCACTATCCCATACCTTCTTTTTTTAATTACGCCCGTACGCCCTTTGGCATAAACTAGATGTAGTCCAGCAGTCCCGTCTCCACAATTAAGTCCAGGGGGCCCGGTATTGGGGACCATGCGTCCAGCGGCGAAGGTCAGGTGGTCGTCCTGGGTGGTACCCAAGGTCCTCATGTGACGAACTCGTGCTGCCTGGAGGCCCGAGCATGAACCCAGGAGGTGGCCCAGGGTCGCTTCAGTGGCAGGGGTTTTACAGAAGGGGCATGTTTCTGGGGGAACTTGCGTCCTCCATGAGGATTTTATAGCCGGGGTCAAGGCTGCGCCCACGCGGATTCTCCGAAGCGCCACCTCCTGCGGCCGCAGCGGACGGGTTAAACAGCCAGGAGGTCCGACCCACGCGGAAGAAGGGCACGCGTGGAGCGCCGGAGAGACTCCTTGTGAATGATGAGGGTGCATCTGCGACAACTGGAGCAGGAGTAGCGGCCCAGTTACCCTCCGGGGATCGCAGGCCGCGTCAGCGTCAGTGTGGGCAGGTGTTGAACATCTATTCCACAGAACTCGCACGGGACACGGAAAAGAGTTCAAAATGCGATGCACATCGCAGGTCAAGTCGAGCGACTTGGCGACGCGTCGGAATTCCCGGACTGCCTGTGTGGAGTCTCTGTACAGGTGAAGGCGCGACGGCGGGTTAATGCGTAATCGAGGATCTAATGAGGATAACCCATCTCGGATGGCCAGAAGTTCTGCCATGATTGAAGGAAGAGGTGCCTCGGTGAGGTATGAGCAGGTCTGCTGCACTTCTGGATGAGTGGGGCACACAAGGCTGGTGTGTACTAGATTTTGGGCCATGCCTGCGTCGACGTACAATTGCATTGCATCGGCTGTTCCATCCGACTCTGAGGGAAAAGGGTTGGGCTGCAGTGACTGATTATGAAAACGGCGTATCCGGGTCAGTGGCCGGTTGTCTGTGGATTGGCTTCGGCTCCAAGGAGGAAGGTCAGGCGATTTTCGTAATATAACAGGTGACTTAGAATCGAAGTACTGGGCCAATGCCGCAGCAACGGGAATTGTTTCAATTTTCAGGCGACGTGCCCTCCTCCGCTGTTCAACAAGCTCGTCGAGGGTGTTCAGCTGGGCCTCCGCTTGTAGCGTCGGAATTGGGGTCAGACGAGGCAGGCCTGTGATAACTCGCATAGCCTCTCGGTTTACACTTTCCAGTAGGTCCCAGTCCCTTCGTGTGAGATGCTGAAACTTAGCTTGGTATATCAGCCGGGGTTGCAAGACAGATCGAACTAGGATACGTGCCGTGCGACTACAGGCACCGCCGGTCTTTTAAGTGCAATGCACTTCTTAAGCGACCCTGAACCTGCGTCCACCGGCGATGTCCGCGCACGTGGAGATGGGCGCGCGCAGCCTGGCCGCTGACATGGCACATACCCACGTGGGGGATTGGCCAGGAATCTCCTCGTCTTCCTTGGCAACGGGGAGAGATGGGCGCGCGCTGCCTGGCCGCTGACATGGCACATACCCACGTGGGGGATAGGCCAGGAATCGGGTGTGAGAAGGGGTAATGCACCTGCTTAAAGGAGTACTGACACGAAATTTCCAAGCTGAGATCCGCTCTAGCAATCAAGTACAACGACAACACAAATAGGTGTCTGTGAATAAATGCATCTTTCTTTCTTTGTAGTTGTGTGTGTGTGTGTGTGTGTGTGTGTGATCTCTCTTTCGCGAACATTACCGGACCGCGCAAATTCAACTCATGCATTCGCACTTTCACATTCTTCCCCTCGGGGAAATGCGGGGAATTTTTTATTGTTGTGAGATCCGTCGGAAGAGATGAAGCGTCTTGGAGGCTTAGCCGCGCACGCAGCGGACCCATGGAGCCGCGGACCCAGAGGCGTCTATTTCTACTCCAAGCACTCGCCGTGACGATGCGGGATTGAGGGCACTGCCGTTTAAGGCCGTCCTCATCATCTTCTATCCCGGAGCTCGAGTCCTCTGCGCCGTCAGCTGAGTGTGTGTTCCTTTGCGGGCTGCTACGCCTAATAAACGTCCTGTAGCGTCCTGTATTACTGGGACCCAAAGTCGCGGAAGCTGCCTGGAATCCAAATACAGTAAAGGTACCCGCTTGCATTGTTCACCTTGCCGCTGAAGACGGTCGGTAGTTAATCCTTGTTACCGGCGGCGCGCATGTACACTCACTGCTCCTGGCGGCATGAGCTTTGTAGTTTTCCCCTCGTGGAGACACCGGATGTTTTTCAGCCTTTCGCCACCCATGAACTAATCGCATTTTCTATCATCCCCACCATTCACGTTCATGCAGTAAGTTCCTCTTTCACCGCCCCCCCCCCCCCCTTTCCCCCTTTTTTGTTTTTTTTTCTTTGTTTGTTTGTTTGTTTTGGGGGGTCTTTTTCGCTTCCCTTTAGCAGAATAGGCTTTGTATGGTGTGTGTGGTCGTTCGTGTGTTTGTTTCCCCAGTGGCTTGTGTTTCGGGGCGCCGCCTCCACCCTGAGTCCGTACGATTTTCTCCCGAAGTTTTCATTCCTGAAGAAGAGCTGTCTCAGGCCGAAACGTTGGAAATAAAGTCTCCGAAGAGCGTACGTTTAGTATATATATATATATATATATATATATATATATATATATATATATATATATATATAGAAAGATAGGTCAGCAGTCTACAACGCCAAAGGAGGAATAGGGATGTGGTTAGGCTCTTTTCTTATCACTACGGTTAATGAAGTAAACATTTTTTTTTTTAAATATACAGAAGAAGGAAAGAAAGAAAAACACGCGCCGAGAGTGGGGACCGAGCCCACGCCTTTCGATTACATGTCGAATGCCTTACCAATTCGGCTATCTGGGCGACTGTGTTCTCCTTAACTTTCTGGGCTATTTATATTTACTAGAAGTGTATCTGACGCTTGAGGGTGGTAGCCAGCGCCACTCTGACTGCACGGGGAGAAGGGGACCTTCTTTTCAACCCCCGGGGCGTGACTCGAACGTCTACAGCCTGTCATGAGCGGGTAACTGGCGGGAAGCCCTCTTATGCTACCTAGGCATCAAGGCTGCCTATATATATAATAATAAATATATATATATATATATATATATATATATATGATATAATATATATATAATATATATATATATATATATATATAAGCAGTGGGGTAGGACTAGGAACGGATTCTTGAAGTTCTTCGTTATTTGAATACCTGGTTTTGCAATTCACGCAGTTACTTTGGAGGTGGTGTTCGCTAAAGGACTGGTTATTCTTATTACTCAAAGTGAAAACGTAGTCTCTTGAGACATTCCAGGACGCACAGCACTGATCGGCCCAACTCAAGCAGAAGTACATTTGGCAGTGAATTTCTATCTGGCCGTTATCCGCCAAACGTTTTAGGCCGGTGTCCAAATGTCAGCCTTTAGGCCGTGTATTGCCGTACTTCTGTGGCCATGCCACAGCCAGTCTATGTTGGCCTCTCTACCGGCTTATGCTCACATATCCAGACTCAAGACGTACGGCTCTGGTCATTCAACCACCACTAGTCTCCTGCAGAGATACAGTAGTCGGACTACAGCCGGATTACAGCTACCGGAAGGCGGCTGACAAAAGCCGCAGGATTTCGGCTGGTATGGGTATTGGACTTCAGCCACCCTACCGTCACTGTAGTGAGGCCGGTGTACGGCTTCTGTAGCGCAACCAGATGACTCAGCCGCACGAAATTAACCGCTGTGGGTCCAGTGAACCCACGCCAAAGTGAACCCGCACGACTCCGCCAGCCGTCCAGCCTTCGCCGCAGCCCTCCCCATTGATCAGCCGCAGTTCAGAGGTATATTCATTTATTAAACACTGCTTCCGATTTCTCGTCCCTATATTGCTTGTGCTTGGTGTGTTGTCGGTTGTCAACATATTCATTTCTTCGTTATAGCTGGAATAGGTTTATTGTCCAGGTTCAAATATCTTGTGCGCCGCCCAGCTGAAAAAAACACGAGGCAGGGAAGTAAAAATAGTGGGTTGAATTTCAAACAGATAAGAGTGCCGCTTTTAACCAGTTTTTTTAGGACAATCTTCCTGAAGACTTGCCTGCTCGGAAGAAACCAAATATGTTTACAACACTTGCCTGACCAGTTTAGTTGCATATAAAACCGGCACGCATGCCATTATCTAAGTGTTTTGACACTCCATATAATGCTCAGGAACATTTATATAATTTCCTTCACACAAAAAGTATCTCGAGTTTTTTACGATGTTTTGTACAGATAAATTTTGTACTCGGTCTGCTTTTCTGATGAGCTTTCACAGGGCTGATCTAGGAGGGGTGGAACAAGTGCGTTCATGTACAATTTATTTTTGGTGCTCTTTTCCTAACTTATGGGCACGCCTGTTTATAGCCCAAAACAACTCTATTTTACTCTAATGTCATATTTTGTTAATAACATTTTCGTGATGTTGTGAATGACGCCCTGCTTGGGATGGTTGCAGTTCTACCCAACTTTATGTTCACGCGAGGAAAAGCGTGAGCGTACTCTTTATTAACTTAAATTGTTTTAGAGAGATAGAAAGGGAAGCTTTTTAGTAAAGAAGGAAATACAGTGAGGTTTGCCAACACCCGTACGTCGACATGCTACTGCGCAGTACGGGGAATGGGGAAAACATAGGTGAGTAGTAAGAAGAGGAGTAGTAGTTGGGGACAGGAAAAAAATAAGAGCTACAGCATCGTATATAGGGACATGAGATGTAGCGAAGACTGTCCACATAAGGGGGTCTAGAAAGTCTCAGTGACACCAATATCGTTTAAATAGCCAAATAACGCATCAAACACTTTCCGCTAAGATGATGGAGAATGCCATGGTCTAAGTATCAGGCTCAGTGTAATTGGTTCAGAGTGAAGACATGTAATCAACAGCTGAGACGGAGCACTCTAGGAGGACATGCTCGACGGTTTCGGGGCCGCCACAGTTGTCGCAATATGGGCTTGGACTTTCGCCTAAGCGATGTAAGTAGGCATTAGTAAAAGCCGCTTTAAGTCGCAGTCTATGAAATAACGTTTCTCACCGGTGAGGTCGTCGTTCTGGCAGCCTCAGTCTTATCTGTGGGTGAATTGAATATATAAAATCATGATGATGTTCTGGAAGGGACCATAAGCGGTTCCTTTCTGCTAGAGCTAGTGACTTGGTCATAGAGGCGGCATCTTTTTTCCTTTTTTTCTTTTCTCTTCCTTTCTTTTCTTTTCTTTTCTTTTTCTTTCTTTCTTTTATTTTTTATTTCTAAGACTGTGTTCAGCCTCATCTGCTCTCTTATTTCCTAGTACACCACAGTGTTCAGGGAGCCACGAAAGGGTTACGGGATGGCCAGCAGCGTACGTGAGATGGTGAAGGTTTTTTGCTTCGCGCTTGATGTGGTCGTAGATGCTGATGCAGCTAGCATGCCGCAGGCTTTGTAAGGCGGTTTTGGAATCTGTGAAAATGGCCTATTGCGTCGGTGGCTGACGAAGTATGTATCGGATGGCTTCTTTGATTCCATAAAATTTCGCTAGCGTAGACTAGGTCCCTCGCTCAAGCCGGCATGACAGTAATTTCTTAGCTGACGGAATAAAAACTCCTGAAGAACTACGCTCAGTTGTTGCAGATCCATCCGTAAAGATATGGGTCGTTGCTGAGTAAAATTTGTGAATTGGGCAAGTGAAACTTGAAATAGGACATTTTGGGATATGCACTTTTTTAATCAACTCCATGTATAGATTGTTCTATGATAACAGGTGACAAAGTCCGTCTTTGGGTTCGTACTTAAGGCAGAGGCTGGCCACGAGGATAGGAGGATATCGGTCCATGCGCTTGGTGGTGAATGCCATGCGTCACTTTTTTCGGAGGAAAGATTGAGTCCTCTCGACGATAAGTATGCCACTATTCTCGCAAGAGCCTTCTGCAACTTCGACGCGAGCTTGATGCACTCCCAACAGATATCTTCCGCGTAGAGTGTGACTTTTACACACAGTTGGAGAACGTGTTTTAGGTGAATAAGAGTAAGACTAAACAGCAGCGGGCTTAAGTCTGCTCCTTGAGGGACGCCTCTATTTACATGGTACCTTCGTGTTGGTCCTTTTTCTGTGCACATGAAAAGTTTCCGTCCTTCAAGATAGTTCACAATCCATTCATATAATCTACTCCGAAGCAGAGTGCAATAAGAGATACCAGGGTTCCGTCATGGTAAACAGAGTCAATTGCTGACTTGTTGCCTAAAAACACTGCAGTTGGGATGCGGCCAGAATTTAGTTCTTCTAAAGATGATATGAGTGCAATTATGTTGTCAATGGCCGATTGATTCTATCGGAAGCCGTTTATTTTATGTGGGTAAAGTTTTTTGGTTTCGACATGCCAATTCATCCTTTTGAAGATCATTTTTTTCCAGTAATGTTCTTATGTAACTCAGTAAGGCGATCGGTCTAAGAGAGTCATAGCGTGTCGGTGGCTTTGCAGGCTTCAGAATGGAAGTAATCTTCGCTAGCTTCCATTCAGGAGGAACGCTTCTATACAGTCACGTAGCGTTATAATATTCCAAGAGACGCAAGCAAGAGTGGTGGGATACATGCCAATTAGCCTCATAAATAATTTCATCGTAACCAGGAGAAGAGCTTTCTTGACATCGTAAATGGCCACATTAAGTTCTTGTATCGAGAACGGGTGGTCTAACGCTGGCACAACAGCTGGAGGTGGAATGAAATAATTTAAGTAGGGGCGCGTCTTTGCGGATGTGGTGGAGGACAGCAGCTTGCAATATTCTTCAGCGGCTTCTCTCTGGGAAATATTCACATGCGACGGCAGTGCGCTCAATGGGCGTAGTTGCTAGCTATTCTTACGCTTGCTTTTACTACACGCCAGATGTGCGACAAAGGCTTGCGAACATCCAATGCCGCGCGAAACTCTTGCCATAGCTGCGTGCTTAACTTCTCTAAATGACGCCTCACATGCTTCTGCACCCTAGGTGCATGCTGCACGTCTTCTAAAGTTTTGGTACGTCGAGCCTTGAGCTCTACACGCCTGCGAATGCCTCGTAGCCTCTAATGCGCCTCATCACTATTGATATTTGGAGGCCTTTTCATGACAAGCGGTGGTTCCCGCAGGCAGCGAGCAATGATAGGAATCAGGTCATCATCGCTAGCTGATGCTGTAATCCTATGACCCACGCCCTCTTCATATGCCTTCCAGTTAGTGCACATGACTTTCGTTCCTTCTCGGAGCACATCTTTGTCAAAGTAAGAAAGAAAAACTGGGTAGTGGTCACTTCCCCTTGTTTTCAGGTATGTGCACCAGGAAAATTTTGCAACCGAGCTGCTTGAGATAGAAGAGACATTGTAGCTTCTCGCCTTCACGTTTTTCGTGTAAGTGCTGCTGCCGCCGTGAAGAGCCTGAAGAGAGTACTTGATCAGCAGCTCGGCTAGCCACATTCCCAGGAATTTGTATCTGCCCCAGATCTCATGGTGCGCATTAAAGTTACCGCAAATTACGTAAGGTAGAACGGGCTAGTAATAATATTTTGGAGCCACGAGGCGTCAAAGCGGTTGCTGGGGTCTCTGTAAGCGCCAATTAAAGGGAAGCATTGAGTGCCACTTCTGGTTTTCGCGCAGTCGTATTCTTCGTATCCATGGGCAGGCACGGAAACGCTTGCTATTGGCACATCATTACGGACAGCAATAAAAAGTCGACTGGGGCCGTTTAAGGCTGCGAATGAAGCAAATGATAATTGTTTAACTTAAACTGCTCTTCAACTGGACATTCAGATATGACAATAAACGGAATTTGATATGCCCGCAGAAGCTGGCAAAAATTAGCTTGTTTCGAGCGTAGGCGACGTGCATTCCATTGAAAACTGTAAAACGCTTGAGACATGCGTTAACCAGCGGTTTGAGGCAGTGGGTCTCCGATGCTATCAACTTTGTTGTGCTCCAGAACGATGCCGCGAAGCTGATGATGTGGAAGACACGAAAGGTTCCAGAGACAAGACTGCTGCCATAGGAGGGGTTGGCGCGCAGCAGTTTCCTGATTGCTGCAAAGAGCATGGGGATGAGAATTCCAGTAATGTCAGGTTGTGCGGCTTGAGCTTCCATCTGTCCACGTTCCCTGCGGGGACGTCGAGTTGATAGAGAGTTCGTCCTGCGAGCGGACATCAGGTGCAGCATGATAAATTGTGGTTGTTGGATGATTGCGTGTGGCTTGCACGTAGGACTTGCTTGTGGGAGCATCGCCCTGAAGCGGAGGGACACTTGAAGGCACAATAGCAGGGGAAAGCCCAACTTATTGGTTTCATGGTTGCTCACGTCGGGAAGCAGCTTTCTCTTGTACTTCCTCGACATTACGTGGAAGAGTAGCTGCCTTTTTTCGGGCAAGCTCTATACGACGCGGGATGCGGGCCGTTACAGTTTGCGCATCGGGGTTGGTTGCGTGAGATACAGTCTTTGTGTGGTGGTCCCCATAGCATATTTTGCAGCGAAGTTTTCCCCTGCAGTTCCTGGCGATGTGGCCGTGTTTCTGGCACTTGAAGCACTTCGTTGCAGATCCAGTGCACTCTTGGACGGGGAAACTGTTGAAGCCAAGAAACACCCGAGCTGGCAGAGGTGAACCTGGCTTGAACTCCAAGATGACTGAGTGTCGGCGGGTTTCAGCAATGACTTGACTTTGATCTCGTGAGTAGGCATTTTGCCGACGGGCAGAGATCACACCTTGGTCTCTAAGGTAATTCCCTAGTGCATCATCAGTGTACTCAAGGGGCACACCTAAAACTTCCCGTACGTTTCCATGTACGATCGTGGCACGCTCACCTCGACTGGCGTACCAGTTAGAGTGAAGACATGCAAAAGTCGGTTCGTTCCCGCTAGGGCCGACACGGCCGCATTACATATGCCATCTTTGGTTAGGCCCTGTGTTCAAACTTTTTCTTGTGCTATCGCCCCGACTTCTCGGTTATTTGTGCATGACTTTCCAGAGGAATTTTCATGTTATACAAAAATAACAGAAAACTTAATCCTTCTGCATTGTCGTATTTAATATCTCATGCAATTGTATATCACAGCTTCCCATTACCGTACCCCAGTGTGGAGGTAGAAATCTCAGTAACAGATCCGAAACTCACTTCTTATGCCTATGGCGGGTGCCGGGCACGCAAATCCCACACCCACAATTTTATTTTTACTGCCTTGGTTTCGATTTGCTGGAGCCCCGGGGCCCTGCTGCAACAGACAGACATGTGGGTCCACAGACGGACATGTGGGTCCGCAGGTTGCCGGAGTGCGAGAGCTATCTGAGCAGGCCATCAAGGTCAGGTTTACTACATATCACCCCACCCCATCGCCGCTCTTCCTTCTGGCAGCACTTCACCATTTCAGTATACGAGTACACGAAATCTACCGTTTTGTCTCATCGTTTCATTATTCACTACAAGTTACAGGAGAACCCACCAGATTTTCACGGATGTACACGTGGATTTTTTTTTATTGCAAACTTGTCGAGCTGCCAACGGCGAATCGGGCAGCTGGTCTTAAATGAGGCGAAATTATGACATCGGGTACCGTCTCTGGCTTTGTAGAAGCTTGTGTATTGCATCTTGCCCCTTTGTGTTCCAGGCGGTAAGTGCTGCTCTAACCCACTTTATTTATTTTAGCTCAGAAATCGTCTTTCTCGGTTTCTACAAACCAGTGGACTTCAACCTTAAAGCGGGGACTACGTCAATCAAGTTCCAATATATTGAGTTTGATTTAAACGAATGAAGAGAGAGAGAGAGAGGCAAATTTATTACGCAATAATGCGAGAGTGGTTCCGCAGCCCAGGAGCCCATGTGCTGTCCAGGCGGCCGTAGCCCTGGTCACAAGCAGGAGCTTGTCCTCACGTCGGCAGCTGGACAGCAGTATCTCCTCAGGGGAAGGGGACGGGTTCAGGGGCGGAAGGTCCGAGTTTTTTGTGCAGTCGAATAATATGTGTGCCAGTTCCTGGTTCCTGGTAGAATTTACACTTATCAGAGTACTGTCTAGGAAACAGAAAATGCATACGGACGGGGTGGGGAAAAGTACCTCCTTGAATTTGTCTGAGTGGGATTTCTTTGCTTTTGGTAAAAGATGTGTGAGGACTGGGGAAGGTGTGTCTCGTGGTTCGGTAGTATTGGGTGATTTCTTTGTAAGTGAGGAGAGGTGCGGAAACAGCCCCGGCCTCACCGGCTCGGTGAGTGAGGTCTCGAGCCTGTTCATGAGCAAAATTGTTGCCCGTTAGTGCAGAGTGGGCGGGAGTCCACACAACGTCCACCCGATGGGCCGGCAGATGTTCATTCAAAAGTCGGCATGTGGCAAAGGCCACCCGTCCCGATAAGAGCCTGACACAAGTGGCTTGCGAATCAGTCAATATAATCTTGGAGGTTGTTTGGGTAAGGGCGAGCGCAATAGCTAATTCTTCAGCGTCCAAGGAGGAAGTTGTCCGGATTGAAGCGATGGTGATAAGGGTGTTCTTAGATGTTACCACTGACACCATAGCTTGGTTATCTGGGTAACTGGCCGCATCTGTGTAGATTACGTCGGGTCGTCTGCTGTAAGTTTTTAAGTTTTTCGTGGGCTTTGCTTCGCACTTCTGTACGACCAGGGTGGAGGTGCGGGTGCATATTTCTGGGAAATTGGGGCGCACAAAAATTGACTGGCGCCAAGTGTCGGGGACGGTGACCAGGAGGGTCTGGTCAGGGCATGACCATTGAATATTTCGAAGGACCGCGCGGCCTGCTTTGGTTTGGGCAAGTCGAAGGAGTTGACTGGAAAGGTGTCCTCTGATGAGCTCCTCTATGGTATTGTGGAGTCCCATGCTAAGTAGTTTGGCCGTAGACGTGCTCATCGGAAGACCCAAAGCTGGTTTTGTTGCTTTGCGAGTCAGGCGATCGAGTTTGGGGGGGTCCGTTCAAGTTGGGACAATATATGGCGTGACGTAAGTGCGGCGGGAGATGACAAAGGCCTGAACGAGCCGAAGAGTATCTTTTTCGTTCATGTCTTGGTGCCGGTTGGTGATGCGACGAATCATGTATTACCTGATCATTCGCTTTACTGAGCTTGTAAAGTGTTTGGTCGCTTCTAGTGTTGGATTAGATAGTAAGACCCAGAATATTCAGGCCTCTAGCTGGTTGGATAGTGTGTCCGTCGAGGGTAATCGAGATTTTGTCAAGGTCAGAGTCGAGGCTGTGCTTACGAACTATAATTAATGCGGACTTTTGAGAACAGCGGAGGCCATTGGCTTGAGCATACGCATTTACTGCATCCGCAGCACGTTGTAGAGTTCCTTAAATCCCCTAGACGGAATCGGTGTCCTTCCAGAGGCTGATATCATCCGCATAAAGGGCATGTCGAAGGTTGGATTTTCACTCTAGGGCAGTGGGAAGGCCAATGAATGGGATGTTAAACAGGAGGGGAGACAATACAGATCCCTGGGGCGTGCCGCGACTGCCGAGTTGGATTGGTTTAGAGGTGACATCCCCTAGTTTGAGGATGGCTCGGCGATCTGTGAGAAAATCGGCGATATAACTGTAGGTTCGTTCTCCGCAGTCAGTCTGATTAAGCCGACCAGCTGTTATAGCTCATAGCTTATCAAGCCACTTAGGTTTTTGTCCCTTTTGGAGCAGCTAGATAAGTTTGAATCTCTTAAGATCTGAAAGACACTGCCCAAATATGTCAAGCCTATCCCTTTTCTGCGTAAAAGAAGAAAGGAGTCCACTATTTTTTTAAATACAAATAAAACTAGCAGCTCTCTCTCCCTTTTCAGTTAAGCACTGCCACCTTCTCACACACAGACCTCCCCTTCACGCATGACACAATCATTCCTCCTCAAACCTTGCTCGTTAAATGCTTCACCGGTGACCTCATAACATGATGCCCGAAAAGGGGAAAAGAGAAAATGAAATACAAACCTACTTCCGTTCAGGTTACCAATGGTACCGCATTAACAAAGGGCAGCCGGCACACACGTCAGGAGCTTGAATATACAGCGGGCAAAACTCGTCGCAGATCTGTATATGGCAGAACCACCAGTAATATATAATTTACAGCAAAGAACATAATGCCAACGCCACTACGTAAGTATGTAAAATTGCAAAACTAGAGCTTAGGTTATCGCTCATTGGTGCCGCCGCCACCAAATACAAAATGCCGCCCCTGGCTGGTCAACAGGTGCCTACGCAGTTCTTCAATACATACGATATGCGAAACTCCACATCATAACCGCGCAACCCGAGACCCCCACCCTCCCCCGCTCTGTAGTAAAAGAAGGACAAGCGCATGGTCGCGCCATCTAGGGAAAGAAGACTTAACTTGGCTGAAAATTTGCATAATAACATCACCCAATAAAAAACTAGCTTTTCAAAATTAGAAACATTAAACCGGATACGGCTTACTAATTATTCCATACCTTTTCTTTTATGAATTACAGCAGCAGTAGTACCCTTGGGTACTACTTAAACTTTTCGTCAACAAATGGCGCGTTAAAAAAGTTTACCTTGTTTTCCCCCAGGCCAGGGGGTCCTCATCGGTCCGTTTTTTGGTACATAGGACCTATAGGGAGGTTCGCCACTGGTATGTAATGAAGAAATCTGAGTTGCCTGCGGTACCGCTGTAGTTAGTGCGTAGGGGATGCCGTTTCTCGTTACGATTACGACAGTGAAATGCGGCAAGAAATTATCTCACAAAAACAAACAAGAACACGAGGCGGTTGTTCCGCCAGCACAACGAACGTTGTGCTTGGTGGACAGCGAATGTTAACACCTTTCGCATCAACAGGGTCCAGAACTGGTGACAAGTTTGTGACAAAAAGATATTGGATTGTTTTCTTTAACTGGATCGTGACACCAGCCATAGCGGCACGTGCTTGACTGGGCGCTGTAAGTGGGCAATATAAACCACCAGACATCTGCAGTCGCTTCGGAGCAGCTGCGGATATCGTACCGCTAATAGCGTCCCATATAGCAAAAGCCTACTACACGAGCTGCGTCCACCAGGCCCGAACTGCCTAATTGACTGTAAACGTGCGCCCCAGAGCAGTACCGGGTTCGCTTCATTTTCTTTGTCTTTTCAAAGCTTATACTCAAGTTCACAGACACACTGAGTGAATGTAACTACGTACATAGCGTCGTGCCGCCGTGTGTCCTTTGCTCTTTTCGCAATACCGGTCAGACGTCGCAATACTGCCACATGATGTGATGAGCCGGGAATGCGAATTTATTGCTGAGTTTCCCAGCTGCCCTTGTGGCGCCCGCGCTATCACACAAGGCCGCTGTGCTGTCACAGGTACTGGCACGGAATGTGAGTTCTCTGGAGGGAAGGCCGAAAAAAATATCTCGCAAAGATAAATGCTCGCAGAACCCACCGCCTGCTTTTGGCACTGTTCTCCTTAAAAGCGGACAGGTTGGTCTTCTATCCAGGCCAGCGAAGAACCAGGAAGTTTTTTTTTCTCTGAGAAGAACAGCAAAGTAAGTTGTCTCGATTTATCCCTCCCAGACATTCTAATGCCATTTGGAGGGAACCATACCACTGTGAAATGGTGGTACTGAATACTCATACTTTACTCTCTAATATTAGCTTGATATTCCAGCTCTGACCTTACTGACTTGCACATTCTGTTTGCTTCGCAAAAAGGCAATGACAGAAATGAAGGAGCAATAACAAGTTAAGAACGCGTCGATGTCTTTCCATCCGTAATTGTGGCCTTTGCAGGCCATGGCCTATTGCCTTCAAAATTGGTCTCGACAGCCTACTAATACGAGTTACATCTACTCAGCAGAAGCCGGCACATATGGACCTCTACCGAGCCGAGAAAAAAGTCTGAAATTTAAGTATTTCTTGAAGTGGGGAGACAAGAGATATTTTGATCCACATGTGCATTGGGAAACAAAATGTTATTTGCTCAAACTTTTTAGTAGTGGACTTTCCATAAAAGCTTGCCATTTATTTTTAGAGGCCTCCACAAGTAACGCTTAGAGCAGAAATCCGAAGACCTGCTTTTGCTCTGTTAAAAAGTGTTCAAGCATACCTGAAAAACACTACTGCAAATTCAAATTTAGAACAAGGTACAATTTGTTGATCCTAAACATATGCGCACTACGTTTAAATTTCATCGAAGAGCACACTCTTCTGTTATAAAATATGACATGTCTTGGTGTGTCGAACAAAATGTTTGGTACATGCATGGGTGCACACATCAAAAATGAGGAGAATAAATGGTAATTCCCAGTGTACACGTTTTACCCCCCAAACACACGCCCGAATACTTACGAAACTGTAATTGGCATTCGAAAATCGGTGAAACCTGTATCTTGCAGGATTTATTTCTGGGGTGATGTTTCAAGAAACTGGTTCTGCACTATACACGTGTTAAGAACTGGTTTTACATGTTGTTCAAACGGGAAGGTTACTTAATGCGCAGTTTAAGGGAGGCAAAAAAACTGCTGTATTGAGAGCACGAGAAAAAACAAACAGTTTATGAAGCTTTACGGGTTCTGTAAACTTCATAAACATTTTTTTAGCCTATGGACCGATCTTAGGGGAGGAACCAAATACGTCTCTAGAGCTCAACCTCGGCCCTGAGTAGTGCAGTCCGCCCCGTACATCCCTTACCCCCTTCCCACGCCTCCTGTACTATATGACACGCCCATACTTATGCCGCCTGCCTGCACAGGACAGTGCCCAAGATTGTAGCGTCACTGTACCACGTGCTACAATCACGGTTTACCTCCTGGCATTAAGGATTTCTAAATTGTTTTTTAACTGCCTCGGGTGGGCTGTTAATGCGTTTAATGCACTCGATCTCTCTATCGAAGATATGTAACCATCAAGAGCCCACTCCTGTATAAATCAAAGTGCCACATGAAAAACTGGCCCCACCCCCGCTGAAAAATTTGGGTGTTTTATTTCAGTCCTATATCAAGGAAGACAAAGGTTGTGGTGGTTTAACTGGTTTATTGATAGGAGGAGTTGGATGCAAACGTGCGCCCGACTACTGCATTTCACCAATCAAGTGTCATAGATCCGGCTAAACAGGTCATCTGTTCACGACAATTTTCATGAGTTCTAATAGTTAATAGGAATCATGCTCGCTTTCGTGGCAGTGGTGCTTTTTCCTGCTCCCCATGAACGTTACAGGCAAGCTTACAAGTAAGATAATTGCCCCATCTTCATTCAGCTGAGAGATCGGAACCGAGATGCAGCTGGAAAATTTTTGACAAGTCTGATAGTAATTCTAGCATCATTTAGTATTCACAAAGAGCATGTTTCAAAGCTAAAAACCAAGCCCGCCAGTTGATATCCACCCCAAAAGAATAATTTACATTGCGGTTTTATAGAGCTTAGAACACTGGCGTATTACACACGTAGAGCCCCAGATAACAAAATGTCACATCACACAAGAATATGACACGCGAGCTCAAATATTGTGACAGGGACAAAACGTATTAACTCAAGCAAAAGTGTGGGATTGACTGACAGTATAGATCAAGGTCATCAAACCACACCTGACGCAAGGGCGTTTCATTCGTTGGGCAACAGTGGAATGGAGACAATTTGAAAGGCTAGTTCATTTCTCAGGTCGTGGTATTTATTTTTTAGAGATTACCTAAGTGGGATGTAAAACAACGCACGCTGCGAAGAAACTCGTGCATTATATGTAGTTTTTTCGACACGGAGCGAAGTATGTTTCAGGGAGGCAGCCTTTAAAATCCCGATCGGCGAAAAGACGGCGACAGCATTGTCGACAGCGTCGGTGGTATACCTGCGGTTGACGCAAAGATCCCATTAGATTATATTATGTGGTGTAGTTTCTATAACGTTAAAGCACAAATACCTTGGACAGACGGAGTACAGGAAAACAAGCCAAAACATCAAGACCATGACAAGGTAACGCAAGCAGCATAACGAGGTCAAAACATCACATCGCGCGCACGTTTGACAGTGATTGGCAGTATAGATCAAGGTCATGATACAAGATCTGACAAAAAGGACTTTCACTCGTTCGACCTATGCGGGATAGAAAAAACGAGGAAGGTCAATTCCACTTTTGCCGTTTCGCCATTTCGCACGGGCATCATAATAGAGCGAAAGGTATAGACGGAATGGTTGATTTAGATGTACAAGGAAAGAAAAGACGGGTTGGTAGTATGAGTATCATATTGGGATTAGGGAACGAGATTAAAATGGCGAGCGATGTGTAATGAACTCATCATGTTCGATTATATTAGGAATGGAGACAAATATGTTTTTAGGGGAAGTAATGGCGGTAGTTCGAAGAGGAATAACAAGAAGATATGGTTATTTGATTTATCTTCAAAAATTCTCCCGTTCTAACAGTTTGCCTCCGGAGCGTAATTGAGCCATTGAATTTTTTTTGAACGATTGCGTTATAATATCTCAGTTAGGCAGCGACGGGTGGTTTAAAATTGCAATGCCAACACGGTTTGTAAGAAAGGTCATCTACAAGAACACCTTAATTTGAAGATACTACAAGTGTTGACTCTCATGCGGGCGACTATAAATCTTCATTGCAGCGAGTAATAGAAGAGGTTGAACACCATTCAAACCCGTTCCTTTAAAATATTTTGCAACACACGTTATAGTATGCAAAGTGTTCAGACTCAAAATAATGTCCAACACTGTACATCGAACGGTGCTCCTCAAATATTCTTAAAATTGTGTTCTGGCCTTAAAAGACTGGGAAGAAATGTTTCTTGCGATAAAGTTTTCGATAAACATTCCGATAAATGTTTAATCAACATATTCCCCATCCACGAAACAAGAACGGACTAGAGTAGAGCTGGCGTCATTTTTGAAAAAAACTTCACGGTGTGTACTACTGAATCCCTAATACGAAAGGCAAGTGGGCCGGATTGGTAAATGGAAGGGCCTTTATTAAAATCAGTGCACAGGTTGCGGCGCCAGGTGTACAAAAACAGATCTAATAACAAAAGCGTAAAAAGGGGCGTCGCACGTATCCTAATAGAAAAGATAGTACTTTAACTTGTTCCGTCACAATTCGTGAATGACGAAATTCTATTGAGAGAGCTTCGTTAGGCCTTTCTGTAAAAATGATATAGTATAATCACGTAAATGTAAAAAGTACATCTAGAAAGTTTTCCAAATACTCGCTTATCAATAACGACAGAAACGCTTGCAGTCAAATATATTAAAACAGGTTCCCTCACTATCAAAGACTCTAAGTCGTTATTCAGGTTCTTCTTCAGGGAAGTGGTTCAAGCCTTGGCTCGCAACTGTGGTTCCATGACTTACCTAGTTTAAAATCTTAGCCCTCGTTTCTTCTTAGTGACTCGTAATAATACGGTACAATGGCAGCAAAGATTTCAAGTTGGAAGCGCTATTTTGCGACGTGCGAAGCTTGCTGTTATATCTTCCATGCACTTGTCGCACTACTATAAAGGATTTCCGTCTTGATATAAGCAAACATTCATTCTCTATGTCTGTCTGCGTGTCAGTCACAGTAAAAAAGTTTACAGTGAGAGAATATGTTTCAGCAGAGGCAGACGTTGGCAGAAAACGGAATTACTATGCATAAAAACTGGAGCCCTCCAACCTAAGCCATCCCATACAAATGACCACAAAACATTGATAGCAATATTAAGTGGTGGAATTCCAAACCAGGCTGACAGACGCTAATGTAACCTGGCGTAGGGCTGGATCTAGTAGCGGATGCAATTTAATCCGCATCGGCAGGGATGACCTGGTCGCGTTATAGAAATATGTTTCCACTTTGTACAACTCTTAGTAGTTGAAAAATTGCTCATGCTGTTCGGGCAACCCAGTAAGCAGGTTTAAATTTAAATTCTTGACTACTCAGTACAAAGCCAAATCACTCAGGGAATTAAGTAGTATGTGCATTGCCTGCAGATGTAGAAAAGCAGACCATCTTTCGAAGTCGTTCACAGCGAATCAAGCAATGATATCTAAGCGTTCATTAGTTTGTGTTTGCAATTTTCATGAAATCCGCACACCTTAACTATTTTTATTCTCTCCTCGGCGTTACATCTTAAAAACCTACAAAAAATATCCAGCAGATGACTTACGTTTATGGACACCCACAGGATCCATCGGAGACCGGCAAGAAGCCCTTCAAACAGCTGTTGATTGCACATGCAGATACTTACAGGAACGCGGTCTTACATGCGCACCTGAAAAATCGACCCACCTTACCCTACAACAACGCACAAAGGACCGAAGAATCTCTCTATTACCAGACCCTAAACTCCATATTCAAAACTTTCCTATTCCAACTGTTACCCACTTGCGCATACTCGGACTCACCATCCCACAGGACGGATCGGGCTCCCATACAATCCTACAACTTCAACGCACCATGACTCAGCTAATCCAATTATTTCGCCGTATCACGCACAACAGGACCGGACTGAAGGAACCAGACCTCATCCCACTCATTCAAGCCTTGCTTATCAGCCGTGTTACATACGGTGCGCCTTACCTGTCCCTCAAGCCAGCCGAACGAAAATATTCTTATCCGACAAACATACAAGACGGCCCTCGGACTTCCTACATGCACATCGAACGCCAAGCTGTTGCAACTGGGCTTACACAACACCTGGGAAGAGCTCTGTGAGGCGCAACGCACTTCACAACTCCAACGGCTCCAACTCACTAATGCTGGACGTGCGACCCTGGTGCGCCTTGGATATTCATCGCCTCCGGTCTCCAGATGCAGAATACGTGTTCCACAGTCTATACGGAAACACATCCGCGTTACCCCAATTCCTAGAAATATGCACCTTACTAACACATTAGAAGACGAAGGGCCCGAGCCAACTATCTTCAGGCACAATTTCAAAATCAAAAGGATGTGCTGTACACAGATGCCTCTCCCTACGTAACCAATTTTTTTGCGATTTCAGTGCGATCTCAGTGGTCAATAATACACTTCAGACCGTAGCCACAGCCACTGTCCTCACCACGGACACCACCATTGCAGAGGAAGCAGCAATAGCCATAGAAGCCACCACAACACAGAGCGACTACGTTACCATACTGACAGATTCTCAAGAGGCTTGTCGCAACTTCCTGCGAGGCACTCTTTCCCCAGCAGCCCACCATATTCTCGAAATCAAGGCTCACCTCCCTGCCCTCTGCATTATCTGGGCACCAAGTCATTCAGAAATAGTCGGAGGACACCCCTCACTGGTTCGGAGTGACTGCATTCAACGGATGGTATAAAGTTTTCACCTCCTCCTCCTTTTAATTCCCCCTGTAAGATAATGATCATGGTAATGCAGCCATGATTCCCGTTGATGAAGACGAGGGTGTGTGTTCTAACCTCTAAACTTACAAACTGGCCAATTCATCATATTTCTTTAGTCTCTTGCAGAGAGTGTACCGGTCGCATGCACTACACAGCCAAAAAGGCTTGAATTTTAGGTTGGTTACCTTTAATGAGATTACGGTGTCTTAAGAAAACTACATGATGCACCACATAAATGAGCCTTGGTGATTAACGCAATTGCTCCGTTTTGCCTACGTTGTATTGTGGGACAACATAGGGTTACGAATATAAGTCCCGTGCTTAAGATTTTGTGCACTTTATTCTGGCATTCCAGAAGCACTGACCATGCGGGCGTTTACAACTGCAGCAAGCTGCGCTGTCATTGTCACTTTAATGGCATTACCGATCCTGGCAGGTAAGAGTAAGCTACACTTTTTCCATAAAAACTATCACAAGATTTTGGTAATAAATTTGGGTTTTAATGCGTTGCATTGTTCGCCGGGTACCCCTATAATTCTAGCCGCCTCACGGCCTTATTCGCAAAAAAACGCATATTTGGCGGTGTTAACGTGATTAATCTTTTAACGTAAATTGAGATAAATGATTGAGCGAAATTTTATAAAACCACAAAATACAAAACATAGAATACATAGGAAAATTACACAATTGCACTAAAGAAATGAAAAATATGCACCGTGCAGATCTCTCCCCCTCTTAATAAAAATATGCACATGGAAAGGGCGCATGATCTCTCCCCCTCAATGTATAACGAATGCAAACATTAAAAGGAATCCCGGGCCTTGGAGTTTTTACCGTGAAACGGAGATGGGGAGGGGCGTTGGGGATAGAAGGTATACATGCAATGTATTACTGTAGGGATGCCTGGCGCCTTGGAGTTTTTACCGACGGAGAAGAAACCGTTGGAGGATAAAGGTATACGGCTTTGGTGTATGGCGCTGTCGCTAGTCTCGTGTATTGAAGCACACTAGTAAAATAAAGTTATTTTTTTATCTTTGCTGTAAAGTCTCGGTATTTGGGCTTTTTAGCTTGTAGGCGCATTAAGCGCGAGGTCCCGGTGCTTTTTATACGCGTTAGTGTCCCAGTGTTTTGAGGCGTACCTTTAGTGTCCCAGTGTTTTAGACCTGAGGGCGCATGAGACGAGGGCGACGACGACGACATGGACGCCGACGCCGACAGAGGGCTCTTTTTCCCCCCGGGAAAAGAGCAGAAACACAAATAAAAAATAAAAGACGGGAAAAAACGGACCAGTAGTTAAACAAATAAGAAATCGCGAAAACGGACCAGTAGTTAAACGCCCCGCCTTCGCATAAAAATGCATAATAGGCTGAGTTAAAGACTTTATTCGTCATAGTAGTGTATATGTACATCATTGGCGAAAAATCATACGGAGACCATAAAACAATAAAATAACCCAACATATTTCGCAAGGTCCCATTCAAATCTTGCGACAAAAATCACAATAAGACAAGCGGCATAGATTGTTTCGTATCAGTAGACAGCTTCCTGAATTTTTGCACATTTTTTGTCCTAATATACCGGAGCAACCGAAGAAACCCCCGTACAGTAATAACGCGCTCACTCTGATTTTTTTTTTTCAGATCCACCAAAAAAGTGCTCTATTGTTAACTTTCCGGACATTATGGATATAAACAAGGTAACGTCAACAGGCTATACCTGCTCTCCACAATAGGTAACCGGTAAGAAGCACAAAGGCGCATGGGTACATTGTCCGGCGACTTCCGGTTCGAGAGCTCTCTTGGCCTCCTGTAGTCCAGGCGGCTTTCACGCACTCGTGTGCTTATTGTTTATCTATATCCACCGAAAAAAAAACACTCAAGCATCGCACATTCAATGAATAACAAAGATGAATCCTACTAGGGGCTCCGTGTAAAGGTAAGCGCTCTGTGACAAATAAGCAACATGCACACGCGCGCGTGAATGCCGCTGGAATACGGGAGGCAAGGCGAGATCTTAAACCGGAAGTGGCGGGAGCAGACGACGTAACCATGAGCCTTTGCGCTTTTTACCGGTCACCTATACTTACTAAAGCGTGCTTTGTGTTTAACTCAACCCTTGGCGGTCATATAACCTCCGGAGTAAACTCCATATCTCGAATTGGTATGATGTTTCTCTGGAACACCAATTTTCGTTCGGATGAGTTGAAGACTTTCAAGGGCAGCTTGGTGCATGACATGGAATAGTGCATTTGAGGGACGTTTTGTGAACAATAGAGTCCTCTAGTGACAATAAGCATGGGTTTGGGCGCTGCATTTGAAACAACAATTTTTTTCATCAAAAAGTTTCCGGTGTCCGCTCTATACAAAAGCAATACCTGCCGTAATTCTTCAGGGCTTTCAGTTTTATAAGAAGCATTTATTCATAAGTAGGCCCATTTGAAAGAAATTGCTTCTCAAGCATGTTGGGCCGCAAGCTATGCTACACCTGCATGTCGTAAAATTCCTGTTTTCGTAAAACATTACAAGCAAGATGCGCTATTTAGCTCAACACTTGACTAAAGTTCCTGTGAGAAGACGAAAGTGCTTTATTATGTGAATGGCCACGCAAAGCAACACCTAAGGTGGCACATAAGCACTACAAAACGATCTTTACTTCTTCCGTCCGTTCAGACAAAAGAAACAAAGTCTAGTGAACATGACAAAACTTGGCTAATGGAATACATATAATTTGAGAAATCCCCACAGTAACATGTGCAATGACAACGCTTCTGGTTCAACCTATAGTGTTTGTTGCTCATTCATGTTACTTCGGTTAAATATTGCCACGGCCTTTTCATAAATATTTCTATTTCACTTAACTATAGAGAGCTGCTAACTTGGTAAATGTGTTTAACCGTTGCGCTTTAAATTTCCTCATTTCGATCGCACCAAAGGCATCCGCCACATGGTTAGGGCCTTAATATCGTCTCTTTTTATTCTGCACGTAGTAGCTGGGTCGAAAAAATGACAACTGTGCAATGAAACAGACTGCTTGTGTATTTATCGCTTGCTCTTTTCTTCCTATACCACGCTACCTGCCTCCAGTGTGTGAACGGAACTATTGACATGTGCAAAGACCCAAAGGTACGTTTTCTCAGGCTCGTTCTTCTTTTCTCTTTGTTACTACAAGTGACAGGCTTCCCCAACCACCCTGGTTATCCCAACGTAGGACCTATGAGCCTAAATATCTTTTTCTAATTTTGTAATTCCGATGCCTAAATGATTCCTGTAGCACCTTCAGTGGTGCGATTCTGTCCTCACATTGCCAGCGTCATACTCTTCATCTCTTTGTGTACCTTTCTTTTTTCCTCTTAATTACTTTTTCACCGGTTTAGCCCCGCCTGCACTATTGCCGTAAATACACTTTGCTGTTTCTGCAATTACCATGCCCTTGTAACCTCTGTACACCCCACTGCATGCATAACAGACATTTCTCAGACGAAGCCCACACCATATTCGCCAGGTTCACCTCTGGTTTACTACTGCCAAGTATTACTAAGTGACAGAGAATGCGTTTTAAATTCTCATTTCGTAAGCCTGCGCTCCACTCCCATGCCGAATTTTACGAAGTTACTTTTTCCTTTTTTCTCTTTCCGCCTAGGCAATTTTTGGAAACAATATATTGTCACGTTCAAGCCATATTTTTACGTAATGGGGCATTTAAGGTTTTCGTATAAAAACGCTGTTGCATACCGATGCATCACTTGAACAGACAGAAACATGGTTTTCATGCTCTATGCGTTAAAGTGGGAAGATTACAGAAGTCTGGACCCGCACTTTTCTTAATTCAGGTATGAAAAACACATATAAAAAGGCATTGCAGTGTACTTTTTCCTAGACTCGCATTGGATAACGGCTCCAAACATTGTCCTACGTGCTTAAAGGTGTATGAACTCTAATTCCGCTGCTTAGGCGGGCAAACTCAGCTCAGCCATTCTCTGACAATAAACTTAACATCAAGATCACTAATTTAAGATAGGTCACCTGAACATCAATTAAATGTGTATTGAATGACGTCTGAACAACATCTGGCATTGAATGACCATCGTGTAAGGACTATATGCTATAGGATCCACATACCATACCATAACAGAGACATTTCGTTTTGTCACTCTAGAAAACGTAATACTTTTGCCTCAGTGCGCTTCCTTCAACCGTTCATTGCACTTGTTTTCTCTTTCAGGACGTAATGACACAAACAACTAAGACTCTAGCCACGGTAAGCTACTGCGGCTATGCATCTGCCAAAAGGCGGGAACTGATTAGAAAACATATTTACTGAAATGGGGAACGTTCCAAAGCATATATAAGAAATATTGGAATTAACTAGCCAACAATCTAAAAAATGATTCAAATGAGGTACTTAATAAAATAAATGCTCAAAATGATGAGCGACGATAGTTGGGGGCGACCCACCGTGGTGGCTCAACTGCTAAGGCATTGTTGCTTCGAGCCCAAGGAAGAGGGTTCGATCACGGCCGTGTGTTTCGTTCTTACATCGAGGCTGTTTCGGGCTAGGTTCTGAACAAAACTGCATGAGTGGACAGGGTGCTTAGAAAAAAGTATCTTCGGCAAAATTATTCGTGCGACAACGCTAACTTTCTGGTGAATTCTCGGGAGCTCTCAATCTGATGCAGGTATCTTGAAAAAAAGTTGTACTCAAATTGGCCGGAAGGATGACTCTATTGGTCATATTTAGTTAGTTCAGAGTGAATTTTAAACGTTACAGAATTAGCGGATGCTATCACTACGTGGTAGTTTACGGAGTTTATATGGTAAGAGATAACGATTAGAACTCGTTCTACCAAACCCTCCCAAAAGAAATTGAATAACAATTAGCCGCTAAGAGGACTCATTGATTACGCCGAGTTTCATCGACTTTTTATTATTAGGTAGTTCACAGTGCCCTCATAAATATTCTAGGTTTCCCGTCTGTTCAAATGGATGGGTTTCTACGGGAGTGGAATGGACAGCCAGATGTTTTCCCACCAAAATAAAATTTTAGTCTGTCGAAGTTTAATTAAGCTAAACAACTAGGAGATAAATTCAACCGCAAATCACAGACTGGTTCTTTCGTTCGGGTATTGGACTGTTGTGGACTCCGCTGGTAATCCCTGTCCACTGATTGGAAAGGCCCTCAATTTTTCTGACAGAGGCGAACAACAGAAACACCCGTGCGTCGAGAATTCAGCACACTTTAAAGAAGGTCAAAATTAATCCACAGCATTTCACTAAATCCACTCATAGCCAATTATTTGAGGCCTCATCTAACATATTATTTCGTTGCAATAGAGGTTTCGTATTGTTTTGATATCTTTTTGGAATCATGTTAAAACATGAAGAGAACTTTTCGTATAGGAATAGTTACTTCGGCCTAATCATGTAAGCTTTTTATTCCTCCTACAGTGCCTGGTGAAATCAATTTTTACATTGAATACTGGATTGATTTTCCTCAGAGGACTGGCAGAAGGCTTAAAACTCGCGCTTGAGGTATCAATTCCTGGCTGTAAGTTTGCCTTCTGCTCGTATTTTATCGTTTGTTTGTTTCTATCCTCTACCTATTTTGGCAGTAATCATGCGAAGTTTCTGCTTCTAAGCCTTTCCCAGAAATGTAGGTGGCGTTGGTATTTTTCTAATTATCCATTATTTTACCCAATCTCAATACCTAAGAGCAATGGGGAGAAGGTAACATTTAGCGCAGAAATCTTCCATTTACATTGTTTTCTGTAACGTACGAATTCCGTAGTTCAATTGCTCTGGCTGGTGCGACCTCGGACATTTTTTTTTTCATTTTAAGACGTGAGCAATGGCTGCTTCTGTTCTAGCCGAACCTTCGCTCGTGTCGATGCAATTTGAAAACTATACTCTTTGACGCAACTGCACATGGACCAACGAAAAAAGGACTAATATCTTTGACAGACCTACATCAGCTGTATAATTTTTTAAGCGTTTCCACTGTTTGATCAATGGGACAGTCCTGGTTCTTTAAAGCATCACTAAAGCAAAATAAACAAAGTGTTATTCTTACAACCATTTTTCTCAATTAGAGAATAAATACTCAATTATTCAAATACAATGATAAACGAAACACGCTTCTGGTGTGCTATTATCTCCCCAAATTTATTCTACACTTCCGTAACAAAACGCAAATCCCACCTGTCGTCAGAACGGTTTGAAACATTTTACCATCACTTTTCCCCTTAAATACGGAAACAATCTAAAATAAAAGTAAACGCCAGTCATATAAAGTATATTCAAATAGTTACAGGAAATGGCAGGGCTTCTCAGATCTACGGTTAAATTTTATGTCGCTGCCCTTGTCGGCGGCCTTATCACAAAAAACTTTAGGGTGCCGATAGTTACTTCATCTGCCATACCAAACAACAGTAATAAAAACGAACATTACAAACGAACCCTACACATGCTCGCATCATGACTGAACAAACATTGCAATCATCTACCGCGATCTTATTTACAAGCTGTTTTCTCACTTCTAGCGTCGGTTGTGATCGACCCGATCGTCAAACTGATCGAAAAGTTGCTCCTTGGTTCGTCCGGAGACAAGATTATTTGGACGATGCGGTCCTGTGACGAAACAGTTGGAGTCAACGTTGATGATTTTCTCCGTCTTAGCGATGTAAGAATTCGCGTTTCGTTTTCGTTTTATTTTTGTTTTGCAATGACCAGCCAAAGATATCGACTAAGCTGAGGTCCGCAAAAAACCAAACTGTTAGCGGACTTAACGTTTTGTCTCGGATTCAGTTCGTTACCATTTTGCATACGCACACTCATAAGTTGCTTCCAAAGTAGCTACCCCCGCAACCGCGACGAAAGGCTTCTGCAGGCAAGCCATTGAAAACCTTCCTCAACCACTTTAAGTGGAAAAAAATAGAAATTGGAATGGAGTGGTAAATAAAAGATGTTCCCCCGAATGCTAAACACGCCAAAAAGAAACCTGCTGCGAATGCGGATTTCAGAAATAGGCAACGAATGCGGCTACTTTAACTTCCTCGGCGTTATGCGAAACGTTCATTGCGCCTCTAGGAAATTATTTCAAACATGTGCAAAAATGAGAGGATGATGTGAAACGTGAAACTTGTTTGAGTTAATTTATGTACATGTCAAGACATTTACTTTCATTGTGGCAAGCTTAGGAAGGTCAATCTCAAAATACCCGAAGGCTCTCTTCCTTTTATAGTTTAGAGGTGTACTTGTAAAGCACTCCCTTTGCTTTAAAACAAGCCTTATTAAGGGAATACCGAAGACGTATACCGCAGGGGTCAGTGAAAAATATTGCTCCTAATCATGATAAGCCCCATCCGCAGGATATAGTGAAGGATCACTGTTAACCTGGAATTCAAATAGAATTAAGGAGTGTTGTTGTGATTCCTGCGCGTGTAAACCTCTGGATGCCGTTGCGACTATAGTCCTTTTTATTCATTATTGCTCCACCCGCCGCGGTGGCTCAGTGGCTAAGGCGTTACGCGGCTGAGCACGAGGTCGCAAGTTCGATTCCCGGCCGCGGCGGCCGCTTTTCTGATGGAGGCGAAAAGCAAAAACGCCCGTGTGCACGAGATTTCAGCGTACGTAAAGATCCCCAGGTGGTCAAAATTAATGCGGCCCTCCACTACGGCGCGCCTCATCTCCTGCGCTGCGTCGGCATGTTAAACCTACAATCAATCAATCATTCTTTCTCCATAAGATTGGACCTTGTTTGCACAGTATTGCACATGAGCATTCGTGCTAGCCTAGCGAGTACAACAATTATTAGCGCTACTATCAGCTCAATGGCAGAATGACTGCTTTCAAGACGAAAGAGTTGAAAAGCAATATATTAGTCGTGCCAAGATCAACCTTGCAAACACCAGTCCGAAATCTGCGTGAGTGAATGCGGTGCAACGCATTAATCGACCTTCATGGGATGGGGAAGCGGTGACAGATTACGACCGTTGTTTGTTGGCTCCAGGAATGCAATATAATGCCAGGGCCCCTTTCTAACATTTCTTCCTGGCTTGCTAGTTCACTCAGCCACTTTATAATTCAAATGCAGAAATATTCTACTCTAATACGAGAGCATTTTTGAATGCGGGGGGACATCTTTCTTGCACAGCCCTTTGAAAATTTTTGGCGCCGCCGGTTACAAGTCGGAATCACTTTCGTTTTTCGACAGGTTTTTTAAACCACTTCTGCTAGCCCTCTCTAGTACCTACGGCTCGTGCTGAGTAGCGGTGATATTCTGATTCTACACGACGACCTTTTCTTGGTTCCGCCTTTCTTCGGGAGGGTTGGAGGATGTGTATTCTGAGGTCTGATACCGGGCTTACAAATTTTATTTTATGGGTGCCGAGCAGATATCGATGTAGTGGACGAATCTGACGACACCACTCACCCTTTCCGAACGCGTCCATGGCGGCGTTTGTCGCGAAATAAGTGAGGGTTCGTAATTTCGTGGCTCAGTTATTAGAAAAGATGTTCCTAATTGCCTTCCATACATTCAGCAGCTCGATTCGGACGTAAATGACCATGCTTGCTTGCTCTGCATATTTCCTTTACCCGTTTTACTACCAATCGAGTGTTTCGAAGCAAGAAATGCACGCCGAAAATGGCGCGAACTTTAAAGAACGTTCCTGTTTGAGCATGCTTCACCACGGAGAGCGCATTTCTTGAGAGATGAATAATTAAAGGGACACTGAATTGATTTGTACATATTGTGGGATTACTATCGCAAATTGCAGTCTGAAGTCTCTAGGCCATGTTTCGACCACTCTCGCTGCAGTTCACGCGAATTTATTCAGTAAAAAAATTCATTAGAAAATCTTCCCATCTGCATCCTTCTGGCCGTTTCCTATGAGGTTTCGTATGACGTCAAAACTAGATGCCTTGGCTTGACTGCGCCACTGCATGGCTCGGCGACCCTCGACAGAATCATTCGGCCGAGCGTTTAGTCGGCCGTCCACCGGCGAGTCGTAGTAATTCCTTCGCTCAGTTGAAACTAAGCCACGATACGTTTGTGCCTGGAAGAATGTGCCTTAGTTTGTTAGTTTGTAGACTGTATCAAGCTCCAAGTCCAAATTGCTCCACAGGAGCGCACATGCAACGCTTCTCTGGCTGGTACGATAGTAGAAAAATCTAAGGCAAATTGAAGGCGGGAGAAGAGTCAGATAAGTTAATATAGATGCGAAGGAAGTAAAATCAACCGAACATTTTATCGTACAGCCTAAAACCAAGGTACGGGAAACACTTTTTGAGCTAGGTGAACTAGCACAGCGGTCACCGGAACGACCACACTTCTGCGAACGCTCTTCCGCCAAATGAATGCAGTCGCTAGACGTGATATATTTGTGAGAACTTGAAGGACGCTTACTGCACGGGCGCTATTCAAGAAATCGTCAACTAAACTTCTTGGAATACTAAAACTAAATAAAAATGTAAACTGGGTAC
Source organism: Haemaphysalis longicornis (assembly GCA_013339765.2). Taxonomy (NCBI): domain Eukaryota; kingdom Metazoa; phylum Arthropoda; class Arachnida; order Ixodida; family Ixodidae; genus Haemaphysalis; species Haemaphysalis longicornis. Next base: position 71,225,586 of record CM023458.1, read on the forward strand.
ACATTATATACATTGTGATTGCGCCCTTGACAGCGCTGGCTCTACCCCGAGTGGTCCGGAACACTAGCCACATTTTTTTTTTTGCAGTTCGCAGGTTCGAATCCCCGATAGCTCGGTTTTTAAGTTGATTTATTTGTTTTGGGGCAATGTTTTCTGTACTGAATTCACCATTTTTGCGGCGCATCGCTAATTTCTCCACGAGCGAGTTCGCAGAACGCGTGCAGACTGACATTGACGCGCTGGGGAGTTCTCGTTGGCGTGGTGTTGTTGCCATAAGCACGAATGCTTGCGGTCACAGTCCCGAATCAGCCGACCCCTGACCTTGTGCGAACACTCCTCATGCGATACCGGAACGAGCCAGGAAATCTTCAAAGGGTGCGGTAAAAGCGCATCGCATTTGAGTGTCTCAGGTGACGCGGAGGGCATTCATCCACTGCGTCCGCCTCAGCTAGTGATTGTTATGAATTCAAGCCGGGCTCGGTAGGCTTATCTGACGCATATTACCGCCGACAACATGGCAGAAGCGTCTTATCCCGATTACTGAGATATCCAGAGTGCCCAGCGAGCGATAATGTCGGATGCCAAGCATGTTGTTTCAAAGAACCGAAGCCAAAACTGGTTTAAATTCTGATATCAGAATTCGTTCAATCACGGTACACCCTGTATTGGGTCACTGCCTTTAGTTTGTTCGGCCGCCGAAGACAGCGCATGGGTTTTTTCGTCTTTGAGGCTCTAAGAAATAAATATTGCCTTGTCGATCCGATAACTGACGAAATCGTGCCTATTTCATCCAGTCTACGCAATGCAAGCAAAAACAGAAGTTTGACGAACTCACTTCAGTGTCCCTTTAAGAGGTTAGCTGTGCGGTCGGTTCGAGGTCGGCCTTCTGAAAACTGAAGCAAAACTCGCGGGCCCATCTTGTGAATTGTGTCACCTAATACCACCAATGCTTTTTTTTTAATTTCCAATCAAGCTTTGCGAAATCTTGGGAACGCTCCAATGATTTTTCTTTCACCGAAAGATCTCTTGTTATAGAGCGGCAGGATATTTAGTACACACGGGGGGGAGGGGAGTATTGTTAATAAAAAGCGTGAATTTATTTTTTTTTTCATTCCCGTAGTGGTTACTGAAATCAGTAGTCTTAAAATTTGTATCGTTTCTTTTTCTGGAACATTGTGTTGTTATAGCCAAACCAGTGCGTTCCAACGGCTCAGTCGAGTATAGGTTGGCTATTTCTTACTAATAAATTATTTATTCGTGTTGCAGTGCATTCGACCTGAGCACTTCATGTGTACAAAGACGGGGAGCATTGATGTGAGTACTCAACGGGCTACCAAAGTATCGCTATATTGTACATCATGTGGTAAAAGAGCTTATGTTACATTCAGTCGCGATATAATATAATGGGCACGGTAAACAACACATTATTTTTTCTTGTAGCTGGCCTCCCAGGCGACGAAGACGCTTACCTCATTGGTCACGGTAAGTTTCCGGAAAGCGTTTCGAAGCATTGTTGCCCAGCAGAATACTCAGCAAATAGAGTCGTTTGCCCAGCTTGGAAGCTTGAATACCGACGCGTTTAAGTGTAAAAACAGACATTCAAAAATCAGAGACTACGCCACAATCTTATCTTACTTGCAGGCGCAATGTACCTAGCCTATCTTAACAGCGTGTTGCTATTTCCTGCTCTTCGGGTTTTGGTCTTTGTAAAAAATAAATGACAACCTTCCCAATAATATCGTCACAATTAGTTATGGAAACGTAACCCACCATAATATTTTCAAGCTTTCTTTTATATTTTCGGGAAATGTTTTTCTTTCACTAATCACATGTATTTTGTTATACCTAACGGCTGCTGCAAAAAGCGCGAGTTAGCAACAACCCACCCTTTACACTCTTTACAAAACACTTCCCATTTTTTTTATTCCATGACAATCGACAACATCATGGGCAGTTTGTGATCCGGAAAAAGGTCCCCTACAAAAACACGAAATGAGTTTCAGGAGAAGCTGCATTGAAGCAAACAGGCTTTAATATGTGACGTGATGAGCCCGCCTTTGTATATATGAAAGGACCTAAAAACATTTACAAGTAGTTTTGAACATGGTCTGAATGGATCATGCATCAACTATGTTCTCCCGTTTTACTGCAAACGTTTAGCTAGCTAGGTTGCCGAGAGCTCACAGCCCTCGGGTTTCACTAAATCTGTTCCCAGAAAGCACCTAACCTCTTTCACCATAACTGAGGCTTGCACCAACACCTCACCCGAACTAATAACGTTATCTAACTGAACAACCGTTGCAGACACGAGAATTGAACACAGGGATGCGCACTGACAGGAACGTGAATTAGCCTGTACTCTATGTCAATTCTACGTGGAGCCCAGACTTCCAGGTAATTTAAACGTCAGCGAAAGGAAGCCAAAAAAGAAACGAATACACAGAGAGCACGCATTCTTCGTGGCTCCAAGCATCTGCTCCAGGACGTGATGTATAGAAGCATGGCGCTGTGCTTCTGGTTTGGGCATGGCCTCGAGTGTGATTCACGAGATGGCGCAAGCTGATCTAAGGCGCGCAGTTCTCAACTGAAGTGCATAGGACGAGAGAGTGAAGGAACTATATTAGGTTCAAACTGGTAAAAGGAAGGGGATGAGAAAGAAGAAGTCACCTGGTCTCCCGCCCTTGGGCCCTAGCGGCATCTTCAGCCTATTGGACGAGTAGTTGCTGTGAGTCGGGGCGAGAGCTGAGCAAGGCTGCCTCCAACGGCTCTTGAGAAGTGATGTTTAATGATTCATTACGTGGGTGGGGTTTCTGTGGGTGTGCCCATATTATGTGTGGTAGGGTAGATTTATCTGCACACCAGTGGCATTTGTCTGGATACGAGTCTGGGAAATATCGGTTCTAGAGGAGGGTGTTGTCGAAGGTGTTTCGCCTCCACGCAACCGACTGCCTTCAGTCGAGAGAAGAGTGTGGTAGTGCAGGGTACTCAAGGCGGCTTAGCCGGTAGTGGTGTGTTATCTCCTTGTACGTGAACAGCCTGTCTGTGCTCCCCGTGTCTTCGATGTGTTCCATGTCTTCGAGGCACGATGTCTTCGTCGAGGTCAACCTGGTTGCAGAAATATGGGGTTGCCTTGTGAGCCAGTTCATTCCCCGCCAGGGGCCGGTGTGCTGGTGTCCATACACGGCGAACAGGCCTGCATCGGTCGCCACAGAACATCGAAAGGGGTTTGCCGCTAAACGCGTCGAATGATGGGAGTAACGACACCGCTGGGCCAAGGAGTCTTCGCTCTGTTGGAAACGACAAGCTGGCCAACAACTATTGGCCGCTCCCCTTATAAGAACAATCAAACTAAAAAATGCCATATTATTCTTTTCAATTTTTAATTTAATCCTCTGCCACTACTTTGTGTATTTCACCTGCATAGCAGACACCGCAAATATTTGAATGAGGCAGAACACATATTATGTGCTACAATTCTTCTTCTCGCATTCACGATATGCAGTGCGCAGCGGTAAAGATTCCACAGAACCTCATGGATTTGGTGAGAGAAATGGTCTGCTCTGCATCAGACATGGTAACTTCAAAGGTCGATATTTTGAAGCCAGTCGCCGACTTACTCAAGAACTTAATAAAATGTAAGTGTCTCACCAGTTTCTTCGGTTTTTTTTCTGTCTAGTGACATTCCTAAATTATTTCCAGTGAGTGTTTTTTTTAAAACGTCATGACCCCATTTTACAGAGAAGCTGTTAGCCTCTAGTTGGTCGCAAAATTTTGCGTCGCCAACCAAAAACGCAGGCAGGACCCATCTGTTCTCGCCTAAGAAGCAGAGTGCATGCGTCAGACTAATCCGGCATACAGCTCAGTATTCGTTAAAAAAGCACAAAAATGCATCGAAATCATATGACGGATGATAAGATTGTTTGCCGTTAATGTTTGAACGCTAGGAAGGACTAGTGTCACTAAATAGAGGCAGTTCTTGCCCAAGACGCAGAGTGCATTGGTCTGATTAGGCAGGACCCCGCATTTGCCGCCACAGAGAAGTCGAGCGCACGCGACAAGCCCGCGGAGATGACGAGGAACATTTCATACACTCCCCCCTTCGCATTTGTATTGGTTTAAAACAGCTTCGACTGACATCCATTTTCACAGGGCGGGACGGCGACCATTTTTTTATGACTATTAGAAAAAGTTGAACATTATCGTTGCCCTGCACATTTACAGGGGCCACGCAGACGAAACACAAGTTTGGTTGATTCGAAAGATTACCTCGTTTGAATTGTAGTGACAACCCTTTTGACAAAATCTTCGCTCAAATAAGATATATAAAAAAGGGAGTCGCCATGCGACTGACTAGTTCATTTCCCGCACTAGACCCTATGACGTAATATACGCAATTGTGCGATTGGCTATGGGCGGCCAAAGCAAACGCAAGTTAGGCAGGGCTTATTGCTTAAATGTAATACATATTCATTTCATAGCAGTAAGAATGGTGGAGTAAACGATAGAAGTCACGAAAGCACACGTAAACATAGAAGTACCAGTGCGTACTGTTGTTTGACACAGGCCGACTGGCGTATGCGACATTATCTTGCATGCCCCTGTTTGTCGAACATACCGAATAGAAAAAATTACTACCTACCATCACAAACACAAAGCAGGTGCAAATACGGTCAAAAACAAAGGAAAGGGAGGTAGCAGCCATGCACATTATGGTGGCGCCATCTAGGAGGACTGACCGTAAAAAAGGCGTTCCGCAGTACGCTGCTCAGTAAACAGCGCAATAACGTTCGCTTCAAGACCTGTCCTTGCTACATGATCGCAGGCGTAACGTAACACACTATTTGGTGGGAGGACCAAAATTTTAAATGAAATTTATTAAATTCTTAGTGAATAAAGCATCGTTTGCTGCCAGACAAGCGTGGGGTAGAATAAAAAAGTGGTTTTCGAAAAAATAAACAAAGTTTTTTGTCTGCATGGCCCCTTTAAATATTAAACATGAACTTTAGAGTTACTTATGTTGCTTATCGTGCCGACAAAACAGTAGTGTGCATCTGGAAGAAGTCTGGCGCTGACTTGGCGGTGTTATAAGAGGCACTGAATTAGAATTATTGAACCAGTTTTGATTGCTTAGTGCCGCTCAACTGTTATTATTTTATTTGATCATTTAGTGGAAGTTCAAAGCCTTGGCTGAATTGTTCAGTTGGAAAAAAAACTAAATATACACTGCGCTCTTCTAAGCTGTTTCATGAAATATCTCAATGATGTCACGATGGCGTCACTCCAGGCTACCTCTCTGGTCAAGTTCTGAGCGCTAGCACGTGGATGGACAAACTAGTTAAACCGAGTCTTTCGAGTGTGTAGCCTATCAATCGAAAGAGAGACATAGAGAGGGATAGAGGGAAGGAAGAAGGGAGGGAGGGAAAGGGAAGGGAGGGAAACATTAATTAGAGAAAACAAAGAGGTGTCGTGATTGTCCTGGGGGTGGTGCCCTCTTTCCAGGGCTCCAGACTCTTCTGCTCCTCTCCGTTTTTGAAGAACCCATTCCTTCCTAATCCCCAAGTCGCAGCTGGCCAGAGCTACCTGCCACACCGCAACCGTATTTGTGGTGGTTTTTACTGAAGGCCAGATGATAGGGCAGGCCCATGTTGTATGAAATTGGTTGGAGGGGTTTCCGCATTTATTGCATGCGTTTGTGTGTATTTGAGGGAACATTTTCGATAGTCGGGATTTATTTGGGTAAGCGTCTGTCTGGATTTGCTTCAGTGTTTGAGCTCCCGCGCCAGAGAGGTTCGTGCCCAGGTTGGGGAAAAGGGTTCATGCACCTTTTTGGACCGTGAGTCATTCTTTAGAGCCCTTTGGGAAGGGTTGCACAAGGCTAGGACTGTTAGCTGCACGGTTTGTAAAATCTCGCGCAGCCTGGTAGGCCCTCTTGTTTCCCTCCAGCTCCCCGTGTGATCAAGGTCACATAGCGAAAGTGTGCCGCACGACCAATAGGAGCGTTGCTAAGAAACGTCGTTCTATCAGACCATGAAGCGTGAAATCACGGTCGTATACAGAAAGAATGCCGTGCGTCCCAGAAAACCCGTTGGTACCCAACACACACATGCGTCGGGGATGTGCTAATGGTGAAATCGCTCAAAACGCGTCGTTTGCTACCCCGCATTACCAAGCGGTGCCGCCCACCAACGAAGCCCACTCGCTCGAACGGTACCACTCGGTTTAAACTCCGTAAAACGCATGAATTGTTTTGTCTTCCCCAACTTTGTTGTTGAGATCAAATTTTTAAGGCGAAATTTTGAAGTGCCTGATTGCGGGAAAAACTGGCGTTGATTTTGACGGGTACAGAAAATAGTTGGCGTTGTAACGTATAAAAGACACACGTAACTTCGTAAGGCAATTAAACCTTGGTCTTCAGAGTAGAGGCCAAGAGACCACTGCCCTTTATGAGCACCTTAATTGCGAGAAGCGGAACAAGAATTAGCTGTACTGCGTGCAGCGCTGACGTCATATGTCGTGACAGGAGAACGTGAAGGCACGTGAGATAGAACCAATTAGTTAAAATTGCCGTCTTCACGTGAGTAGAATGACCTACAGCACCACGGAGAACTCTCTCTCTCTCTCTGGGGAAGCTGCCTGTTAAAGTAATCTGCGCCAAAAAACAGGAACCTCCGGTGTCCACCCTTAGAAGAGACAAACTACGCCTGCTGGTGGTCTTTCCTTTCCATGTTAACCATAAATTCATTTCATTCATTCAAAGAGACGAAATAAAGTACAAACACGGTGAACCAGACACGAAGTTTGCGATATGAATCGACAGGAGAAGCAATAACGTTTTCACCTTCAAGCACGTAAGCACACTTAAGTCCCCCGGGAAGTATTCTCCCCTCCAAGTCTAGATAGGTGCATTGAGACAATTTCACCTTTCCCTACAGTAAAGTGTTGGCTACAAGCGCCGTCTGTCTTCTTGAAATAAGTAAACGGTACCTAAAGGCTGACTGCAACAATAATTTAACACTCACATCTTGCCTTCTACCATTGCAGGTGATGCCTAATAGAGCTCTTGAAGAGGCGAAGATGCTGTTCGCCAAAAACTCGATAAAAACAAAGCCTTCCAGCTGATGGGAAAAAGCGGACTGAGTGAAAAAACTCTTTGCTGATCTTTCTTTAGGAATTCGACGAGCGCATGAAATTGAAAACGAATATTTTGGGCCAAGGGGCGAGAAAAGCAACGAGTCAGCATTAATATAACCAGTGTACTCTGATGCCACGTAGACTGCAGCTGCTACCTATTCTCTTCATCGCCATCGTGTGCGTGCACCACGTGTTCATAATATGCTACAACAACACGGCGAGCGACATCTGTCTACCATTGCATATTTTCCAAGGGAGATCCCTGTACCTGTACGTGTTTAGCCAAACTCCTTTATGGGTATTTGTTAGCAGAAATATTTGAGCATGTGCTTTCTCTGTACTAGTTTTTTTTACGGCTGCTGTTCTCAATCACAACTCGCAACAAAATACGAAAGGCGTTACGCATATTTTGTCGCACTGTTGAATCATATTCCAGGCCGGTGAGACATGTGAATAAAGTTCCGCTGTTAAACTGTCGCTTCAGCAAAGAATTCTTGCCGACGTTTCAATTTCGGCTTCCAAAGCCGTAATCTGAAGAACCTACGAACTGGCAAAATCAATTAATAATGGAGATACGGCGAGCCCGCCTGTGTAACATTGACAGTCGCGTCAGCCATTCTCCAATGTAGGAATAATAGGGATGCCTGAAGCATGGTCGTCAGAGCGTTCCACGCTGCGGATCAGAGGAGAACCTGAGCGTCTTAGGGACTGTAAGCATAGATACGTAGGCCTGCAACTTTGCGTAGGTAGTCGGAATTTTGTAAATCGATTCGTATAGTTTCCACGAAGCGATGCTTCCCAACGGACCGTTCTCCGCCTGGCAGCACGCGGAAGGGTTAGCGAGGGGGGAAGGCGAGGAGAGAGCAACAGTAAAGTGGCTGTTCCGCCATTATTGGCTGACGCGATAAGCAATGTTGTACAGGCGGCATTGGATATGGCTATTCCCAGGCACACACAAACATGGCCCAATAGGTTACAAAATTTTGAAACAGGAGGGGGTACTAAGAACTCTTTTCATGCTACTCAAAATATACGATAAATGTTTGTCTTTGGTTGGAGTGTTTGAGAATGCAAAAGTACAGCCGTAGCCAGGCACATAGAAGTGTAACCTCATACCTTGGATAATAAATACATCCAGTGACAACAAGGCCCATTTACAGCTGAAAGTAAGCAAACGAATTATTATCAGCAACTTGTTTACGTTCATGGTTCGAATCCGAAATCCACGCTAATCAAAACGAATAAGCCGGGTGATCAAAACTGGAATAAAATGCGAACGTTCCAGAGCTTGAAACAAGTGATTAGAGTCAGTAAAGTTTAAAGATAGCCAACAAAAGCTAAGTAGGCTTTTAAGAAAAAGTTTTGAACTTGACTTATTCTACAAGCCCGCCTAAACTAACGCCTAAACAGTGCTGCTCCCGATGCCAATATTTTCTAACAGGGAAGTTCGAGCAAAAGCTATAAAAATCCATTTTTATTTCCATGACTGCGTTTTGATAGGCCATTATATCTGTAATCCCGAACTGTGTTTCCGTAATTAAGCATCATACAAGTAAGTAAATAGGCCCACAAGATGCTATGAGTGAGTACCAAACACTGGGCATTGCGGTTCTGGTCTAGCGTCTCGTCAAAGTTTCTCACACACGATTCCCTAACCTCAGCGACATTTATTGCTGGAGCTTCACACTGTCAAGAAGAGTTTAGCTGGTAAAAAAGTTCCAGATGCCCCAACTCAATTGTACAATTAAAAAAATTCAGAATGCATGGTTACTTGTACGGCAACCTCCTTTAGCATAATTTTCCGACAATATACTTCCTGGAAACAAACGGGTCTTCATCACGAAAATACTTCGTCAAATACGATCCTACTCTAATGGCCATGTCTGGCTGTTTTCTCACCGTACTTATTTTCAGTAGCCAATTTAAAACCGTCTTCTCAAATGTTATTGCTACGCATGATCCAGTTTTTCCAACAAATAAATCTTTCTCAATTCAATACCAGTTAACTCTGGGCTGTGTCGGCAAGCGCACGTTGTTATAGTGAGCCCGGAAAGTGATGCTGACCCCTTCAACGTGTGTGCTTAGGAACTAAGGGAACTAAACCAGCGCAGAGATGAAAATCAATTATCGATGGTTCGCTAATGGAGCCAGCTATGGAGTTACTATGGAATGACTGTGTTTCACCGGTTCTTGTGAACAGCAGCTATTATTAGTTCGTAATGCCTGTAGGTGCTATCGCATGTATAGCTCCCGACATTACCAAAGACTTCCCTGCATTGTTTATTTTGTAATCGAGACGAATCGTACAGGCACTAGACACAGGAAAACAGCAGTGCACCACATGCAGCAGCCGCGAACGCGGCATCGCCGGTATCAGCTGAATCGCAAGCACCAACGACGAAGAACGACCGGCGTGAGACTGAACCTGCTCCATCTAGGATCAAGCTCAATAAGCCTCTCGTCAGTTATCTTGCACTGAGCAATACATTCCCTTAGAATTTTCATATGCAAGAACTCGGTATTGCAACAACGAACCCGTATAGGCGCTGTGTTGTCATCAATATTTTGCTCAGTCCAGTTGTCCCTACAAAATCAACGTTCTTCGGTTCTATCCCCTGGGACGTGCGTTGACAAAAATATCAAATTCAGGTGATTTGCTTGATTTTATTATTTAGAGACTCCATAACATATAACAGGATAAATGTGGCCAGCCTACAAAGGCTTTGTTCTTCAGTGCAACACGTGTGTTTTTGTAGTCACAATAATTCTGTAGTTCACTGCAACTTTAAGTCCGCCCGTGCCAGCCTGAATTGAAGATCCCGTAGAATTCTCTTCTCTGCTTTTTGGCTGATTGGTCTGCTGCTTTTACCTGCAACATCAGAAGACATAAAACGGCTGAAAGAGGCGCTAGCTGTTGCTATTATGATAACATCAAATTTGAAAGAAACGTCTAACCGTCAATTCAAAACACGAAACATTTTGAGCACTCTCTCTTAAAGCAATAACATTTTACCATCGCATGATCAATCGTAATTGTGTATGTACTGTACGTCCATTCATTCTTCGCTTAAGCTATAATATACGGGAAAAATCTCCATTTCCAGTACGCATGCTTAGTTTCGACAGCGAAGCTCTATGGCTAGAGCAAACCGTCTCCGCGTCAGCGAACAGAAAACACTGCGACGTATGGAATACGCGTGCGCTAAATAAGCATACCGCTGAGAAAACGAAACACTGGGTCATGGACACGTGTTTGTGACGTAGTTGGTCAGTCACACAAATAGAAAACACCCGCAGCGGATCGCATTTTGGCACGACGACGACACCGTTAGCAGCGGCGGGATTGCGACCGTCGCCACGGCGCCGCTGCTCAACCACATTTACAGAATTTAATAGGCGATGAACTCTTGATACTTTCATGCTCGAGGCCTAGGCCACTGGGCGAATTTAGTTGCACTTGGTACTCTTGTAACGTAAAATATTACTATGCTGCGCAGGGAAGCAAAAATAGTTTTTTTTCACCCCTCGCAAATACTGTACCCTTCTGTCCTATTATAACTGCCTATCTCTGCCTATCTGCTAGCGAGAAGATTGAAATGAAAACACTCGTGTGGACAAAATTTCGGCGAGTGGTAAATATCTCTAGGCAGTCGCATTATCATCTGGCCCTGGACCGCCAACCCTGGTGGACGTCATAACACATGTGCAGTTTCGGCGAGCAAAACTCTGTTTTAAAAAAATGGCAGCATCTCCACTCCGTGAATGATGGCGAGGGTGCAAAGTACGGGGACTCGAAATGACATCCAAGTTGCGCCACGAGCGACATCCGATTTGCGCCCCGACCGTCATTCGATTTGAGCCATGAGTTGCACCTTGATTATTCCCTAAAAGAAACTGCAACTCACGGCTCAAATCGAATTTTGTTTGGTGGTGGTGTGCCCACGGATGGGCGCGGACGAACATTAGGAGGTCCAATAAGGTACTCTGCACCGTTACAGGCGAGGGAGTGAGTCGTTTGACTCTGGGGTACTAACTCACGGTCGGTAGCGCAATGGGTAAGACGACTGACACTAATTCTGTCAGATCTATCAGACACAGGCTCGAATCCTGCCGGTGCCTGTGTGATCTTTTGCGATTGTAAATGCTATGCGCACGGATGCGGAAGGACATTGCGCGGTCCTAAGTTACAGCCTCCCAAATTTTTAGTAGTATAGCGGGAGCGACGACCGACCGGCATGTTAGCGCCTTATCACGGTGTTCAGCAGCGAAATAGGCGCATAGGGCCATCTGCTGTATGAGTGTCGTCCGCTACGCTGTTTCCTTGAGAGTGGCACACCCCCTGCCACTGCATCTGAATGACTTTGTGCCCCGCGCTGCTTAGCTGCCTTTGGCAGTAGCGAAACAGCCTTGCAAGATAAGCAAAACAGGGGGTGTGTTGCCCTGAGAAGAACAGCGGAGCAGAACGACGCCCCCACACAGATAGTTCATAGCGCGTGCGCGTACCCTCGCCTATTTTGTCCGTGAACATCGTGATAAGGCGCTGGCATGCCGATCGGTCGCCGCTCTCCGCTATATTATTACAAATTTGAGAGACTGTACTCCGCACCTAAAATAGTTTAAAGCAAGCTTTCTAGCTGCTAACCAGCCAACGGTTGTTCGTGGCGTGCTTTAAAACAAACCCCTGACGCGACGCGTCGGGGGCGGTGCCGAAGGGAGGGAGGGGGGGTGGAGGTTTACACTCACGGAGCACCTAGAGATGGCGCCAGCGAATTTACCCAGCGTTCCCGGCGCGGAAGTGCCCCGCTCGCCAGGAAGGCGGCGTTGGCGTCGGCGGTACGGCGTTGTCGTCTGCTTTAGCGATGGTTCTTTTGGGCATGTTTTGGTGCAGCTTCGCTTCCATTGTGCGATGCCTTCGCACGGCTTCATTAACTTGTTCGACATCACCTCCAGGGTAACCCACACCGGACAGAAGTAAGTGGTCGTACGGCAAACATACGTTAAGGATGGGTATGCAGGGCGGGAAAAAAATGTAGAAATCACATACAGACATCTGGCCGCTGGAAAAGCTCCCTTTTTCGCACGCTTGCCACGAAGGGGACTCCTTTTTTTTTAAATGGTGATTACCAATTCGGTTGTGTTCTAAGTATCACAAAAGGCGAAAGGAGTAACTGGTTCAGATAAACAGCGATTATAAATGTTTAAAAGTTCCCTCGGCCTTCTCGCAATTCTCAAACTTACTGAACTAACTAGTTTAAATCGGTATAAATGGGAATCACTAAGCTCACATGCCGAATTGTTTCGGTGTCTGCGTTGGTGTCGCGCGATGGTTTAGCCCCAAGCTAGCACAACAAGATGGCTAGGTTCCGCTATATCATCTTTCGAAAGACGATCCTCTGTGTTTTCTTTCTCTCGACTCACGGCCGGACTGCAGCGGTGGCGGCCGCCGCTCTAGCCGGGCCGGGGCCGACGCTGCTGCTGCTTTCGAGACGGCCCCCCGCGAATTCCAGGTAACGGCTGGTAGAATCTCTGGTTTCACTCTTTGTAGAGCCTCGTGTGTGAATGCGAATGACGTCGCATGGAGAATTGTTGTGGGTTTCGTTTAAAGATTTGCGTTCCAACCCCCTTCACAGCGTGGATTGTAGCGAAGTTTTTTCACTGTCCGACCCCTTTTACCCGACAACATATTCTACTCCCTCCAGGGCTGTCGAAAGTGAGGCATAATTCAATGAGAAATTCTGTCAAGAATCTGGCAAGGTTTTGCCGCAAAGTCCAAGTTTATAGTTTCAAGGGTGGGCAGAATGCGTTAGGCTCCTACTCCTCCGGTCGGCCAACGCAGCTCAAAGAGAAGGTGGATGGCGGGGAAGGGACACAACAGCCTTTTAGATGCGACGCTGAGAGCATCTCTTGTCGGGGCCCTGTCCTTCCTGCGTGCGTCCTCGTTGTCGTCGGCGTCCGCCCCTCCTCCCCTCACCCCTCTCCTCTCCGATAGCGAACACTCTCTCGCGAGGGCATTGGATTGGATTATTGGCTTGGCTTGGCTTGGTTGGCTTGGATTGGATTTGGGTTAAAGTGGATTTGTTGCGTCATAGCCGCGGCAGACGCACTGGCGCCGGCGCGTGCCCGGTGAGACGAACATCCTCCTCAACATCTGCGGGTGTGCGCCCAGCCGCTCTCACTCCGCCCGGGGCGGGGCTGCGCGCGGTGCTGCGCATGTGCAGTACCCTCTCTTCCGCGGTCTCCTCTCCTTCGGGCGCGCTCCCCTATAACCGGTGTGCCCCTCTCCGGCGGCCTTTCGGGACGGGCTCTCTGCTGCGCTTGAACCCCCCTCAGCGTCGCATCCCCCAGGGTTCCCCCGAGGGGGGGTGGGCGTAATTTTTGCAAAATAGCTGTCCTCGCTTGTGGATTACTGCAGCAAGCACAACGCGCTCAGCGTACAAAGGACTGACCCCCTGCTGACAGCTGGTGTACCATATTCATCGTTTTCTTGTAAGAAAGGCTAAAATGGGGGCTCGTTGGTTTTGCATCTTCTTGAACCGCGCTGTTTTAAAACAGGACAAGGAAATAGCCCACAGGACGAGACGAAGCGCAAAAAAACAACTGATTCATTTTTCACAACACACACAGTTATACATAAAAACACTGGTCCGAATCAACGATATAAATTGATAACAAAGAGATTTCAACCCGTCAAAAACACCCTCTCGTCTCAGCGCCTCTGCGCAGGTGTAAGGAATTCCACCTCGCTATCTGTGAGATACGATTCGGGCCACTCGAAACTGGTGAAGAGAAGCGTTGCATATTCCGCCATGATTCAGAGCCTCAGGAAGTCTTGCGCGCCCAAGATGGAGCAGAGCCTCAGTGTTCAAGTAGACAGGCTAAGAGCAAGCAGGTTTCCTGATGCTTTGTTAGCGTCAGTGGCTAAAATAAAAGCAAAAACTAAAGACTGCACTAAAAAGAAAGAAAGCGAAGCGGCAGTAGAATGGGAACAATCAAAGGAGAAAGAAAACGCTGCTCACCAGCGTACGACACAATATATCAAAAAAAAGTGGCGCATGGGCTAAAGAAGATTGCTGCAATGACATGACCCTCCCAGTTGTTTTTACAGCGCCGCGAGAAAGATAGATAGGCTACCTTTGCAAAACGAGTCAACAATGCGCAGAAACCCCCAGACAACGTGCTCCACCAAGCACGAGACAAGTTTTGTTGAATGCAAAAAGATGTAGTTTCGTATATACCATTATCATGCGGACAGTGCTTATGTTGGATAGTCGGGCCGCTTCGTCAACGAGAAATAACTCAGAGAGCATAGGAATAACTGCCAGCAGATTACTCACCCGGGGAGACTGCCGATCATGCATCATTGCCGCCAATGTCCGAGCGTCCAGACTCACCAACATTGTATCTGCCGAGGCAGGTGAGATAGATAAGAGAGATTCTTATCCTTCGCTATCAAGAACACAGACGCTTGCATAAGCATGCCGATCAGCACCCTCACGAAAGGAGGTGGAATTCCTTACACCTGCGCAGAGGCGCTAGAGAGAGGTGTTTTTGACGGGTTGACAACCCATCTTCATTATCAATTTATATCGTTGATTCGGACCAGTGTTTTTATATAACTGAGTGTGTTGTAAAAATAAATTCAGTTGTTAGTTCGCGCTTCGTCTCGTCCTGTGTGCTATTTCCTTGTTCTGTTTTAAAACAGCCGGTTCAAGAAGATCGTTGTCCTGGTTGTGCAGAAAAATGCGGGTACCGCCTCATGGCCTTCTTCCGCTCTGTGTCCCACTACATTTCACGAATGCGCGCTGAGCGGGATGACCGGGCCTGTGAGCAAAGCAGCTTTTTGTTATGCGCCAACGATAACCTGTCTCTTTCGTTGACGGCATAATTTCTTGGCATGCACCAGATGAGCACTTGGTAGTTTTTAACAGCGGAGCTGTTGTTGCTGGCCGTATTGTGTGGCGCGTAACGCGTTAAAATGCCAAGAAAAATTGGGACCATTCCCCGCGAGGGCTCGAGTAATGTCGCATAGGCGGTGGCTGTATTGCGTTAACGTTTAGGTTTGGGAGTTGTTGGTAGTGAATGCGTTGTACAGCAGCTTTTGCGTAAGTTTGAATGAGAAGGATATAAGCGCTTCGTAACTCCCATTCTGTGTCGGCTTTGTGCGCGTGGGTAGAGCACCATGTACGCTCCGCAGGGTCGAGGGATCGAATAAGGCGCCGGATACTATGTTTTTTAATATAGTGTAGGGAGGGGTGCGGACTACGAATACAGACGTCACGCGGGTGACATCGTGATTAAGAATGCTCTGAATTTAAAAGCTTGCTCTTGTGAGCGGTGCCTTACGCACGCCGAGCGTCCTGCTTCGCAGTGGCTTTACAAGAAAAAAAAACTGCGAATCCAAGGAGCGCTGCGTTCCTACAACCACCAACGCATACCACTACATCAATAAATATAGTAAATAGTTACTGGCGTACCACTACATCAATAAATACGACAAAAAGTCAATGCAAAAATTAAATTAACTTTCCATTCCGGTTCTAGGAAAGGGGATGACCAGCGAAGGTTTTCTGCACACGAAATAGAGGGGACCCATAATTTTAGTGACAGGCACTAAGAAATTACATTTCTTTTCAGCACTGATGACGTTCATCCCCAAGAAAGACATATGCATACACGCACATTTATTTTGACTCTACTGACCTTACAAACGGCTTCCAATAATTATAAATAACTTATCTAAATGCACATACAAGTGCGTATACGTACAACCTTCAGGTGCAGATCACGTTTTGAATGGCGCGCGACTTTGGGGGTGACTGCTTTTTAATAGGCTAAGAGAATACACATTAGGACGTTCGTTTTCCAATGCCGCCCGCTTATACTCCAGTTACACGGGCACTTGCAATGGCCGTTAACGCAAAGGGCAGTTTAATGCTGTAACGACGCAGGAACTGAACGGTCGTGGCTGTGCTCGCAAGGCACTCTCCATTTTCAGTTCTGTTTGGATGATTTATCACGTGCCTCTTGAAATTTTACCTCCCGAACTCCCAAAAAGTATTTACCCTGATTATTTTCCGCCCTGCTTGTTACACACTATTTATTTTCTTCTGAATTTGCAATATTTCTTTGTAACAGTACTGGAGAAGCTCATTGAGCCGATATAATCCTATCAATGGCGTCGCAAATGGCCACGTTTGTTGTGGTTTCGAAGTTTTGAAGCGTCTCATTTCCCGATCCATCGGTTGTACTCACCGAAGCACCACTCTCCTGCCACAAATTAATTAGCAAACGCCTCAGTGGCGGCGTCCACACGAAGCGCTTTTGCGGCAGCGCGTTTTCTTTAACGGCCCCTGCGGTGCCTGCGTGACAGTTGGTCGTCTATAATGCGCACACAACGTCACGCAATACGTCACACCTCCACAGAAACATAAACCTCTGAAACGAATGGCGATATGCGTTTCCTTTGGGGATGTGCGCTTGCTTTGTGTGTTCCATGGCTCTTCCACCCTCGCTCTTACAGCAAAGCTGTATACCTCTACCCCCCAATCGTTTAACCTAGTCGTTAAAAACGCCAATGCACCAAGGCCTAATACGCCGAGCGCACGCGTCAGGCTAATCACACATACAGCATATAGCTCAGAATTAGTTTAAGGAAACCCCGAAACAAGCATCCAAACTGCATTATGGATGATAAGGAGCCTGTGAACAATGGTGACCCCCCCCCCCCCCCCCCAGCCATGTGTTCCTGGTAAGGATTATGTTTGCATATTATCTTTTAAGGCTAGGCAGGACTAGTGTCACTATATAGAGCAGTCCTTGTACAATACGCCAAGCGCATGCGTCAGGCTAGGCAGGACCCAGCATTTTCTGCATCTTTCGACGCACTTCTGCTGCTGAAATGCTGTTACTCCCGTTATCTTTGATTCGCATTTGGAACGACGTCAGTCGCGTGCAGCCGCAGAGCAGGGAGGACAAGCTAAGCCTACCAGAGTTAACCGACAAATACCTGTGCTACACGGCCATTTTAAAGGCCTTCTAAAGGCCTTCGAAACAGCTTCTATCGTGCGCCCCATTGAAAATACACAAGGAGCGTTTTCAAGTGAGCATTCAACTGTCAATTGAAAGTTGCCTTGTAGCACAGGCATAAAACGCATAAACAACAAAATGGCGGTGCCCATGAACCGGCGCAGTGTAAACAATTGCCGCGTAATAAGAACTGACCAATGATAACGGCGGTGGCACCGAACAATAGGATAAAAGATTGCCGATACTCTGTACCCTTATCTTGACACTGGCCGAACGCAAGCGACAACCCCGCCAAGACGACGTGAAACATTTCATACCCTCCTCTATCACCCTTTACAAGAGCTTTGCTGGACACCCACTTTCTCAGGGCGCCATGGCGACCAATTTTTTGGGGTAAGAATTTCCCTTTCAACCTGAGCGGCGATATGCGTTTGCATTGGCGATATGCCTGGTCGTTCTCAGATTGTTTTCCCAACAGTGCGCTTGTGTGCGCGCGCGAATGCCGCAATTTTCCGGATGCTTGCCCCTGAAACTGCGCTTAACAGAGAAGCCATTTGCATCCTCTCCACCTCTAACACTCACATTCATCTCAGTGAAACCAATTTTCGTTATCTTTTCCGCATTTCTTTGTGGTCGTGTTTTCCAGTGCCACATTTCCCTAGATATTTTATCTAGAACACTTTCTGCTGGATACTTTCTCGGTAACTGTCCTCAGGAATACATACTCCACCTTTTCAAGTGTGCGTACTCACAATTTCCAAGTGTGTGCAGAGCATCGTAGATTGGTTCAAAAGCATCTCCGATGTTTTGCATTCGAAGATAGCCAATGAGCATGGACATGATCCGGCAGAGAAACACCCTTAAGATGTTTTTAACGTCCATACCTGGTAATTTATTAAAAATGCACTGAAAGAAATAAAAACACCACTTAGAGCTTAGCCCAAACAATGTAACCAAGCCTATTAATTGTGTCAAGCTTTTAAATCTAGTGTTGTTCTCTATTCCCGGGATAGGATGTAATGCCACGTGCGGCGAATGTCGCGTGGAAAATGATGATAGTCGGTATCTTTTCCGGCACGTAGTAACGCGCTGGCTACTAATGCGCAGCAATCATGCCGAGTACCGGCCGCCCCCCGCTCCCCCAGGTAGGGTCGTGCAACATCCTTCAATCGCACAACAATGCTGAATCGGCGAAAGTAACACAATTACCCGTTATAATGACGTAAATGGAGATACTTGGAAGAACACATTTTTTAAAATACAATTGAAATTAGAAAAAAAATTAAAAGTACAAATTTTACAGCAACGATCTGACGAAATCAAAAATGTGCATGTTATACGTCTCCTCCAGACACCCAAGACTAAACAAAAAAGGTCAGAAAAACAACGCTCGAAATACGAAGAAAAAACGGAAAATTGAAGAAACCGTATAAAGACCTGCATTTCCACAAAAACACAACACTGGCTGAAGTAAAATATTTGATTGATTGATTGTAGGGTTGAACACGCCGATGCAATGCAGGCGATGAGGCGCGCCGTAGTTGGGGTTCCAGATTAATTTTGAGAACCTGGGTATGTTTAACGGGAGCCGAAATCTCGTATACACGGGTGTTTTTGTTTTTCGCCTCCATCATGAAGTAAAATATTAATTTGTTATAATAGCGTAAATGGAGCGTAAATAGGGGGGTAAACAAACAGAATATTGAAAAATCAAAAAATTAAAAATAGAAAAAAAAACTTGGCACAGCCCTCACAAACAGCCTGCCGACGGTTTGCAACGGGGAACATCACCGGCCTTGCAGCTGCCATCCTCCAACAACGACGCGAACTGCCAAAGACCCGCATTGTATGGATTCCAGCCCATACGTACCTAACTGGGAATGAGGTGGCGCATGCCACTGCCCGCGACCTTACCCACCGGGCATTCCCAAAAGGGGAAGAAGACGACCCACTTAGCGCCCCTCCGGTCCTGCACCCACTCTCACAGAACTACTCCGACATCCTTAATCACTACAGAGCTTCCCGCAGGGCTCTACCACCCCGACATCCATCCCTAGGTCTGGCCGACGCACTCATTTGGCGACGACTCCAGACCGAGGACTCACCACAACCACACCTTCCTCCATTGAATTTCCCCAACCGCATACCCCCCAACTGCTCATACTGCCCCGGCACCCCAAATACAACAACTCAATTGGTTTGGATGTGCCCTGCCATCCCCCCACCCCCCAACCACACACCCTTCAACAGTGGGAGAGCTTGGTGCGCAGTGGCCAGCTCGCGGATCAGGAGTTTCTTGTGACGCGCACCCGGGCCGCCGCAGCACAGCGTGGACACACCGGACTAGGATGTCCACCCTCCTTCTACGGTAGTACTCAATGCGATAATAAAAAAACGCTTTCCACTCCACACCACAGACCTAACGGTGCAAGGCTGGGGAAACAGCACAGCTGGCGGCCCCTCTCCCTTTGTCGGAGATCCAGCTGTTGTATCATCATCATCGGCAGCAGCAACCTACTAGGTCCACTGCAGGACAAAGGCCTCTCCCATCGACCACCAACCGCTCCTGTCCCACTCCGCTCGAGTCCATTCTTTGCGCCTGATTTTTCTTATTTCGCCCTTCAAAAGAGTAATTGGCCTTCCTCTTTTTCTAGACCCGACTCGTGTCCACTCTGTCACCCTGGTAGTCCACCGAGTGTCATTTTGCCTAATTGCGTGGCCAGTCCGAGTCCATTTCTTTTTCTGTATTTAAACTGCTGATAGCTTCTAGTCTAGTTTGTTCCCTGATCCACGTAGCTCGTTTCCTGTCCCCTAGGTGTCACTCCGATCATTACTCGTTCCGTGGCCCGTTGAGCCGACCTACGTTTGCTTTCAAGTCAAAGTAACGCGCGAAGTTTGGGCTCTACATGTCATCACCTCACATTTATTTCCGCACTTGCCGCTGAAATTTCTCCTAGGCTGGGAGGCCCGGATCGTTTCGTCTGCAGGCTTTGACACGCGATTTTATCCAGACTTTAGATTTGGGGGGATTTTTTTAGGGGAGGGGGGTGTTCGTGGCTAGGAATTCTTTTCTATTTGGCGGGGTCTGGGGGGATATAAATCACTGCTTCCCATCTTTCCCAAAGTGGCCCGCTCTAGCACGCGATAGAACCCGGGGCTAAGTCCAAAGCCAACTCCCGCGCTGCGAACCCAAAAGAAATGCGCAGTGCGGCGTATAGGCGCTTCCTAGTCAGCACAGCCAAGCGGCGCATGGCACCATCTAGGGGCATGTTTGAAGCTATGTCCACGTGCATGTGGCCATCAATTTAATCGCTCAGAACTGCTTATTTAATCTGTTGTAAATTGTCAAAGACAGGCAATAAATACAAAGAAGCTCTCGTAGTGTAGTAGTTCCGCTCCTGCGTAGCAACATCCTAACCTGGGTTCAAATCCCGTTACCACTTTTTTTTTATTTTTAATGGTTTGCCATATTTGAATATTAACATTTGTTATCACGCATATATTCTATTTGGGACATCTTTATGCATTATAAAAGAGATTTCTGGTATTTTCGTTGCTTTTGGGTCAGTTTCAGCTACTGCTTCTTGTACGTTTTTGCGGGTTTTCCCCTTTTTTAAGTCGGTTTCGGCTATTTCTGTTGAATATTTTTCTACACCGTGCAGGTCCGTTCTTGCTGTTATTTATTTCACTTAGGGTGGTTTTGTATGCTTTATGCACGTGTATGCTGGGATATAACCCCCATAAGCAAGCTAATGCTTCAAATATTGTCACACTTCTCGGGGTAGCTCGTATGCACAAAGTAGCTAGTTGAGTTGAAAAGCACATAACAGAACTATGACACTTGCAGGATTCAAACCACGGTCCTCCGGGGTGAGAGGTCAGCACGGAACCCCAGCTAGACAAACGTGAACTTAGTGATCTCCTTGTGGCTTCGACTTAGAAAGGTGTGCTAGAGTCACGTATTCCGTAATACAGTAAAAGTAAGAGTGTGTTAGCAGTTAAGCAGCAACACATGTGCTAACTAATAGCGTATGCGGAGGGCAAACAGGAGTAATTTCCCAATCCTCTCAGTCCTGATAACCAATAGAGGAAGAACACGTCGCAATGGAAAAAAAATTGCTGATGATGATAATGAGAGAACACATTCGTAGCAATTTACACGTGACAGCGTAAGGACAACGAGATTGCGGGGCACTGAATCGACGTGCAGTTTTTCACACGCCCTTGTTCTACAAATTTGGTGAGAATACTGTGAAGGCCGACGGAATCCAACCGTCTACATCAACACCTGTTGTAAGATCTTGCGGCGCACACAATACCGCCTTAAGCAGTCCACTATTCAAGCCCGATGCTTTTGCATTCACTATGTCCCTTTGAATTAAAACTACCTAGGTGTCATGGAATTTTTACTTTTTCTCCTAACGCCAAGATAGCGTTCTGACAAAAACATCAGCTGAATGGCTGAATGGGGTTATCTAAGAGTGACTTTGTGTGTGGTAAACTATGAAAAGAAACTCGCTTTTGCTCCCTACACATTTTGTTATTGATGTACATTGACGGCTTTACAAAAATAATCATGAGTCTTACCACGACCATATTCATCAGCTTTGGCACTAATTCGTCCTGAAAAGGTAAAAGAGAAAATTAATCTATCCGGACACTTACTAAAAAAAAGGTTGATGCATACGTGCGTCGATTTCAACCTGCACAAAGACTTACCTTGTTAATTCCAGCGCTGGTGCAAATATATTCGTGCATTTTAACACACTGAAAAAAAAAATTGTCCTACATAAGTTTTGTATTCGTGGTACGCTTTTTATCGTTAATGAATTATTTAATTTGCATAATTAATTTGCATATTTGCATATTTGCAATTTGCGTGTTTAATTTGCATACTAATTAATTTGCAACAATAAAAATGATAATTGTTCTATGGTATTAATGACAATCATACAGTAACGACGATGATAACAACTATGATAGATTGCTGAAGAGCACTTAAGAATGTTGTAAGAATTGGTACTGATTGATTCCAATAGTACGCGTAATTCATATTTGGTCGACTCTCTTCGGTCACGAATATTTCAGGAAGGGTGATTTTTGGCCATTCTTTCGCGTATACGACCATGCCTGAGTATATCACATCAGCGTGAGAACATATTTTCAGGTCTTACACTTTTGCTTAACGTTAAGTGAGGGCCACTTCTAAGTTGCTATGGTGACGATGCTCCCGTATAACGAATACTTTTAAGCAGTTAGTTAAAACAAAATTTTGAGGCAGGAGGCGAAAGACCAGCTTACCTCTCCGACGCCAAAGTAGTCAATGAATGAAACGCTTATATTCCGGACGCAAGAATATTCGGAAAGCAAAGGGTGATCGCATCCTTCCCTTTTCTTGCATACCTTGGGCAAGAACGCCTTCAGTACCGGTACTATCACCGATGAGGCTGCAGAAACCAATTGTAAACATTTAAACTGTCGCATTTGTACTATTGGGTATTTTGCAAGTTTGAGTGACACAACAAAATTGAGATCCGCGAAGCCGATAGAGGAGGACTAGGAAAAAAATGGCCGCGTATCGGCTCCTTTTGTTGCAAATGTCGAAGAAAGACGATAGTCGGCTGGCGCCCCTGGCAAGGAAATGCCTCCCTTCTCTTTTCCGCTCACCTCTCATGCTGTTCCTCTCCCGAGTCGTTCCTCCCAAGATAACACGCTAGAGGTTTGTGCAAGTCAAATTAAATTTACCGCGTTCCGCTGCTCCAAGTCGGGTGCCTCGATGCCAGCGCTGCCGTACGGCACAGGCGAGCGTGAATCGAGGCACACTGCTGCAACGTTTATATAACCACGTTGCCCTACTCCACGAGCGTTCCAAGCGGAACGCGGAACCTATCCAGTGGAGCCTTTCGTTGCTGTTGCCGTTTGATTTTTTTTAATGGCGCCGGGTAGAGCGGGCAACAGCAGGCGACGGTTTTCTGCGGTTGATGTACCATTTTATTTGCTCTCGCAAAAACCAAACATCTGTGAATTTTTTAATAAAGGAACATTGCGAATATCATTCATGTATTGAATTTCTGCCTTATGTTTGTGTTATGCTTTGTTCTTGTTCAACAATATTGACAAGTATGAACATTAACACCGGACTTAGACGTTTAGATTTGGCTGTAGGTATATAAGACTATTGCGCAGTTTCGGTTTCACGTTGGCCGGGTGGCTGAATCGAATTACAGTGTACCCTAGTGTGTAGAATGACCATGTTACTTGAAAACTGATTGGATAATTTTTTGTTCTTACGGCAACGCTGTTACCACTAGTCGCTGCGCCCTGATATGTGGGGTGTAATAAATTTTCTTGACCCCCCCCCTTTTTACCCGTGTAGGAGCAAACTACAGCGGGTCCTAGCTGTAACCAGTTTTAATAAATTATCTTTTCTACAGACAGACATACCGACAGACCAAAATTTCTGCGTTTGAGTAGCCCAAGAAAGACTACCGTGCTTAAAACGTAAAGCCCGGGACGTTAACCAGGTGTAGAGCCCAGTCTGCTACCCTGTACTGAGGGAATGAGGGTCAGAGAGTAAAAGAGAGAACAGACGAAGAGCGAGCAGAGATAGGAGCAGGAAGGCGCACACTCTAGTCTCGTTTTAGACACTATGGTCGTTCATGTAAATTCGTATCGATCAGTAAGGGCTTCTGTCGCCTTTTTCTGCTAAGTCGACGGTAGAGACCGATGACGTAAGATATTTTCACGTGTTTCTTAGCATCGGGGCCAGGATGCCACGGTAACGACGAAGAAGTGGTTTAGTCCTACAATGTCTGGCGCGGGATTAAGGCGGTTCAAGTTGGACAAAGAAGAAGCATTGTGCGTGTTCTCGGTTTATCATCATTTAGAGATCTTGCGCTCGCGCTTGTGCTCGAGCTCTTCCAAGAAAAGCTCCCGCTGCCCAAGTGATTTGGTCGTCGCCTTCAGCGACCACGGCTCAACAACCGCGTGTTTGTAGCACGCGACAATATTCTCTACTGAAAATGGCCGATTGTCCAATCGGCAGAGCGTAGTTGGCGTAGTGGCAAGCACGCTCCCCTCCGATGAGTGTTTGTGGCCGGGACACAGCACATGCTCTGTTGTCTCTTCCGCCCCACAGGGCCAAAGTGGGCGCTGCTGGCGATCCCAATGAGGAAAAAGTACGCTTTCGTGAAGGCCACTGCCAACCATAGTCGACAAAGCAAATTCGACTGGAATCGAGATAGCCCATACGGACAACGGCGTAGAAGAAGGCCTTCAAGATACCCGGGTATCTTGAATATAGAGGTGGGGATTTGAAAAGTCTGATCGGTTCCGTTGGTTCACGGTAATCCTACGTGCAAACGAACATGTAGGATTAACGTGATTCGGTCCTTGAATCGGGATTCGGTCTTTGAAGCGGTCCTTGAAAGAAAAAGCAGGATGGTGCGTTCGGTTTCGTCGCCTTTACGCGCAACTTCATCCACCAATACGTTGCCAATGACTTCGTCGTGACCTAGAAGCCACTGGAGTATTGTGCCATGGCCGTCTGTGATGGCCTGATGGAAATTCTGATCTCTGTCACAAGTTGGTTGAGGAGCGGTAGAGGCGGGGTGCAGGTAAGCTTTTGAAGTCAGCCTTGCAGTCAGAGTGGACAGCCATTTTTTTGAGGAGTAGCTCAAATAATGTGATCGAGAGTCGCACTAATGGGTGGAAGTTCTGTAGCTGTCAAGCTCGGGGCATGGGCAACAAGGAATCAACTTGTGGCTAAACCTGCAGGTACAACCACCGCCCCTACCGACCTGGATGACATTACTAAACCATCCGTTTATATACGTTTCCGGTCGTTGTAACGTTCACGCAGTGAGAGCATCGTAAGCTTTTGAAGAACCAATCTGATCAAGTCTGCTATTTTTTCCAATGCCAGAAACGCTGAGACGAATCTCAGGTTGTGCTAGGCACCACAACAAGGAGGACGGTGTAGCCGCATGGGCGTGCATTGACGGTATGGCTGAAAACATAAATCGTGGTTCACCCTGAGGTAGGTGCGCCAGGTGGTTAGACGGCAGCCTCGGGAGGAACCTGATGTACAGGCGTAGTGTCTCAGTAGCCACATAAGTTGCTATTGGGCGTTCTTGAACAATTCAAATGGTACCCGCTGTTCATCCACAACGCGGAAAACCAAGACACGTACGCACAGCCTACGCTTGGTTGATCTGTATTACCCGAAGGTTAGTGGAACAAGTATCGCAAATGACTGGCAGGTGTAAAGCGAGACTCCTAAGAAAGTGCGGAGTACAGCTGCAGACTTCCCCTCACCAATATTCGGCATGTCTTTCCAGCAAGAAATCTGAATATGCGGGCAATGCAGGTAAGTTTCTTCTTTAGGGCAGACACATGTGCGCTCTATGAAATGTCCCTGTCGATAAGGATTCCAAGAAACTTGTGATGCCTGGCGTAGGGAACTGCCCATCTATTGATGATGATGCAATATCGGGACATGGGCTTCCGGGTAATGCAACAGCCGAGCACTGATCACTTGGGATGCTCAGACCTTGCCTTTGTAGGTTAGATCCCGTGACACTGGCCGCCATTTGAAGCTGTGCCCGTAGCTGTGGTCGGTTCAACCACGATGCCCAGAGGCAAATATTATCGGCATAAATGGAGACACAGACATTTTGAAGCCGATAGAGAATTATTAGTAACCTTCCCCCCGCCAGTAGGCCAGCATATTCCGGTGGCCACGCCATTTCATTTAAAATAGTGTGAGCTGCCGGAGTTTTCGCCATAACAATAACTTCGGAGAAGTAAAAACTGTAAGCCCCTGAGAACAAACCAACAGAAAGATCACAGAGTGTCCTCTTGGAGGCTTGAAGCACTCTGGGATATCGGTGTGCGATAACTCCTGAACAAGTGGGGACGGTCAAGTGGTGATTACGGTGGTTATGACGGGCCACTACTCTCCCATCTGCAGGTGGCTGTTAATTTCTGGGGCACGATTTACTGGTGGGTAGCCCACGGGCCGGTCACTGATCGTTTGCCTTCAAGTGCCCCGCTTGGAAGTCACCCGTCCGCCATTCCTAGTTATCCAGTGGTAACTATTTTCCAACCAATCGCTAATAAACATTTGTGACCTAGAAGCTAGCAAATCTACCAGTCACTGATTTGTTGCTGACCAAAAACTGGTGTGAAGCTCCCAGGCACCCGTCGCTTAATAAATCTAACGGTATTGCAGCCACCAAGAGCAAGCACACAAAATATTGTTACATGCACTGACAAAATACTCAGAATATTCATAGGGGGTGTCTTTTTACCCAACAATTTCACGTCTTTCAGGGTCATAATCGAAATTTTCAAGGGTTGTTAATTTCATGGTTGGCCATTTTTAGCATTATAACTACAGAGCTCCTTAAAAACACCTTGTGAACAAAATTTTGAGTCTCTGTTCCGCGAACATTTGGGACTTTTATCCTGTTTTTTTTTAGGTTTGTGTCGTTCAATACCATTTAAACGTGGGAAGTATCAGAAATATTTTTATTGCGTTACTGCTGGTAAAAAACGGCATAAAATGTGGTCTAGCGGTACTAGGGCTTCTTGACAAAACTCCGGTTTTATATTAGAAAGTAAGTACTGGTTGGTAAGTCGAAAGGCAGAGCGACTACTTACCTCTGGGGAACATGTTTCTGAAGCTAAATATAATTAGCTTTCTTAAGAATGTGAGAATAACTTTTGCTGTTTTTCTAGAAAATATCGCTGACATTAAGCACTGTAAAGCAAGGAAAGCAGTTGTTCAGTTCTTCGTACGAAATTTCCGCGTTCCAGAAGCATACATTTTTGTATGTCTAAAATGTTTGTTTTACTAAAAGCAAATTTTAGTCCCAAAAAATTGGAAACAAGGTTTAGAAACCACCATGAATTTGAGCGGAGAAGACCGAGACAACGAGCTTCCACATGTTCTGATTATCTCGTAACTTGGAAGGCATTTTACAGCAAAGCTGTCTGTGGGTAATTTTTGAAAATGTTTGCTTCTGCGAACCAAGCGCGTTGACGGAATAATATGAACATTGTGTCAAAACTAATTTTCTTGTGAGTTCTCGGTACCCCTCAACTTAATGTACGTACAGTACAAATTATAGTGAAATTGTTGCAAGGACGACTGTATTATTACACCGACTTTCGCTTGCTTGTCATAATTTGTTAGTTCACAGGAAAATACCAACAGTTATAAAAATATTGCCTGCTGCAAACACATAGATAATTACGGATGAAGTTTGGGTAAAGAAAACAGCTCTAATTCTTCTCACTTGATACTACAGCGAAACAAGTTATGTGATAGTTCGTCTCGAAGACGACTCAAAAATTATGCCGGGTTTTATTTACTTGCAATAGATAGTTCTTTAGCAGTGATGTTAAAAAATGTAGATTCCCGCCTGCTCTAATAACATGGGATTCAATGGGAAGGAAACGGGCAGTTCCATGTTTGTCCGCTAGAATAAAACTCCTTATCCTTTCACGTTTCATTCCGCTAAATAACTATGAAGTGTGCTAAATCGCAAACAACAAACGAACGTCTTTTGTTCCGTGCCACTCCTTGTACTGCGCTTAGCTTCGATGGTCATTCTTCTTCACAGAAAGAAACGATGCTGATTGTTTTGGATGGTAGGTTGTCTTTTGAATGGCGGCATGCTGGTATCTCTACGTCAAGTAAATATATTTGCTGCCAACCTTGTTGCAAATAAATGGTGTTGGTACCATTCGACATGACTATTACCAGTGTAAAAAGGCTACAGGGAATCAGGCCTGCATACGGCTTCAGCAACGCTTACATTTTCATCCTCAATGCGCATAAAGTGTACGAATCAATGCACCAAGCAACACCCACCTGATTAAGCCTCTCCACATCGTCCAGCACACCCCTCTAGAAAAAAAACCACAGTAATAGAATACTCATCAACATTACCACAGTACGAAAAGAATTATGAATAAACCTTGGGTACCATTTTTGCGTGCGGTTTAAAAACACCGAGCACCGTTTGTTTCTAACAAAGAGGAAATTACGCCTGCTAGAGATGGCAAACTATTAAGGCCATGTGTTTTTTTTGGTGCATGACTACTGGAATGCAATGAAAACATGGAATTTATTTGTAGCAAGTATTCATTGTAGCAAGCGTCAACAAGAGATCCCAGTGCACAACAACCCAACATTCACTGAAAGCTGACACAAGTTCGCTTTTATTGTGAATATGATTGCGCTACCGTTTCCACTGGCATCTCTCTGACGTTGGGTGATTCAACGACAGTAAGCAACGCTGTAAACGACATCTTTTTCAGCCACTGAAACTCAGTTGAAGTATTCAGCGCACCATTTTCAACATGTCTGAAAGAGACTTTTGTCTGCTTTTGAAAAATGTTTACAAAATATTTTCAAATACTCACATGACTCTCCCCACACATATCTAAGGATCCTCCAAGGCACTGTAATTAGGCCAGCAAAAAATGTTACCCTGTAGCGATTATATTCGATGCTATTCGCTTCAGGTCAGCTTCACAGGTATAGCTTAGAGTTCTTGTGTGTTAAATTGATAGGATACTCCGACTTCCGAGAAAGCAGTGTTCCAAATATTTCATTCACCGTTTCTTGCAACCCAATCGCACATTTGTGACACTCAATGTGCGAACGCACTTAAGTTTGTAAAGCCTTTACTAAAACATTTAAAACTCTTGATCAGCTTCAGAATTTGCTACTGAACGTAATCTTTGGTACAATATTATAAGGATTACGTGAAAGAACACTTACACAGGACGTGTTCTCGTGCCTGCTTTGTGTAAACGTTTCGTGTAAGTTTCTCCTCCTCGTCTTTTCGCGCTCTTTACTATTCCATAGTTCTGTCACTAGCCAGCCCATATTTCTGCGTTGGCTACGTTTTTTTAATGTGCTAACTAAGAACACAAGTTTCCACCCACATGTTAGCACGGGCAGTTAGTTTTGGTTCAATTGAAAGTGATCATGTGAACACTCTAATGAATAGGGACTTTTGGAAGTACTAATGACAATCACGGCTAAGGAATAAATATCGCCTTTTTCACATGAACAAAATCTAGCATTTATTACCTAAGCATGGACGCTAAATACTCGCTAGAAACAAAATAGGGTCTTCAAAACTGCTCCCAACAAAAGTAGAAACAAATTTGAGAGTTTTTTACTGCAAATATTTTCCGTTTCGATAAGAAAAGTTGATGCATTTGAAATAACGCTTTTTACCGTTTCGATTTGCAGAACGTCGGGAAACTGCATCTGAAAGCACTTGTCTAGAGAAAGCTGATCTGCAAAAGAAATAGAAAATTTAAAAAGCCATCGGTCTAACCGAAACCACTGCCTCTGAACCCATCACCATAGTAACTGACACCCAAGAACTATGCTCGCATTACCGGACTGGCCACATGGCCCATCCTGCCATCAACATTCTCGTCCCATGACAATTGCAAATGTACTGCTCCGGCAGCTACTGCTACTGATAGTTTTCTTACCCCTGCCACGTTTCTGGAGAGGAATGTGGCGGGTTCAAGCCGCCACCCAGCCGCATGCTATATGGGCATTCTCCATTACGGCCGCGCCACTTTCTGAGGAACGCCATCACTCATTTTCCCGCACTTTTCGCGACATCCGCTCTCGTTATCAACTTTTTTTGCGATACTCTTGTACCGCAAGAGGTAAGTTGACTAAAGACGGTACAACCGCCTATAGACTCTATCAAACCAATGAATTCACCCAATGCACAATCCACTCTACCTCAGATCACACCGCTTGTGACTACTACCATTCCCTTATGCACGGTGTACCAAATGGTTTCGTCTAGTTGCGCCTAAAAACCCTAAAGAAATCCACTCCCAGTTCTCTGTCCTCTAGACCACGGTAACATAGGACGTGTCCATTTTCAGCACCGTAAAGGCTTCGCCTGCCTCCTAACCTCGCTAAGCCCTATTACATCCCATTTAATGCCTCTAATTCCTCGAACAACTAGAGACTTGCTTGCTAGATAAGGTTCGCGCGTTAACGTTGCCAGGTTCAGATTCCATTGGCGGCCTGTCCGGATCAGGGATTCTTAGCACCCTTGCTGCGTCACAGACTGACCGCCGCCGTGGTCAGTTGCTTTCAGCCGCTGGGACTGAGGGCCTGGGTTAATTGGCGTATTCATGGGAGGTTGTGGCCGTTACTACACCAGGGTGGCCAATCCTGCTCTGGTGAGGGAGTGCATTACCGGCAATGGTCGCCGGGGTCAGGCCGCACCCAAGCCCCTTTGTGCAATTCCATCAATACGCGGATTTTTTTTTTATCCGGTGGGAATTGTCCGGCACCGGGATTCGAACCACGGTCCTTCTGCACGCGAGGTGGGCGAGCAGCCTCTTGAAGGATGGCGATAAATTGTACTTGAAAAACTGGCAAACCTGTACGCAATGCCTCAAGACCGCAATGGTACCGAATGTTGGAAGAAGCGTAACATCATCCTAATTCATAAGAAAGGCGACATGAGACTTGAAAAATTACGCCCATCAGCTTACTGCCAGTCGTCTACAAGTATTACCAGGTAATCGCTAACCGAATTTCTGCAACCTTATATTTCAGTAAACCGTAAAGGTATTCAACAATGGACCATATTCACACGATCAATCAGGTATAGAAGTGCGCTTAGTATACTGAACCCTATATATAGCCTTCATAGATTATGAGAAAGCATTTGACTCGGTCGAAACCCCAGCAGTCATTCAGGCATTGCGGAACAGGGGGTAGATGAGCATTATGTAAGAATACTAGAGGATATCTACAATGGGTCTACAGCTACCATCATCTTCCATAGGGAGAGCAGTAAAATACTATAAGGAACGGGTCAGACAAGGAGACACAACCTCTCCAATGTTATTCACAGCATGTTTAGAAGAAGTATTCAGAACATTGATTGGGAACAGGTGGGAGTAAGGGTTAATGGAGAATACCTCAGTAACCTCAGATTTGCTGATGACGTTGCCTTGCTAAGTAACTCGGGGACGAATTGCAAAGCATGCTTTCCGCACTGGGCGAACAGAGTAGAACCGTGGGCCTGAAAATTAATATGCAGAAAACTAAGTAATGATCAATAACCTCGGACAGCACAGCGGTTTTAGATAGGTGGCGAGGAGTGGAAGTGGTATGCGAATATATTTACTTAGTCCAAGTTGTGACCCAGACCAACCTGAGGCAGAATATTAGAAGGATCAAATGGGGGGGTGCTATGGCAGCATTCTCAGTAATGAATAGCAGCCTACCTGTCGCTGAAGAAGAAGTGTAAAGCAGTCTTACGTACCACCTACGGGCAGAAACTTGGAGGTCACTAGAGGTTCAACTAAATGAGAACGCCAGCGTGTCAAAGTGAGGTGTACTTAGGGTCAATCGAAAGGCATGTGAAGGACCTGTAATTAGAAACTAGGTATTCAAAAATTGGAATATCTACATGACAATCAGGCTAAAGGCTATACGCCTATATATAGCTTCATAGATTAGAAAAGCATTTATGTCGAACCCCAGCAGCATTCAGGCATCGGCAGGGGGTAGATGAGCATTAGTAGAATACTAAGGAATACATGGGTCCTAAAGCTACATCTCTTCCAGAGCAGAGAATAGAAAACATAAGTTGAAGGTTTGACAAGGACAAATTATGTTTCCAGCTGTTTACGAATATTAGCTGATAACAGGGGTGAGAAGGGTTATGAGATACCTGCAGTAACCCAGCATTGTGCTTACGTTGCCATTGCAGAACGTCGGGAAACGAATCAAAGCAGCTTTACGTCAGGAACAGACAAACGCTGATGGCTGCAATAGAATATGAGAAAACGTAAAAAACCTCGGAACAGCTACAGCGGTTGAGACATACCTATGAGTGTGGCGAATGACACAGCCAAGTTTGCTTCGATCCCACGAGACAGTAAGAGACATGGGATGCATTCAGCATTCTCGTCGGCATAATTTAGCGCCTGACACTGTTCGCTGGAGAAGAAATGTAGAGCGCACGTTACCGGTCTCACCTACGGGGCGAATGAGGCTCACTAGGGGTTCTCACTTAAATTGGAACGATCAGCGGGCATGACTAGAAATGAGTGATAACATTTGGACCAGGACATGGGTGGGTTCAGCGAGCAAATCGCTTCGTTATAAGGACATATTAGTAGAAATTAGAAGAAGAAATGGACGTGGGCAGGGCTGTATGCGAGGCAAGATAACCGCTGGTCTTAAGGTAACAGAGTGGATCCCTAGAGACAGCAAGCGTTGCAGGGGCGGCAAAAGTTAGATGGGCAGATGAATCAGAGTTTGCGGGGATAAATTGGTCACTGTTGGCACAGGACCGAGGTAATGGGAGAATATGGGAGAGGCCTTTGCCCTGCAGTGGGCGTAGATGGGCTGGTGGTGGTGATGATGATGATGATGATGATGATGACCAAATGGTTTGGGAATGCGCCTATCCCTGCAGCAACCGCCTCTCCCCTCCTGACAGTAAGCCGGCATGCTGGCCAAACCGGACCAAACCGACCAGCTTCAGCTAAGCAACAGCCCCCATTCGGCCCCCGCTGTCCAGGGAAGCCTGCACAAGGAAGCCTTCAGAACGCCGAGGACGAAGACGAAGTACGAACGCAATTGTAGTTTATCCTCCACCTGAATAAAGTTTACTATGCTTGCATCAGTATTTTACAATGTAGCAGTACGTGGCTGGTTTCCCGTAGAATTGTCATGTCGGTGTGAACAAAAATTTACAAATAGAACTTGCAGACTACACCTGTATTTGAAGCAGTGCAAGGCGTTATATATACAGCCCGCGATTTAATACGGCAGTAGCGAAAGGTAGCCGTCGACGACAGCACGAGAGCAAGGCTGCAAGAAAGTGGTGTGTGGTGGTATGCGGTGGCCACGTGTAGTTCGTACTCGCGGAGAACAAGCCGCTCCCAAAAGCCCAACATAGTGATCGTACACGGGAGAGCGAGAGGCCGTCTGGCCCAAGTTCCGGCGACGAGTGTACCCACGACCCGCCGCGGTGGTCAGTGACTAAGGCGTTGCGTGCTGAGCACGGCACGGGTTGATTCGGGCCGCGGCGGCCGCTTTTCTGATGGAGCGAAAAGCAAAACGCCCGTTGTCGAGATTTCGGCGCACGTTAAGATCCCCAGGTGGTCGAATTAATCCGAGCCCTCCACTACGGGCGCCTCACGCCCTGCGTTGCGTCGGCGCGTTAAACCCTACAAATAATCAATCAATCGAGTGTACCCACGAGGCTGCCTCTAATTGGCGACCGCCTCAAGAGTAGGGTTATCGCGAATAGAAGAATGCAGTTAAGCGAGGCACGTATAATGCCTGAAGCTGGAGGGTTGTAAGATAGCGCCACGCACATTTTTAGAGTAACTTTTTACAACGAAGCTTCCTTGCGCTAGGTTTCTAGACAAAAATTGCGTCCGTCTACCGGGTAGCGTGCGACAAAAAAATTTGTTTACAATGTAGCTCCGCTGCATCTCCAGTATCGCAGAATGATATGGCTGAGAAAAGTTTTTTAGGGGGTATCTTCCCGAAACCTCAATTATATATTACAACGATCTCTTTTCCCACAGAAGGACAAGCTAAATAATGATCTCGGAATCCTCCAACCGAATTTATCGCGGCATTCGTACGCAGAATAATGTTCACCTAAGGCAGTCGCCGAAAAGCCATGTTTCGCTAAGCAACAACGTTGTCTCTGCAAAAATGCAGTTCTTTTAATATGTAGTTAGCCATGTGTTTCAAAACAGCTATAAGGTTCGCAAAACAAATACCGTCGCGAGCAAAGTCATCGGGATAATTACTCGGCTAACGTTTTGCACCAAAGACAAAAACGCTTTAAGTCGAAACTTACTGCTTCCTGCCTGTTGAACCGGAAGGTATTATCCAGGAGGTGGTCAGTGCCACACAAATGAAAGCCGTCTGTACAGCCGGCATGCTCTACTCACTTGGTCCTATTCCTGGTCCAGAGCAATTGAAATAAAGTTGTACAACAAAATTCGCGAACAATTTGCAGAAGAAATCACGTGTACAATAACTGTAGAGTGATCTCAGCTAGCCGGCCTAAATATGTTTTAAAACTCTGCCTCTCATGTCTACACTTTTGCCACGCTACAACAAAAAATTAAAAGCCTTTCTTCGCAGAGATATAAACATCGGACTAAGACTGAGATATCCTAGATCAAACCATTTACCTCATTTGCTGAACGCCCACAGCATTCCCTTTTGTCACAAAAATGTTCTGACAGACGTATGGGAGATTAAGACTTAGCACCAACAAACATGCTAGCTCCCTTCACAGCTTTTAAATAAAGTTTCCGCTTGGTTTTTGCCTAAAACAATAGGGTTGTTTTGGCATTCAGACACACGACTGGCCTCTGCTGCTCGTTCGGATGGTGCTCCTAATCTAAGTTACTGCCCTAACCTTTTAAACGAAAGAGGTGTGGTACGTTTCAGTTGCAGCAGAGATCGAGCTGCATAAGCGCGACATTACGTTAACAAAACACACCCTCCCAAAATCTAATTTTGTTGGTGTTGCTCCAGCTGAAAAAAAAGGTATTTTTTATTCGGTAATATATTATTTCGGACATTTTATCGTTCAGCTTCAATTTAGTAACCTGTGGTACGAAAACATATTCGCGAAAATGTGTAGATGTTAATTTATGCTCATAAATGTCGTAGAGCGATAAGGAACTAACCCAACAGAGGAATAAAATAACCGGAAATCGGCCTGTGATGTGTTCCTTTTTTCTCCTCATTTTAATCTGTCACTTGTTTTTTTTTTTCTCGTCGCTTTTTTTCTCGTCGCCCTGCAGCATGTTTTGTTGTAAAAAAAAATCCCGCACGCGGTTTGAGCAAAATTTCATCATTGTGCACTAACTGCGTACTTATGGTCTCTCAAACAAAATTCCACCCTCCAGGGTTTAGTAGGGAGGAGCCATAGCGAAGAAAAAACGCATCGAAGTCATCTCGTGGCCCACGACTCTACAAATCTCCATTTTGCTGCTCCTACAAACGCATGCCGGATAAGAAAAAAAATTTACGCAGAAGAAATGCCGAAGGGTTAAGAAAATATTTTATTCCAGTTCCTCCTCCCGCTTCGCGCAAGCAGAAAAACAGATATATTATTCCAATGTATCCCTCATAGCGCAAGAAGTGATTACCCCTATATTTTTAAGCTGTAGCCGAAACCGTTCCGGCTGCAGGAATAACCATGTCAGCAATTTACGTTCCTCTCCGTCCCTCATGTAGAAAAAAGTGCACTCTTTAGTAAAGGAACTGCTAGATACTTACTTCTTCCAGAAAAAATTGTTTCCTTCTTCCCGGCGCAATGTCCACGAACCGCAATTCCGCTTGGGATGCTTCACGTTTACCTGCTTGAAGAAACAGGAACATTCAACGAGTTTTTGTTAGCCAAACATATATGTCACCGATACCGTCATTTATTGTATTGCAAAACCTCCTTTTTGATGTTTTCCCTCGGTCGTCTCCGCTCTTGCGTTATGTCATTGTCCAAGAAACTATGTTTCGGTCGTTCTTCTGCTGTCACTTTTTTTTCTGTTAGTTCTGAGCACCGGGCATTTAGACCCGACGAAGAACTGAAAAGGGAATAAAAAAAGCTTTCGGTATTTTCGTGGAAAAACTGTTTTCGTTTTTTTTTGGAACGACGTGTAGCGGCACGGATTATTATATCAGCTCAATAGTGGGACCCTACCGAAGGGTCGAGTTTACCCCGCATACGATCCCTGAAACTATCTAGTGGTTTAAACTCTTTTTTCTCGAATTGAAAGCATTGAAGTTTGCAGTTTGAAGCGATATTTTTACCAATTGTAGGCAATTCTCCGCAGCTTGTTGCCATAAACAAACGCCAAAAAGTCCCATTCTCTTAGCAGCGAAGCAGTTATTTTCACCTTACACCGATATTCCTGCGTTCATTAGCGCTATAAATATTCAAATTGCCCGAAAAACAAACCGGGGGGGGGGGTATGAAGATTGAACCACGATCTTCTAGATTTGTATCTCGACTCACTGCCACTCAATCAACCCGCCTTAAACGTCTGTATGTTCGAGACCCTCTCAAATAAAACGTGTTTTCGCGTCGTGTCATATAAACTAGCGGATCATTATTCTGGCAGCTTTGCACTTCCTCGCAGAAGCGCACACCCTAATACAAACGAGCAACGGGCAAAAGCCTGATTTATGAATTAAACCATTACAGCATGGCTGTGGTGCTGGGGAAAACGTCCACGGTGCACCTGTGAGCGGTGATTGAATTACTAGCAGATAAAAAAATTCGTGCCCTTCTACTCCGTGAAGAAGGATGGCCTGCGAAGCTAGGCGCATGCCACGCAGTGCACAAATAAAACACGTTTGTTCGTAATTTGCGATTGAGGATACTTCCTAGCCAATTAGCTGAATGAAACTTCGAAGTACCCTAGCTTCCGTCTCGCCGACAAACACGGATCTGTCTGTTTTACTCCGGCGTCGTAGGCATCTTACTCTTTGTGTAACACACCAACCCAATCTGCTCGACCAGTGCGAGGACACGGGACAAGTCGCATTGGGCCGTTTGGCGTCCATGTTTAAACCTCCCCCCAGCATAACGGACGTGTCACCAGTAAGGGCATAAGCCCTATAGCTTCGCGTGCACCGCCACCTCCCAACCCGGTCCCGCAGGCAACCGATTGGGAAACCATCGAAAATGTCGCTCTAAAGCCCTTTAAGCTGAACAAGTAATATTGACCACGTCGGCCTTCCAAGCGGGCAAGTTGCCATTCATCCGGGAGGGAGTCACAGCTACTCGGCGAGCTGGAACTAGAGGACGCAACGGAAGTGGCAGCGGCTTTCTACTGTTTTCGCTCCCGCTTTCTGTTCGGGACGCACGCTTCTTCAATGCCCGCTCTTCCTTCTAAGCGAAAGACACGCGTCCGCCCCATAGCGAGTTAAAACTGGAAAATCTCGAGCTTTGTTCTAGTGGATGAACATGTGACTCGTCTGTTTCCCTTCCCCGTCGCAGGCATCTTACTCTCTGTGTAACACACCAACCCAGAACGAACCCGCTCGATTACAGAGGACAGCTGACAGGAGGCATTGAGCCATGAGACTTGCACGTTCTCTAACCAGCACAACGGGCATTATCGGTAGCGGCATGGAGCCCAGCTTTGCGTGCACGCCCCGTTCCGCCCCCCCCCCCCCTCGCAACCCATGCGCGCATAAACCGGCAACCTGTGATGGGCGTATACTTAGGAATGAAATACACCGGCGAAAATGTCGCTCGGAAAGACTTTCAAGTTGAAGAATTATGGGCTCACGCCGACTTTCCAAACTGGCCAGTGGCTCTTCAATTCACACCTACTCGGCGAGGTGGAATTTGAGGCAGCCACGGCGGCGGCGGCTTTCGGTCATTTCTACGACCGATAACAGCGCTACCGCCGTTGTCAGCCGATATCTCCACTTGCGAAGGAGGCATCGGTGGTGGCGAGAGGAATAGCAGTTGTGATAGAGCGGTCGGCGCTGGCGAGGAGGAGCCCCGGAGCAGTGCCAATTAAATCGGCGTCACCGGACTGAAAACTCGGGGGCTTAACATATCCTGCTTCGCAGTAAAAGTGCCGAGCCGTTGAAATTCGACGCAAATTGCAGGCTCATACGATGACACTTGTGAGACATACAACGCTGACTGAAGGGGTGAAATGTTTCAGGAGGAATTATGTCCGGCCAGCTCAGACACGTGTTGCTGCGGCGGACGAAGCTATCGTTAAGAGTGGGGTGGCAACATGCACCTAGCGTGGTCGAGGAAGTTTTGAGAGTGACAGCTCTACCGCGCCATACCTCGCAAGATCATTCTTCGCGTCGCAGTGTCTTTAAGCCTCCATGATGGAAGTGTGGCTGGTGTGACGTCATTCCACGTGATCCGCTGCAGGGAGGCGTCGCAGCTGCTTTCACTTGGAGCATCGCTGCTGTGGTTTGGTAAACGCACAGAGATGGTAAACGGATCCCTCACCAGCACTTGGTCGTCCATTCTAGCTATAAATGGAGCGGCGGCTGGGCCGTCTATGGTTGCGGTTCGGCGCAAGCGACAGACTTAGTCCAGTCATCCAGTAGGCCACGTTTTATGAAACAATAAGTGCGCAGCCTGCAAAACCAAGTCAAACGCACCTTTCACTCCAAATAAATAAATATACTAGTGTTAAACCTGACCCATTCTTCGTTTCATCGCGCTCTTAATCCCCAAAACAACTTGAACCGTTCAATCACTACTGTGTTCGGGCACACAAGTGTCACTTTATATACTCTAAATTCTGTGATAAATTTCGAATCGGCGACACCTTCCAGCTGTGTGGAAATGGACCACCATTCGCTGATCCCCGTTGAACTGAATCCCTGTCCCGCCACCAATGGTCCGAATGGTGCACAACAGGAGCCGAACATGTCACGACAATGAACTCGCTTGTACCGTGCGATGTGCTTATATAAATTAAAGTACGCGGAATTCGAAATTTATTCGCAATCCTTCGAAATCCTCGGGAGCCTCCTCACATTTCGCGGCAAAACGCGTTTCGTTTGATTACCCATTGTTGCTGGCGCTGCACAGTTGGCTAAGCGTAGCTGACAGTTTACTGCTAAGTACAGTGGCCGTATAAACAGGAATATAGAATGAGGATTGGGCAAGCTTTATCTTTACACCCTTTGGCGCCACCACTATGGTGGAAGCTTTATTGTAGGGTAGTGCAGGATATGATGAACGAAAGAAGTGGTGTGACCTGATGGAAAAGGCTATATAGGGGCCCGCCCGCAACTCCCACGTGAATGGCAAGTGTATCTTATTAGCGGGTAAGCCCCTCACGGTCAAATATCTTTCAATAATATGTATTGTGAAGATAAACTCTACCAGAAAAATTTCCACAGCCAACAGCTGTGTTAACGCTTTCAATAATTCACAGTCGAAGAAGCCCCGCTTTGGGGCATCTATTTACGATTATGATGTTGACAGCTTCGCTCCCGATCGTCAATGGCCATCTGTCTTGTCGTAATACCAGCCTTGCCTTGTGAACTTTAATCCTAAAGTTACAACTCTTTTAGATTACCACTTCATTCGGTGTTTGGTTATTTGGTTATTTCTTGCAGAAGGAATGCGGAGTTAAGGCAAAAGTCTATATACCTGGAGAGGGCTACTCTTAACAGGCAGCTCGCATCCAGTCATTGGTAGAAACTCAAGCGCTTTATAATAAAGGTCAAAAACCTATCAATATAAATGAAATAGCCGACACACAAGCACCTTTATTGCACGCAGCATGTTCAGAAAAATTGGTTAAATTCATGAGCAAAGTTCGTGCATGGGCTGTAGACAGGGGCCTAATTTAAAAAAAAAAAAAGGGCTGAGGCCGTAAACGTCTTGGTATTAGACCTAAACATAAACTAAAGTCTACTCTTACATAGGTTTAAAATATCTGCACCCAGGAAAGCGTGAAACGTGGGCTCAGACTTAGCATTTGTAGCGCACTTCTATATTGCTTTTTTGCACCTCTTTGCAACCTCAAGTACAAACTCCCTGCCAATTTAAGCAGAAGCACCCACCCAATCACAATGTGATTTTCTATTGAATTTGCTCTTTAAGCCTCCTGACCAGGATTTTGAAGATTTCAGCAAGGCGCATGCATTGTTCCGTCGGGGGCGAAACCTCTATTAAAAAGAGCTTACTGTTAATCTACAATGCGTGTGGCGCTAAAAAGTGCTAAAAATACATCTGCTACTGTACTTGCGACACATTTGCCCTACTGTGAACTGGCGTAGCTGAACAGTGGCTCTGTGAAGTCATCAGAAGGTTCCGCTTCTATATTAGTAGTAAACCTGTTTCGCAACGTTGCAAACTAAGCCTTCCGTCAAGATATCAACAGACAGCTGGATCATTCAATTGCAGCAAGCTCAGCTTGTTTTTTTTATTTATTTAAATTCCTGCATGAGGGCGACGTTTCATTCCACACTTTCACTACATAAAATCTTCGTTCGCTTGCATCGAATGGAACTCTGTGGAGGTTATCAAGCGCCATGCCAGCCATAACGCCGAACACTGTGTCATTTTAAAAAATCAGTATCTCGGATAAGAACTCATGCTCAGAAAATTGGTGGTGTGGTTCAGCCCACTATCAACCCTGGAAAGATTTGAACACTCGCCAGTAAACCTTGCTATTACTAAAGTGCTACTAAATATGACTAAATTAGCATTATATCCTAACACATTCGAACAGCGTGCTGCATTGAATACTGTTCTCGAAGTGCCCAGAGCGGAAACCATTCAGGTTTGTCCACTAGTTCTTTTAACCAACTTTGCGAATACACCAAAAAAATTTCAATGTATTTGATAAGCCGCTACGACGGACAAATACTTTGTACTTTTTTTGTCCGGAAAGCATGTTTCTACTCAAGGCAATGCGTATATAATCCTGAAAGCGATTCTATTATTTCATTTT
The DNA here is from genome assembly GCA_013339765.2 of Haemaphysalis longicornis. Lineage (NCBI taxonomy): Eukaryota > Metazoa > Arthropoda > Arachnida > Ixodida > Ixodidae > Haemaphysalis > Haemaphysalis longicornis. The sequence continues at coordinate 71,266,257 of CM023458.1, forward strand.
TTTTCTAAAATTATCCTGATGCTCCCATTATCTGGCGATCATTGTAACTCGTGTTGTCTTGTGTGGGTTCCAAGGAATCTCACTAGTACGAACTTTTTTCTGCTTGCGCTGAAGTTTTATATGTAAACGTATTCTGAAAAGCTGAAGATAAATTAATTGATGCGACGATCGCTCTTACCTTAAGCGAGCAAGAATCCCTGCCATTTGTTGTCATGGCACACCATATCTTTCAATACCGCTGTCGGGCGACAGCTCTAATGTCACAGCTGTAGTAAATTTCCACCGCTTCGTCTGTCTGGCGTATGTATTTCGAAGGTCACCTTCTCTCTCCAGATGTTTCTCACACCTCTCAGTCTCAGACCCCAATCAATCTTTCTGCAACAATAGCGAACATTCCCAACATTGTTTTGTTTACTAGGACCTGCTTACGACAGTACACCTGTCGAAAAACAGTTCCGAAAATATACATCTAGTCGCTGAGGCGCTAAAATGAATGGCCTAGCTTCTGTCGTTATTCACCCTATGTAATATTTCCTTCTTTCTTCTTCGTGGAACCTGCGCTTTGTGTGTGGTACTTGTGTTTTTCTAAAACCCAGCTACCAACTATCTTAAGTGCTTTTCTTGGGTGCTCTTGTTCCGCGGCTCGTAGTTGAACACACTCATTTGGCGCTCTGCGCCCCTAAAGTAAAGTTTTGTAACTGTTCAAAGTTTACTAGAAACCCGCGGAGTATGTTACACCTAACTCGGACGATTCCATTTTGGGGCCGACCTGCTCATGGGCAGAATTAAATAACGGCATTCAAATTACTTGAAAATACCATTACGTCATGAATGTTCGAAATTTTTACCGCCCATGGGAACATGGCACTGAAATTATGCGATTATGCACCCCGGCATTTTAAAAGAGGCACTTTTTTAAATTCATAATAACCGATGCTATTACATCTCAATGGTTTCTATTCGAGGCATTTAAAAACGTATTTAGTGCTGATTTTTATAACGAATAACATGTCCGCAGAAGTGTGATTTTTTCCTGCAATATAAGCTCTCTTAATTCCTCCCAACGCTAAACCTGAAATAAAGATGATCTGTTTTATTTTTTTTTTTTCAGAGCTCAGGACTCTCCTGCGAATGAGAACGCCGACAAATTTGCAGTGTAAAACGTTTGGCGCTTTCCCTCTTATCGGCTTACCGGCCGTCATGCAGGCCTAAAGTAAGAGTGAAGGGAAAGTCTGATTGATTTTTATTGACCGATTGATTGTAGGATTTAACGCGCCGACGCAACGCAGGCGATGAGGCGCGCCGTAGTGGAGGCCTCCGGATTAATTTTGGCAACCTCGGGATCTTTAACGTGCGCCGAAATCTCGAAAACACAGGCGTTTTTGCTTTTCGCCTCCATCAAAAAAGCGGCTGCCGCGGCCGGGAATCGAACCAGCGACCTCGTGCTCAGCAGCGCAACGCCTTAGCCCCTGAGCCTCCGCGGAGGGCGAAGGGAAAGTCTGAATTAATTTCAGGGCATGGACTAAGTATTTGTATTCGGTGGAGATATCATGCGTTCAAATGACAAACTACACGACCTATGCCGCAATGATGAAAACTATTATATTGCCCTCTAGTGGCTCGGCCTAAAGCAGCTGTTTCACTGTTTTATGGGTTATTTGTAATTCTCAACAATTGTGAAAAAATGAGCAGTTTGTGGACAACATTAGTCTGGTTTGAAGAAAATTCCGCGTTTACTAAACACATTACTCAGTTATACAGCAAATTGGCTAAATGTGTTTGTGTAACATTTTGAATTGCACGCCTGATATCGATTTTGCTCAAGCAACAGTCATATAATGCACTTTTCTACTCGAAACTCTGCTACGGCACAGCTGGTGTGGGGCACAACAACTAAAACAAACTATTCTTAACTAACTCTTCTACAAAAACGGATGCTTCACCAATAGTCAATCCCAGCATATATCGAACCCGAATATATCGAATTATTGCGTATATCGAACAGTCCAAAAATCCCATTGGAATTCCTATGCAAAATTATAGCACTTATGTATGCGTGTATAGAACCCTCGTGCACCCTCACATTCCATATATCGAATGCTGCGCCGCAATGCCCCTGCAAGTGCACTTCTCCTAATGGAGCTGTGGGCCAATGATGATGACTTCTCGCGCGTTGCGCCGCTTGGGTGGCCTTCAATGCTTACTAAGAAGGTCTATGCCTTCAATGCCTGCTCGACCTGTTCGATGCGGTAGCGCAAGGATAGCCTCATGACCAAGCGGGAACGGGATGCGAAAGGGGAAGGGGAAACGACGGAGGTGTTGTGATGCAGCGGCGGCTCTGCTGGCATAGAGACCGGTGCGGCGTGGTGCGTGTTTGTTTTGTTCGCGGGGGGCGTGTCTTCCGAGCCGTGGTCACAAAAAGTACGGAATAATTTGAATTTAGCCGCAAAGTCGGACATCGTTAGACGGGTGGAGGACAGTGAAAAGAAGTCTTATTTGCAGAGGCATTTGAAATTCGAAATTCCCCGCAGCCCGTTTAGGCACGACACTGCGCAACAAGCTGACGTAAGGCGAAGGCAGCGCCGCCCGGCCGTTATGGAGCGTGTCCAGCTTGTGTTTCTGCAGCTGGTTCAGCAAAGCGGCTTCATTTGGGGCTTCAGACGAGAGGTGTTCGAATACAGAAGACGACGGCGTCGAGTGCCGAGAGAGTGAGAGAGCTGACAGCATTCCCATACGCCATTCCGGATTCCGCAACAGCATGTAAGTTGGTAAGTGTTGAGGACAACGTGCAGGCTGTGGCGAATCGCAACGATGCGGCGGGGATCACCGTTACCGAAGAAGCGGACTGTATTAGCGACCCTGACGACGTTGCCAACCGCCTACTGCACCCGAGCTTGCGTCAGCATTCAGCGTAATCGCTGCCGTGGCGGCGCAGTGAACGGCATTTGACTGGCGTTAGTAAGCTTGAAGACAATTTGGGTGAACTTCATGACGCAGAAGATAAAGCAAGCGAAGCTAACGGACCTTTTTCTTGCTAAATAAAGTGCGGTGGTCGTCACGCCGTGGTGCGTATTCTCCGTGCGTTGTGATTCTGAACTAGTGAAACCAATCGGGAAGTACGGCTGGTCGTGATCCTGAAACCTCTTAGTGATGTGCGGAGTTACCAGAGGACCTTCAGAATGGCATATTTTATATTTCGAATAGCAATCCACCCCTTGGAGTTCGATATATCCGGGATAGACTGAATTTCTGTTACCATGGTGGCTGTCCGGATCTTCGGACGGCTCCGTTATATGAGCGCTTTGCTTTGCTTCCAGCTGGTACGATATATTATTTGCAGCTATTCTAGACCATATATAAAGGAAAAACACAAAATGCAATAACCAGAACTATTTCTCGCTATTATTTTAGGCGTACCACCCACACCCAACAAAGACAAGGACCAATTATTGAAAATAACCTCTCTTATTTCAGTCGACAGAAATATTAAACATAATTGCGAAAGTTGTACGTTTCAACATTTCTGAAAAATCATTCAAAAGCAGTTTAAACAACTATTGCTCGCTGAGAACCTGTGGTTTCTTGAATAGCTTAGACTTTTATATGTTTTCTTACTATTTGCAACATCGCGAGAGATTGTTGAGCATTTTCTCCTGTGTTTTTTACTACGGCGCATTCCTTAGTGGGAGATATGCTGCCCCTTGCTGTCATTGTAAATAAATACGTATCGAAACACCTAAAAATCTTTTTGTTCTTATTTATGTTCATCGTCTTGCAGTTAGTAATTCAGCGCGTTTTATTCTCTGTCGAAATGTACATTAGTTTGTGTATATGCATACGCAGACAAACATTAATTTTTGTTTATTTTTTATGGCTCGAGGTTCTCTGAACTTTTGTGCTGTAATTCTTTGTTCTTGTTTCGTCACCTCATTTCTCGAACTCGTTTCTAAGTTGCTTTATCATTTTTTCTTACTCCCGTATTTGTGTAAACGATTTGCTCTGTTCGAGTGTATACAAAGACAAATGTTCTGAGATATACGTTGCTGATACGGTGTGTAGGGGGCTCAGGACTTCGTCAGGTAGTCTGTGCCTTTAGTCCCAGTTTCCTCTTACTTATACGAGAAACAAAGGTATTAAAATTAAAAAAGCTAAATTGCAATAATTAATAATTGTAAACTAATTGTATTGGGAGGAATAATCATTCCTTCAACTGACAAGCGAACCTACCTATGCGGAAATAATGAAAAGCGTATTATATCTACCTCGACGGGCAACGCCTAACTCAGGTAAGCTCACTTATTTCAGGGTTATTTTCGATGCTGAGAAATTGGTGTTTAATATTAAGCAATTGTTTATTTAGCCTCTTGAGCAATAGGAAACTAAGTAATTACAGAAAAATCAGAAATTGTAACTCGATGCGTATTCCTAATTTATTTATTTATTTATTCACAGAAACCTTACAGGCCCTATTGGAGGGCATGGAGTAAAGGGGGGAGTGTGAAAACGTAATAACAATACAAAGCATAAATTGAAGACAGGAACATCGTAACAACAAAATGTAAATGCATTATACATATTTTGAAAGAACAAGGCGATCACTTTTTCACCGTACATGAACACTTGTGGCCTACAATTTGTGAGAGAAACAAACACACACACACACACACAACATACACAACATAATGGCTGTATTACCTCTGGTTAAGTATTCAGAAGTTGTTTTGTCTCTGACTTTTTTGCCCTGTACAAATGAGGTGGTCCATACTATCTTGTGAGAATGATACCTGCCGATGACAGATGTACTTCATCCAAATGATGACAGCTCCTCACTACGAGCGCCATGACCAAAAATCGGGGAATTTTCAAAGTGGCTCAACCTGTCAGCTGTGCTACGAAAAATGCGGAAAAAGAAGGAAATCTAGAAGCCTTTCGAGCCCAGCAACACTTTCCTTGCTACGATGCGTTGGATAAAAATGCCCAGCTCTGTGGTTGTTGTGGAGAACGTTCTTCTGGCTTCCACCCTATGCGGGCGGTCAACCAGAGAAGCAGTAATGGTGATTCGACATCATGCAACTAAATTCACGTCAGGTTTTCGACCAATTTTGCAGGAAAATTTGCTATGGCTAGGGCAAACCGCCCGCGTTTCAGCAAGCAGACCCCCCCTCGAAGCATAGAGTGCGCATGCGCGCAAGAAACTGAGTTTCACGGGTGCCAAGCCAGAAAGAGGTAGAGAATGTCGTAGTAACAGCGAAATGCGCCATAGCTACGCATTTCATGACGTAGTTGGTGAGCTGGAGGTGTCTGACGATTACTATACTCCTTAATGAGAAATTTGTGCTGCAGCGCGAACTGCAGTCTTCTCAGTCACGGTGCACAGCTGCTGCGTTTCAGGAAGTGATCAATGAACGCACGGTAGCGCGCGCTACTCGGCCGTTATATCTCAGCGCGTCGCCGACACCGAGCATGTGGTTGTAAATCGTGTTTGAACCTCCCGCGCAAATCTCACGTGGTCCAGATTAGCCACGCAACAATCAGGAGGGAGAGAGAGATGCTTTGTTGAAAGAGAAAGGAGAAACGAGGAGGACGACGAAGGACCTATGTACGTGCATCACGTAGCGCGTGCTGGGCTTCTGTGGCGCCGCCTCGGCATACCGCCCTCCCCCTCACACTTTCACCACACTTTCCCCCTGCGTTTTCCATCTGTCTTCAGTGTTTTCTTTGTTCGCGCAGTTACGCGGCCGACGAAGCCTCCAAACCACAGTAGCGGATGCTTGAGTGCGTACTAAAAGCGATGGAAAAAATTGTGGTTGATCCCTCTTTCCTAGGAATCGGCCAAACACGAAAGTAAAAGGGGCCTTCACAGGAGCATTTGAATGTAAAGAAACCTTCTTCATGTGCGAAGGGTTCGCGAGCGTGACCCCGCCAGATGAAGCGACGCCGACACGCAAGAAACAAAAAACAGGGATGGTGCCTTGGATGGTGCCTCAATTCAAGCGCGTCCCCGTACACGAAGCGCTGGCATCGAGGCGCGAACTGTCGGCGCTCATTAGATCGTGATGCGCTACTTCGCTTCGCCTTTCCCAGAGTTCCTTATATAGCTCCTAGGGGAGCATAGTTCGCGCGTCCATCCGCCATCTTGAGTTCCAGGTCGTGCGGCGAAAGCCACCCTTCTTGCGTGAAAAGGCTGCCGCCGGGCCGCCGCGCCAGTGGCAGCGGCGAGGAGGAGTGGCGAGGAGCGGCCAGGCAAAAACTGGCGCACTACATTAGACCGCTCATCAGATGAGCGGCCGCCGCTGCCGCCGCTTCACAACCGCCGATGCCCAGTTGAGTAGAACTGACTGTGCGCAGCACTGAAAGCGGGCTTTCTGTCGAACTGGAACCGCGGCATGTGCATCAGACGCGATCTTGCATAGGCATATACAGGAATATACAGGAACTCTAGCTTTCCTAGACGGCAGCGCCATCTGAATGAGTCAACAGGACATAAGGCGTTCGTAGGCTTGTTGAGGTCTCCCTTCCTACCGCAGTAGGTAGAGCGCCACGCACCTCACGTTCTGGAGAGAGAGTCGTGGGCTCGAAACCGGGCGCCGCAGCATTAATGGCACTTATTCTAGCGCCGTCACTTCCGTGATGGATATGAGGTCGTTTAGATCTTCGTGTACCCGGGCATAAAACACTGTCGTGTTAAAAAGCTTTCGCTGCGGGTCACGTGTTCATACAAGGAACGAACCCACGAGAAGCGGCTGGAATGCCCCCGTCAACGCAGCGCCACGCGCTCATGAGGGAGAGAACAAAAGAACCGACGAATGCCACCGTCATCGTCGGACCTATCCGGCGTCATGGAAAGCGGAGTGCAAGCGTCAACGTCACGCTCATCCAGTGGCTGGTTAACAAGTGTGGTGCCAACCTGCCATATGCAAGAGACGGAGTCGGGACCATGGATGACGCTGCAGCCAGAAAAAAAATCATCGGCCATTACACCTTATCAAGGGGGGTTGACAAGCGAAGCTTCATTGGCGACACGATGGTATCACAGTACGTCTACATTTATGGGATATTTTTGACGATTTTTTCGTGTTGCAGCGGGGTCGCCGTCTTGATGCCGTTTCTTGCGCTCGGCGTTGCGGCCCCCTCTTCCTCGAACGCCGCCGCATCGGAACAACGTTGACGGTTGCGCTCGGACTCGAGGCCCTGTTCAGCATCCCGTGCCGCCGGTTTGGCCCGATAGGGACGGCTACATTCGGCGGCACGGGCGTGCTCCCGCTCCCTCACCAGCCCATGAAGGCCGCACTTCCTTCTCGGCTCACGGCGCCGCTCCTGCGCGAAGTGTGACAATGTTCCCTTCCCATTGCATCTTACAACAAACTTCACAAACACGTGGCCATGGCGCGTTTAGAATCCAAAGCCCGCAAGATTCGTTTGCCTTTGTTGCTTGGCGCCCCTCATTTTCAGTCTCTTTCGCGGGTGCAGACTTTTTGCTTCGGGGTTTTTTTCCTCGCTAGCACACATGCTCCTTGCCCTAACCATTTACAGCTTCAATGTAATAAGCATGTTTCAATTCTATGGTTGCATGGTGAGGTAGCTGCCTCATAGAGAAAGAAATTTTATTTCTCTATGGCTGCCTTTTGAAGCTTAATATTTGATGTCGATATGAAATACCTGCACCATGGAGTCATCATGAAGCTGGCGCACCAGCACGCCTCCTCACTGATCATAGCAGCAAAAACATGCCGTCTTCATCACAATTTTCTAGACCATGCGAAAAAATTCCCGCACCGCAAAAAATTCAATGTCAAACCCTAACTTTTCACAGTTACGGTGTTTGCGACAGTAATAGAGGAAGGGGCTTTCTCCCGCTTTATTTAACAAAACATTTGAGCATTGTTAAAAAGGGGATCTCGTACTTTGACTCTTTTGCGCCCCGCACGCTTTTGTAATGGCCCTCGAAAGTTTTGCCCAAAGCCTGTACATTTTCTATTTGCTCATCGTACGTACCAGTGGACAAAACCCTTCTTTTGTCGCATTACATACGAGTACCGTTACTTGTATGTAAACGCGAAACTTAGTCCCATCTCAGCGTGTATCTGCAGGTAAAGGAAAGAATGAACTCATAAATGCTTGCACAGGTATACACGTTGCTCTGTACGGGAGCCAGCCTCTGTGTGATTCTTGTGACATCCTTGGCTCTGAAAGTGATATTACCGCGAACACACTGCCTCAAGCCCATTGTTGGGGGCTGCTTTTAAAGAAACGAGTGAGTTGACGCATTAGGCGGGTGATTATGACGAGGGATTTGCTTCTTCCTGTAGCATTATTCCTACAGTAAACGCTACATGCTGGGTACTACCACTGCAAATTCGGTGATTATGTGCGTAGAAAGGTGAGTGGTCTCCAAGGAAATTAAAGGGCCCTTGCAACACTCTTCTGAAGTTTTTTTCTAAATCTTAAATGCTTTCAGAACGTAGTCAGCAAGCACATCCAGTGCTCAAATAAGGGGGTCACGAAGTACCTCAGCCACAAATTACTGCTCTGCGCCCATCAGGTAATTTAGAAACACGCTTAAAATATTTTTCCTTTTTCCCTGTCCCGACGTTCTTCAAGCGCTGGAATTACGTCATTACAGAATGCAGGGGCTAATGGCCAGTTTCCTCTCAGTAGCATCAATAAACGCTTTTGGTAGCAAATTTAGAAAATGCCACAAAACTGAAGCAGCACCACACGGCGTCGAAGCTGCCAAGTTCGAATCAGTAATTTGCCAGGGGGGGGGGGGGGGGGGGGCTGTGGTTGTTTCGGTATCATCCTGGCGTTGACACCAAAACCAGTGAAGAGAGGTCGCCGCAGCCCTTAACGAGACCTATAAAGAGACGCTCGATTGATTCTTCAGTAATTTGAGGTAATTAATGTGTTATTTTATGATTTTTATCTTGTCTATTGCCATTGAGTACTTATTTGCGGCTTACCAACGGCAGCCTCAGTGGCAACGGCGCAGCGCAAAAATTACCCCCAACACTTTGCGTATAGGGAACGTGTACCTGTGTATCTTAATGGGATTGGCATCGGCTTCGTAACACGTGGAACCCACGTTCTATCCCTACCAGGGGAAGCGGTGATCTTGCCGAATGCTCTGTTTTAGTGCCTGAAGCCGCGTCAATACGGTGGCTAGATACCGCGACTCCGGACGAGCTACGACGGCAAGCCGGGCTCCTAAGGTCCTTCGCACTAAAAAGCAAAGCAGAAACGGAAGGCCGGTTTCCTACGACGAGCACATCATCCAGGGCCGCTCCGTGCTGGCGATAACTATAACTTTCACCAATGCTTCTACACGCGAAGGAAAGAGTCAAAGTGTTAATTTATCGGAAGGGTTGCAGGACCCCTTTAAGGTCAGGCAAAGGCTATATTTATATCTGCGACTTCCTGATACTGAAACAATATAGTTGCCTCATTTTAAACCAAATCTAATGGCGTGATTAAACAATCTTCAAGCGCTCAAACCATACACGAAAGTGTTGATCACGATTTATTGACAGTAGGAACATTGTGTAAGTGCGAGGTCTTTGCAATACAGCTATTGCAAAACGCGGAACGATAGGTTCCCGTAACCGCGGATGAAGTTCAGGGCCGAGTAGGATCACCCAATTAGCGTTTCATGTTTTCTAACTTGAAGCCCGTCTGGTCCAACCGAAATTGGAGCTCCTGGAGGATTCGCCGCTCAGCTTTTGGGTTAATTGGTGACTCCGTGTGACCTACAATGAAAAGAAATTGTCATTAAAATCAGTAAAGCAAGGGAGTTATTAGAGGGAAGAAACAATGCCTTCCATGTTCACTTGATAGAACTTTTGCCGGCTTTATATGTGATATTTAAGTCACCTAAAACACGATGAAAGATTCAAACCGCCGAGGATAGATTGAGCATGACATATCACCAAAGACATTGAAAGCAAGGGAGACACTTCAGCACCCCTTGTGACGTAACGATTGACAAAAAAAATGACCAATTGCCGAACGCATTCTTTCATTATTATAATCGTTTTAAATTGCGTTTTTTATCTCGCCTTCGTGACAACGACTTAGTGCCGACTTGTTTCCGCATCGCCCTGAAAAATGGGACAATTAGTGGGAACCTACTTTGCTGCTGATTAATTGATACTCCTGTATTTACCATGCTAAAGTGCTAGTGTACGGCTCAGTACAGGTCTCTTACCCACGTTTCTAAGTTAAAGTCTACAACGCATCTACCTGGTTCACCTTAGTCCTCTGGTATAAGTGCACGTGTCTCTTTTTGTTGTCTGTTTTCGGTTTGTGCACCATGTACCGGTATGGTATAACTGAGCTCCAGTGTTGCCGGAGATGACTGCTGGTCTAAAAAGGACCTCACCCTGACCAAAGTTTACCCTACTTTGTTTTAACTTGATTGACTAAATGTCTTTGGACAACCCTCACTGAAGACATTCGGCGTGCCTCCTACGTCTTTTTACGTGTACTCTTGCTTCGAGAAACGGCAAGTTGTGCGCTGTTAGTCAGCCATTTTACGAACCGCCGTTAGGCCACGTTAGGCCAGATTTTCGGCCTACCACGTTAACAATGCTTTAACTAAAACCTGATTTCATGAACCCGGCTTGGTGCTAGAATTTAGGTTTTATGTATGGGAACAACTAGTGCTAAAACAACAAAAAACAGGACAGACCAAAAAGTTATCGCAGAGTAAGCAAAATAACAGACCTTAACGAAAAAGAAAACAACTATAGAACCAGATAGGTGCCAGCTAAGTACCTTCCTCGGGGGTCACTGGGGTCCACGCTGCCGTGGCCTCTTATACTCTTTCAGGCATGGACGGTCTCAGAAAGCTTTTCGTTTCGGAGCACAGCCTTGCGTAGTATACACAGACGGTGGAGTCCCAAGTAGCGAGTAATGTTTTGTGGAGTTCTCTGAATGTTCCAAGACTCAGGTACCAGTGTGCTCTTCCAGATGGCTTTGTTCTCGAGGATGGCCGTTCCAGCGATGTTAATTTTATGACAATACTTCTCGCAGTGCTCGGCTACGGCACTTAGCTCCCTGTGTTGTTTCAGGGCCGTTCTCTGTTTTGTTTATGGTGTCGCAGTTCAGCTTTCCCAATCGCATTGCCTCCAACACGTCTATAAAAATGTTCACTGAGTGTTTTTTATTTTGAATAACACTCAGTGAATATTTTAACAGCATGCTGTTTAAGAAATCGTAATTTTCTTATCCGCAGTTAAAATCCGCAGTAGCCTCGTGGCCACCGCTCGGCAGTTAACAATTGACCAAGAAAGGCCGAGCCCGTGTGTGCGTGCCTCGTGACGAGCGCCCAGCGTCCCCGCCGCACGTTTGTCAAGCCAAGCATAGCCACTTGGGGGGATTGGCCAAGATTGGCAAAAAACCTCCAGCGTTCGCCGTAATCGCGGCAGAACTTGCTCGGAACGCAAAGACACGTCATAGCGTACGCCCCTCCAAGGTGATGTGCAATGATAATCACTTCGAAAAATAGAGGAAAGCTCCCACTTATAGCAACAATGAAGAGTAAAAGTCGTTGCGGCCGCGAATAGGAATTAATTTGGCTGCAGTCGTGGACCTAAGCCTTCGTGGTGGTCGTGAAGGCTGAGTGCAGCTTCTCTAGCAAGTCTCACGCTGTTAGTGTGAGCTATCCTTCATTTTTTATAGCAAGCTGCGCCCATTTTGTACATTGTACAATTTACTCCTTTGGCTATACAGTAAAAGCTCGTTAATTCTAACTCGGTTAATTCCAACTTACAGTTAATTGGAACTGACGCCCTGGTCCCGGCAGAATCCTGTATATTTAAACTGGGGAAAACTCCCGATAATTCTAACGCATCGGCATCCAGAACGGTTAATTCGAAATGGGATCTATTTCCGGTCGCTCCTCGCAGAAGAAGTCGGCCCAGGATGCGGCCAGAAATGGAAGTAATCGACCGAGTATTTTTAATTTTGATTGCGTCGACCCTGTCTTGTAAATAGGACGTGTTTTCAAGCATAAACAGCGTCGTTATTTCGACATCAGATTAATTAATTTTGTTCGTTGTTTGAGCTCCGACGAACATTATTTCCGGCATCACTTGCCACAAACGTGTGGTAGCGCCTAATTCGCTATAACGAGCCCAGAGGTGGCTTCTTTGTGCACTGCCCGCGCAGCATGGTGCGATGTCCATTCGTTCTAGGCGCCCACCCGGTAATACGGACAATTTTATGGTCCCCTTCGAGTAAGAATTAACGAGCTTTTTCTGTAGTAGGATTACCTTTTTTGCCGTTTCTATTCCCACGTGAACCCTTCTTGCTTGATGTTAGAGTGTAGCTTGAGTTCTGTAAAACACGTACGCTGCACATAATACGAGCTGCAGGTAAACCAATAGACATTTTTGTAGGAAGGCCTCAGTAAAAGTTAAGGTCGAATCGCCGAAAGAACAAGTATACATTCAATCTAAAATCATCTGCCGTCTCGAAATCCTTCAGGGATTTGGCTTACTTCCTGTCCTATTTCTGAATGCCGGGTGTAGTTAAATTCATGGAAAAATTCTACGATTCACCGAAAATACGACTTGTGTATCACATATTCGAAACCGTGAGGGCAGTTATTCTTCATTCAGCCAGAACTTTCTTTCGAACGTCACTCAGTACTTACAACTTGTGAGATTGTGAAGAGCGTCATAAACCGGTTCCAAATTTGTGGAGCTCTTGAACCCCTTCAACCACTTGATAAGCAGTCTCAAAATTTTGCAGAGGACCTTCTTTAGCAACTTCCCGTAGTTCACATTCGGTAATCTTCTCATAGCACACTGAAATAAATTCAGTGAAAGGGTTGTTACAAAGGGAGCCGGAATAAGACCGCAGATTTTTGCCAATTGCGGCTATTGGTGTTTTCATTGAAGTAGGCTGATTATATCGTAACGCCGCGGAGTCGTTTCAGGAAGAAAAAAATTACACCATCTCCCCGAAGGGAACTATGTGGTGATGCAAAGCGTGCCGAAGCGGCTTCACTTTCTCGCAGTGTGGCATCGGCTGCTCGACGCGACGGTTCGAAGCGCGCGTCGCGCTTGCCGAACGCCATCTGGATCCGCTGCTCGGCGTCGACGTTTGCGTTCTGCATCTCGAGCTCTCCTCTGCGCAGCCCTTGTCTTAAGAGCTCTTCGCGGGTTCTGGGAGTGAGCTGGCTGGCGCTGGTTGAAGGCTGTGCCAGCCAGTTCGCTGACAGAATTGTTGGCGTCATTCAGTTCATCGGACAAGCAGCAGCTGAGGGAGCGGCGCGCGGAGAGGAGGAGAGGAGGAGCAGCGCGCGCGCTATCGCACAGCTGGTGGGGAGAGGGGGAGAGGAAGTGAAGCGCGCGCTATCGCACAGCTGGCGTGGAGAGAGGGAAAGAAGGAGAGCGGCGTTATCGCACAGCTGGTGGGGAGAGGGGGAGAGGTGCGGACGGACACCGACGGACATAGCTCCGAGCAAGAGATGCTTTGCATCTAAAAACCGTTGTGAAAGAGCGCCTCGGCTGTATATTCCTAAACTTTAAACTTGCATTCGATTATAAAAAAATGCGTTTTTATTTAAAGCAGCTTGCCCTCCTAACCAATATTCGAATTGATTGGCTCATGACACAAAATATCAATTGCTTCTATAGACCGTAGCGTTTAACATACGTAGCGTCAGCTTCCTGCGTACATTTCAAGAAGCCGCTTGAGGTTTAAGCTGCAATAAAAAGTTTTTAATCGACACTGCGCTTCGACACGACAACAGCTCCCGCTGTGTAAAACTTTCTTGCATTTTCCGCAGCTCCAGATACACAGATTCCAAGACATAATGAGTCGTCGTTGCCGTAAGTTTGCAACAGCATGTCAGCGTCAAAATTGGACAGTACAAACAGATAAGTTTACCGTAGGATTTTATAATTACACAACAAATTTGATCTGTTTTCACCTTTTTTCATTACTTTCTGATAACGCACAACACGAAAACTGTTAAGCAGTAAAATGCTAAAAATACGCAATAAAAACGTTACAACACGGTTTGTTTAAGACGAGAAGCAACGTTTCCGCCAGGTGTCAGTACCTGGCCTTTTAAACAGACTTCAAAGTTCAGACCTACCAAAAAAAGCAGTTAGCTATAAGCAAGCTTCAGGTTTCGAAATATTTTGTTGACAAGTTTTGTAATCCGTTTTTAGAAGTGAAAGTACTACTTACGACTCCCATTTTCATAAGAGTGGCTACAATCTCGTCCTGTACGGATAAATTTTGCTCATTAATAAACTCGGATCTTCCATTTTAACCAGCGCGCGTGTGTCAAAAATTATTACTTACCCTTGTGTAAATGTTGTCATTGCACATAAACTCCTTAACCTCAATGCACTGTAACAATGTTAAACAATAATCATTGGTTAAAACAATAAAACGTACCGGTTTTTTAGGTGGGGGTTGAGCCCAAATGAAAGATTTATGGTTATTTGAACTAGGCCTGCTGTATCCAATTATCATAAGCATGTTACGTGAACCATATAACTAATACGCACTCATATTCCTTTAATGCGCGGGAATTAATGACCCGAAACTGCTCACTCCTTTCAGGGTTATGCAATCCATGCACAAAATTTTGCTTCTTTTGTAAGAAAGCGTAAGAACAAGAGTCGTCTGTTAGCTCCTAAGAGCTATATTTGAGAGAAATCATTTGGCGCGTATCTTGAAGGTATCCGTGAGGCAATACTGCGAGAACCATTTCATGAAATACGTAGAACTTGAGCCCCGGATCAACACACAGTTTTCAATAATGTTTTACGAAATTTATATGAGGCCAGTACAGCCTACTTAGTTTAACTATTCAATTACCAGTAGGTAGGGGGACACGCTCCTCAAAGAGTCTCGCCATGTGGAACATTACATTCAAACCAAAGCTGGGCAAGCCACCATCTCTGGAAAATATGAGATCTCTTTAGCTACGCTCGTGTATTGGCAAATTACTAGAACGGGTAGTTTTATCGGGGGTACGTTTTTTCATCCAAATGCTAAGGATATGTCTTCCAATATGTGCGGCTTCCGAGCAGAGCTTGCTCCAAATGATATCCACTGGAGGCTACATCATGATATTCTGGAAAACCAACCCATAGAGGGCGCCACTGCTTTCCTGGCCGTGGGCTTGTCTAAATTCTCGACAGAGTTATCTATCGCTATCCTGAAAGTGCTGAAGCGCATAGGACCAGGAGATCGCCTCTACAATTACGTGCGCATCCTTCTCACAAAAAGGACGGCGACTCTCTGATTGAGAGATCTCACACTGCCTGATACACAACCTACATCATACAGTACTCTCCAGGGATTCATTATTTCCTCGCTGCTCTTTAACTTAACAGTGGCAGATGCAACCCCCCCTAGAGGAGATACTGGACGCTAGTTACGCCCCCTACGGGGAAGACATCACGCTCTGGGTAAATCGAGGTAGTGATGCTGAACTAAGAGCCACTCTACAGGCCGGAGCAACAGTCTTAGAAGGCGCGGTCTTAGCAGGCCTTTACTGTTCACCAGCCAAACACCAGCGTTCATTCCTCCCACTCAAGAAATCTAGAGCACCACGAGACCCCTCAATCACAATATACTTGGGGGCACACCCGTGCCCACGGGTAATGCGACTAAACATGCTTGGGCTGCCTTTACAACAGGACTGACACAACACAGCGTACATCTGTAATTTATCGGACAACGCAGCTGAAATATTCGGGTTCTCAGACCAATTTAGCCTGATGACACGGCCTCAAGGATCAAGATCGACTAAAACGAATACAAGCATTCCTCATAAGTAGAATAACATATGAGATCCCATACCTTAGCATTACGGAAACGGTAACTCGAAAAGTGGACTGCGTAATTCAGATGGCCTACAAGGCCGCGCAACAAATACCCCCAGGAAGCATTCTACTGCATAATTCAATATGGCCGCTGACCTTACAGAAGTATCTCGCACGGTTCAGCTTGGCCACCAAACGCGTAGTGCAGCCGACAGAGCCCTCCTAGATAACCATCACGTGCGTATTTGCTACCTACAAGAGCCCGAGCAGAATTCACTCATAGAAGCCGCAACGAGAGAGAACCCCATTATTCGACCCCTTCCTCAAACCACGCACCCTTAATATCATGACGAAACAGAACGAAGGACGCAACGAGCCCGCGTATTAACAGCGAGAAACCGGATTGGTCCGTGCTCCTTGTACGTTGATACAGCGGAGTATCGTCTCGTGGATGCGTTTTTCTTAAGCTCTCATTAACTCACTCAATTCTCCCACACTGACGGCCCTCACCATCCGAGCTCGTCACCCTAGAGTGGCGGAAGAGGCGGCGATAGCATTTCACTCAAGCATAGTCCAATTTCACCCCTTTCTCAATTCATTTTCTCAGATTACAAAACAAGCTTTCTAAATTATTCCACATGCCAGATCAAGGCTCAGGTCCGTCAAATTCCAAATCAAAAGCCACATATTCATCCAGTAGAATAATGTGGTTCCCAGCCCCCAAAGATGTTGGAAGAAGTAAAGTGGCACACACCGCAGCCCGAACTCTCGCCTCCCTGGCCTGTGATGGCATCAATGCCTCCCATGGGACCAGATAAAACAGGATATTCTACTCACGTACAGGCATATCACAGAATACTACCGCCTCTCCCAATAGACCCCGCTCACCCATCCCTTTCCGTGGAAGACGAACGCCTTTGGCTTCAGCTTTAAACTTGCAGCGACATCATCGCCATCGTCACCATCAGCGCCATTATCATCATCATCCGCAATCTTTGACAATCACAATCAGCGGACTGGTGCGTGAGCAGTTCTACGCTACACAGTTGGAACGCGACTCAGCAGCTGGGCGGCCCCTCATTCTGGCCAGGCCTAAGCGACCTAAATAAATGTGGAAAGCCGCATCCGCTTCACGCTTGCTTCCTCCAAGGTGGTGACCCGGACTTTCAGCGCCTGTCACTGGGCTAGCGGCACACCGACATGGCGACGTGGGGGGAGCCGCCCATACTGGAGTTCGAGCCACGCAACCTCCGAGGTTCGTCTATCAAGCTTGAGGCTACGTTCCAGCTGAACTACGTAACCATACAGCCTTTCAAGCACTCCATCCTTTGGGAAACGCTTCCGCTAGAGCTCCGCTGCGCCCTCGCCCTACCACCGCCCAGCGACACCCCCTACGACGACCTTCGGGCTGCCGTGCTCGCGCACTACTGCTTCCGGACGACCTGTTTCGGTCTGCAGCAGAACGGGTACACGCCGCGCACGCTTCACAGCCGCACACTGTACCTTCTGCACCATCGCCCTCGTCCCTTGCCACTAGCGTCGCCCCCCTGGACTCCACCTCTAGCACGGCAGCCACATTTAGACCGACAAGATTCACAGCCGACATCGTCATGGACGCCAACCGGCGCAGCCCTCCTCCCCTTCTACTACCTCAGGCGAGGGCTCCGGTGAGCGTCTTTGCTCCGTGACCACGCAATCTTTCCGAAACTTGTCGCCCGATACGCCAGCGTTGCACGTGAACTCCGCCACGACGTTGACGCAGTGCCTTCCTCTACTGCAATCGCAGCCTGACTCGGGTGAAACGTATACATTGTGGGCTTCTCTGCGGACACCAACAACACAGGCGCGACCACTGCTCTGCATCAAACGCCCCAAGAGCATCTCGTAAACCGTGACGTGCAGGATGACCAGGAGTGCGTTCGTGAAACTCAACGCCGACGTCGCCATCGACGTCGTAAGCGCCCGTCGCGGAAACGAGTTTCATCTCTGGTACTTCTACGGCGCACTCTTACGATCTCTCATCGCCATCTTGACCAGCGTCTTTTGAACCCCGGGTTCAACCACTCGTTTTTGGGGCCCTCCGGCGTCCGGCTTGGGGGGGTTCGCCTGCGCAACCCCCCAACCCCCCAAAAACGCCTTAAGCCTTTGCCTCTCATGGGGCCCCCCAGGCATGGCCCCAAAAGGCTGGGGTGGGATTGGAAAAATGTTGATTACGAAGGGGGGTGGTCATTTTTCCGGGACTGCACCATGCCCCTGCCCCTCCTCCCCCAGCCAAACCCCCCCGGGCCCCTTCTCCCCCGGGGCCTCCCGCTGGCCAACTGTCATGCCCTCAATGCGGCACTCTCGAATTTGGGAACTTACAACCCTCAGGGTTTTTTTCCCGCCAACATTTTTCCTCGCATTCTTAACGGTCCGCAGGGGGGAGTGAGGCATATACTCACCCTAGCGTTTACCTCCGTTTTTTGCAACACCTCAGCGGATGGCCTCCCACCGCTTTGGGGAAACCCCTCAACGGGCGGCCCCTCCTCCACCTACATAAATTGGGGCCGTTCGTCAAAAAACTCCCCGAGCCCTGTTTTCCCAATGGGCCCCCGACCCAAACAGGCCAGACGCGGGAAAACCAAAAACCCAAATCGTAGTGCACCCGAATTTACCCCTTTTGCAACAACCCCCCCAGGCAGGGTTTCCAAACCCACCCCAAAAAAATCCGGTCGGGCGCCACCTATCCCAACACTCCATCCGGCCCCAACTCCAACCCTTGTTGAATAAATTTTTTTTCCCCCCCTTTTTCCCTTTTCCCCCCCCTTTTTTTTAAAAGCGTGTCAGCCTTTTGCCCCCTAACCCTCCCTTTTTTTTTTCCCCCTTCGCTTTTCCCCCCCCCCACTTTAAACCGATAAGCTTAGGTTCTTTAATTAAAAAAACCCCGGCCCGCGGCACAAAGCTCCTAAAGCGCTTTTTTTTGGGCCTTTTTTCGTTTAAAATTTTTTTTTTTTTAAAAAGGGAATGCATTCTTTTAAAAAAAAAACCCAATCTCAAAAGGAATTGTGCCAAAAAAAAGATTTTTTGCGGAAATTTTTTGCAACCAAAGGACTTGCTGACCCATAAACAACGCTACCATAGTCCAATCGTGAACCTATCAAGCTGGTAAAAACACGTAAAAGAAGTTGTTTGTCAGCACCAAAAGAGATGTGCGACAGAACCTTCAGGATATTCATTGTCTTTAAGCATTTATGTTTTAGTTGTTTTATGTGTGGGATGAATGTGAGCTTTTCGTCAAAGATAATACCTAAGAACTTGTGTTCCTTTTTTACAGGAATAGAGACACCGTGGAGTTGAATGTCTGGATCCGGCCGAACGCCACGCCTCTTGGAAAACAAAACACAGGTGCACTTTCCTGGATTAAATTTAAAACCGTTGCTATCTGCTCAGCCGGCAAGCTTGTTCACACCAAGCTGGACTTGCCGCTCGCAGATAGACAAGTTGCAAGACTTAAAAGATAATTGTACGTCGTCTACATAAGATTGAACATGAAATCGACGGTGGTAGCGCCTTCCGAAGAGAATTCATTTTCCCAATAAAAAGGATGCAACTTAAAACTCCACCTTGCGGCACGCCGTTTTCCTGCACATGAACCCTAGAGAGTGCAGTTCCAACTCGCACACGAAAGGTTCTTTGAGACAAGTAGCTGGCAAGTGTGTTCATCATGTTACCTGTTATGCCAAAGGACTTGAGGTCACTTAGGATGCCATACCGCTACGCGGTATCATACGCTTTTTCCAGATCAAAGAATACCGTCATACAATATTGTTTGTGGAAGAAAGCATCCTTTATATAGGACTCGAGCGCGACGAGTTGGTCGTTCGTGGACCGCCCCGCCCTGAAGCCTGCCTAGCAGCTCTCGAGAAGACCATTGTACTCAAGAAAGTACACGAGTCTCCTGTTTGATCATCTTCTCGAGGAGCTTGCACAGGCAGCTTGTGAGGGCGATGGGCTGATAGCTAGCGGGAGAGGAAGGGTCCTTTCCTTCCTTCAGGAAAGCCACCACTATGGCCTCCCTCCAAGAGCGAGGAATGTGCCCCGAAAGCCATATGTTGTTGTATAGATGTAGGAGTGTTTCAAGATTGTCTGGGTGTAGGTGTTGTATCATGGTGTATGTGATTTTGTCTGCACCTGGAGCTGAAGGCTTACATGTGCTCAGAGCAACCTTCAGCTCATGAATTGAAAAAGGAGAATTGTAAGAAGTGTGCGACTTGTTGTTAGCACGCAGGGACTTCTTTTCTACAGATGTTTGTGTTTCATGAAAGTGTTTGTGTAGTGTGCTGAACTGGACACGTGTTCGAAGTGTTGTGCAGAGTGTTAGCCTGGTCTTCCAGTGTGTCCCCTGTACTAACCAGGGGCAGGCTGTGTGTCTGTTGTCCTTTTAGTTTTCGTATTCGTGTCCAGACTTTGTGTGTGTCAGTGTATGAGTTGATGGAAGTTAAGAAGGTGCGCCAACTCTCCCTTTTCGCCTCACGACGCACTCGCCTCCCAAAAGCCTTTGCCCGTTTAAAAGAAATGAGGTTATCTGACGTGGGGTACCGGCGAAGGACACCCCACGCCTTGTTCTGGGCCTCTCTCACCCGCCTGCAGTCCTCGTTCCACCAGGGCCTCCTTGGGGTGCGGGACCCACTGGAGGCTGGGGAATGGACTTTTCGGCGGCGTCGAGGATGTGCGCCGTTACGAGTTGGGCGGCTTCCTCCACGTGTAGGTGTTTTATGGATGTGTGGTGTAGTTGAGATGTTTGTGTGAATGTGCTCCAGTTTGCTTTTGATTCATTGAACTTTTTATGGGAAGATGGACTGCTCGGGCCTATACCTATATACGTTAATGAAGTGGGGAACTGGTCACTACCATATGGGTCTGTGCCCACACCCCACTCAAGACATGGAAAGAGAACTGCGGAACCAATCGCCAAGTCAAGATGCGAGTATGTATTGTGTCCTAAGTTATGGTATGTAGGCTGTTTTTTGTTGAAAAGGCATGCTCCGGAGGATGTAAGAAACTTCTCTATCAGGCGACCTCGGGCATCCGTTCTGGAGGAGCCCCAAAGAGTGTTGTGCGCATTAAGGTCGCCTGTTAGTATGTATGGTTCGGGCAGCTGGTCAACCAGTGCCTCGAAATCAGAGCTCAGAAGTGAAAATCAGGAGAGATGTAAATGGAGCATACCGTTATCAACCTATTAAATATTATTGTACGGATCGCTACAGCCTCGAGGACAGTGTTTAAAGAGAGAGGGTGGCATGCTAATGATTTCCGGGCGATAATGCCACACCTCCTGAAGAGTGGGTGCAGCCAACCCTGTCCTTTCTGAATACCATGTACCTATTTAAGAAATTTGTTTGTTTAGAATTGAGGTGGGTTTCCTGTAGACACATAACTGGCATGCAGAATCTCATACACATCATCAAGATTTTTAAGGAGGCCTCTGCAGTTCCATTGGATGATGTTTTCTGTTCCCATTATTTAAATTTAAGAATGACTGGAGTGTGTGTGTTCGTGTGTTCATGTGTCGTCTTTCGGGGCTGCTACTCTTGGATTAGGCTTTTTAGGCCTTTCTACTGGCTTGGCCGTCGGAGGCCGCTCCTTGCGCTGCGTTGCAGGAGGAATGGCGCGACGTCCATTTCGTCATCAGATGTCCTGGGGGTGCCCGACGGACAGGGCCCCTGGACTTGGCGCCCCCTCGGGAGGCCTTCGTTTGAGCCGCCACCACCGCGGGCGTCCGGGGCACCAGAGGTGGCACGGGTGGTGCGGTGACGGTGGGAGCCGATGCGGGGCCCCCGATGTCCATCCCCTCGACACCCTCCAACGCACTGGAGGACGGGGAGGCAGCGGCGGGAGCGGCACCCGTCCCAACGGAAGAGGTTGGCCCACAACCGCTGCTGCCTCAGCAAGCGGCTGGTGCAGGTTGGGCTGCCTGAGGCAACCCCGGGGGGGGGGGGGGGGGACGGAGGAGGGACAAGGTCAGACTCGCTGAACTGGGTCCCTGTGGAAACCAGACGCCGCTCCGCCCCCCGGCGAGCTGCGTCGGCGTACCTCCCCAGGGGGAAAGAGGCGAACCTCTTCCGCGCCTCTGGAAGGTGATGTTCTCAGTTACCTTGATGTTGATTATCTTTTTTCAATTTGAAATTTTTCGTACTACTCCCCAGGGGGAAAGAGGCGAACCTCTTCCGCGCCTCGGGGAAGGTGATGTTCTCAGTTACCTTGATGTTGATTATCTTTTTTCAATTTGAAATTTTTCGTACTTGCGGGAGTAGGCTGCATGCGCCCCCCCGCAGTTCACACAAGAGAGGGTGCCGGATGGACAGTTGTCGTTTGGGAAATGATCATGCGACGCGCATTTTGCACACGTCGTTCGGCCACGGCAAGAGTTTGTACCGTGCCCGAACCGCTGGCACTTAAAACAGCGCCGCGGGTTCGGGATGTATGGACGGATGGAGCAACGGATAAAACCTGCATTTATGTGTTGTGAAGAAATGCGCGGTCAAAAGTCAAGATAATGTGCTTGGTGGGAATCTCCTTGTCGTCTCTGCGGATAGTGATGTGTCTCACGGCAGTGACGCCCTGATCCTTCAAGCCGGCAAGGAGATCCGCATCCGTTTCGTTCAGGAGATCCGTCTCGGATATCACACCCTGCGAGCTGTTGAGGCTCCGATGGGGTGTGACCCTGATGTCTAGATCAGCCAGTCTAGTCTGAGCTAGAAGCTTCGTGGACTGCTGCTTGTCATTTATTTCGATGAGGAGTTCACCAGACCTTTGTTTTTTGCACTTATATGATTTTCCTATTGTGGCTTCAAGATATTTGGGAATCAAGAAGACTGACTGAGATGCAAGAGGGTGGGTTGGATTGAGGGATTCCATGACAAGAAATCGAGAAAAATTATCCGGTTCAGGAAATGTCAAAGATGGCAATTAAGGAAAAGATACTTCGGTGCGGCCCCTTTTAGGACCGATCACGTTTGGGGGGTTTAGAGAATGCCATATATCATAGTATAGAAGCAGGGGACGGGGGTACTTTCTTCTTTGATTTTACCCTGATGGTCAAAGAGGTCCCGGAGCTCCCTGCCTGGTGAAAAGACAGGGAGCCCATCCGCCGAAGCTTGACCTGGGCTCCGACGGCCACCGTCGTGGTTTCTAACCCTCCACCTATAAACACATCGCCACGGTTGGATCCAGCTTATGTGGGGGCTCGGGGTCCGCGGTATCGCCAGTACCGTCACCAAGATTGCTCAAGGTGCCCCGTGCGGGGTTTTCCTGAACGAAGCGCCGCTCTGTTCGCGCTCAAACTTGACACAAAGGTCGCATTTTGTAGTCTATTTTGTTTGACACCGGGAACAAAGACGGTACTTACCTGCTTATACTGAAAAAAAATGAAAACGATTTTCGCCTATGAGAAAATGGCGGCTGATTTGGACGCGCGAGCCAGCGCAAGTTGATCTTAGAACGATGACGCTACGTGGGGTATTCAGAGCGAAACGCACGCTTGGGATACACGGTAGGAAGGAGCCAAATGGTGTAGCAGACGATCAGAAAATGTGAAAGCGGGTTTTTTGATAGTCTGCTAGCTCATTTGCCTCCTCCAAAGTTGCATTTTCTGATCGTCTGCTGCTCCATTTCGCTCCTTCCTACCGTGAATCTCAAACGTGCGTTTCGCTCTGCATACCCCAGTTGGCGCCGTCGTTCCAAGGTCAACTTGCGCTGGCTCGCACGTCCAAATCAGCCGCCATTTTCCCATAGGCGAAAATCGTTTTCATTTATTTTCAGAATAACCATGTAAGTACCGTCGTTGTTCCCAGTGTGAAACAAAATAGACCAGAAAATTCGACCTTCGTGTGAAGTTTGAGCGCGAACAGAGCGGCGGTTCGATCAGGAAAAATTTTTAAGTGTTCCAAATATCGTCCAGTGCCACCCTGTATACCATATATTCCCGACGGCGGCAGCGCTTGCCCGTGGCCGAGTGGTCTGGAGCACTCGGTGTGTTATTGTAGCGTAAGCTAAACTGGCCGAGGTTGAGCAGTTTCGCGTGTGCAGTGAAGAACCGTTCTGCGCAAGCGCGAGGGACATTGGATTGAATGGCTTGCTTGGCTTGGCTTTGAATTGGATTTGGATTGGATTGGATTAAAGTGATTGTGTTGCGTTGTGTTGCGTCATAGCCGCGGCAGACGCATAGCGGCGGCGGCGTGCCCAGGTGTGCGCCTCAATTGCGCAGTAGCCAGTCTGACGCGGCACCGGAACCGCTTGATAGGCCGTTCGCGTGGCTCGTGAAGGGTCGTGCTGAGCATGCCCGTGGAGCAGTGATGGACTGGACTGGATTCGACTGGACTGGATAAGAGTGGATTGAACTGGATTGCTGAACCTTAGCTCACGCTACGTATATCCTGGCATAGCAGAGCTAAGCCACTACTAATTTTTTTTTTGCTAGTCGCAAGTCTGAATCCCCGAGGCTGCATTCTTTTTTTTTCTAAGTTGATTTTTTAGTTTTCGGCCGATGTTCTCTATACTGAGTTCATTTTCGGGCCGTAACGTTCACTGCTCCACGAGCTAGTTCCCAGAACGCGCGCAAACCGACACTGACGCGCTAGCCACTTCTCGTTGGCGTGCTGTTGCCATAAGCACCGACTGTTTTCGGGCAGTGGGCACAGGCCAGAATCAGAATCAGCAGACCCTTGGCTGGGTGCGAACACGCTTTTTACGGTACAGGCATGAGTGAGGCAAGCTCCAAATATGGGGGGAAGTGCGTGGCATCTGAGCGTCTGCGGTGACGCGCAGGTCGTTAATCCACTGCGTAGGCCTCGGCTAGTGATTTCTACGATTCCAAGCCGTCCTAGGGGGCTTATCTTAGGCATTTTACAGCCGAAAACATGGCAGAAGCGCGGTATGGCGATTATGGGAGATATAGAGAATGCCCATCCAACGATAACGTCGGATTGTACGGCAGAAGAACGGAAAGTTGGGCTAGTTGGTATGTGTTCATCTTGTGGAAAACAATAGCGCCGTGTTGTCTACGTCTTCCTTCGTCCCTGTTTTTTGAGCACTTTTGTTTACCACCAACATAACGTCCGATGTCAAACATGTTGTTTTACAGAGCCGAAACCGAAACTTGTTTGAATGCCACTCTTGGACATTGTCCAATCACGGTGCACCTCCTTCCGACGTCACGGTTTTTAGT
This sequence comes from Haemaphysalis longicornis, assembly GCA_013339765.2. Taxonomy (NCBI): domain Eukaryota; kingdom Metazoa; phylum Arthropoda; class Arachnida; order Ixodida; family Ixodidae; genus Haemaphysalis; species Haemaphysalis longicornis. The sequence goes on from CM023458.1 coordinate 71,291,253, forward strand.
TGGTGCAGCCGTCGCAGACCGAGCATGGTTGTTTTTCTTCTTTCGGGCTTTATAAACAATTACTGACTTCTCAACCGGACAATTGATGAAACGTGTTTTAATTTGAGCCAGTCTGCGCAGTGCAAGCAAAAACGAGAACTTGAGAAATTCACTGCAGTGTCCCTTTAATTCACCTAGTTGAAAACTATTTGCTAAAAAGCACCGCTTCTCGGGCAATGCAAGACGGGGCTCTCCTACGTGGATATTACAAGCACAAAGTTATTTCGCTGCACGCATGCACAACAAAACTCCAGTACGCCTACTCACCTGTCCGACGCCAACGTAGTCAACGAAAGAAAGGTCTACGGTAATTCGGCAAGGATTTTCGGACAGCAGCGGGTGATTGCAGCCATTTTTCTTTTTGCAAGGTTTTGGTAAGACTGCCTTCAAAATCGGCACCAAGACAGAGGCAGCTGAAAATGAACAATGAATGAGTGAGACAACATGCTAGAAAAGTAGGCGCGTGGGAATAACACGTACTAAAAAAATGACAATATATTGAAGCAGTCCTGAAAGGCGCCTTGAGCACACCAAATTAACTAGTGGAATCATTAGATTGGGTATCTATCGTCATCCCTGTGTCAAATATAACATTTGGACAAGCGGTGGGAAGCTCACACTTTTGTTGAAAAGTTGGTTGTCACATTCTCACCCTTTCCTGCATGTTTTTGGACTCCGCCATCTTCCCACAAGTACGTCATCGATTCTCCCGCTTGCGTCACGAAGCAGAAATCTTGCGATTGGGCGCCTTTTCTCTAACTTCCGTCGAAGAGAATCGTCGTTTGCTCAGCGTCGATGGGGCGCGGCGGCGCCTTTGGTTAATTAGCGCTTCCTGCATCCCGCTAAACGTATCGTGTTCGTCCATATTGATCTTTTTTACGACACGACGACGACACGACGGCGACGCTGACTTCCGAGTTGGCATACCGCATTGTCACACAACGCCTACGGCGACACGAACATGTCCGCTGATAGAAAGTCCACGTGGTGGGACTGGCTCGCTGACTGAAGACGCCGACAATACCGATCGGCCGAACAGTCGTCGGGGATCGGTCGAGAAGCGAAAACTGCGCCCCGACAACATTCGTGCTGTAATGAATGCGGTTCTATTCTGTTAGTTCCTAGAGTGTAATAAACATGGTAGGGTACATGATGTTCATACAACTCAACACTAGCGTTAATACAATCCGTATTCCGGCTTACGACGCTCCGGCCGTTGGCTTTGGCAACAATTAGCTTCCCGGAGTTGCAAACTGCATATTCGTGTGCTACCAGCAACGCTTGTAGAAAGTATAAGCTCAGCTAAGACCAGAAGAGGAGTCACGGAAGCTTTGTTAGGTAATAATGAATCAATATCGACCAAATGTTTTAGCGTAAAGCGTAAAACAAAAGCACGGTGAGCAGTACACCCGCCGGACGAAATCTCAGTCGCAGCCGAAACAGTGCTGCTTGCTGGAGATCGGCTATGTGGGGCTTTCATGGAACCTTACTGCGTAACTGTGATTCAAGAAATGTTCAGTTAACCAGCAAGGAATCCTTGAAATCAGGCAGCAAGCAGTGACGTGGCACAAAGGACAGTGTCTCAATGTAGATATAGTTATTTCCATGCAATTGCCAGTTCTTTCGTGGAGCAGTGGACTTTTTTAAGCCTCGCGCCCGCCAAATCAACGTCGCGGGTTCAAATACCGCAGGGTGTTGCTTTTCTTTTTTTCTTCTTCTTTTTTACCAGGCCTTCTATACCAGGCTGCGTAAAATTGAGATGTTGGGGCTGCCAGTAGGCCAACTGGCCCGCCCACTGCTCGAAGGTTGTGTGAGGATTGGGGGTAAGAGAAGGGATTTGCTGGCACTTCCAAACCATGTGGCACAGGTTGCCAACTTGTGGACAGAAATTACTGGTAGCGAAGTAGAAGGTGGGGTGCATGGCTTAAAGTTGAATGCCATCTTCATTTGAGGCAATGTGGTTACCTATGCTGTTGATAGCAGGGTGAGCGGTAGAGTAAACTGCCGCTGTAATGGCGGTGTCTGGCAATGAGTTCTATTTGCGCATAAAGAGGAGCTGGGTTGGGAGTGCTGAGGGAGTGTGCGTATTCTTATTGAAAGACACGCACTCCGGTAGGTGCGGAGGCGGGCAGTGCAATGTTATGGTTTGTTTCCCCTGAGGGACTCATGTCCAGTAGTCCACACGGTATGTATTCTGGGAGTTGCCCCGCACTTTGCAGTGTTGAGGGCCTCAATTTACATGCGGCCTGGCAGGAAATCCCGGCATGAGGCTTGACGGTAAGCCATTGCGTTGACATATCGGTCCGCAGGGCTGGCAGCCAAAGTGACGGCAAGTCTTCTGATGCTTCGATAGATGTCGTGGGGACTGAAAAGGCCGTCATTTCGTTCTGCGTCATTAACGCCGGTGACACTCACGGCATTGGCAGGGTTTGCAAGTTAGGGGAACTGTCCGTGCGCCGAGTAAACAGAAATTTCCGGAAGCCTTTATAGGGGCTTGTAACCGGGCTTCTCGGCGTGCCCTGCTATGGATGGGGTGCATGTCTCTTGGGGTGGGTGCGACGCTGATAAGGTGTTGGATGACGGCAGGTACGCTTTACTGTTGTTCGAATTTGGTGAGTTATGTAGCTAAGGTGGTGTCAGTTTGAGCAGGGTGAATCGTGCGATTCAATGACCTCTTTGAGCTCCCTCTCCCCCCCCCCCCCCGTGTTATGCCCGCCGAGGTTGAAGGAGTATTCGTGTGGCTGTTTTGGAGGTAGTGCCAGGGCAGATTTGGAGGCTTGACGTACGGCGTTATTCAGGTTTTCCTCCGCGGGTTTCAATGCCAAGTACGGTTCCGTGTAGATGATCAGGGTGATGACAATAGCTTGCATGCTCAGGAGGTTTCGGATTCTTGTAAGCCACCTGTGTGATCGAAGATTCTCTGATGCAGTACGTGAGCTGGGTAAGACTGTGTATCAGATACAGTAATAACGGCGCCTGAGCTGTCTTTCAGTATGTTAAGGCCTAGGACTCGGGGGTGTGGTACACTGAGAATATGTGGGTCCATAATGGTCAGCTCAGAATCATGTATTCAATCTGAGGGTTTCTTGCGCGTTCTTTTGGAGAGCTTTAAAATGTCAGATTTTCGGGGGCGCAGTCGGATTCTCTGCATTCCAGGTATTGTTGGAGAGTAGATGGCCGCTTGAAGTGCGTTTTGCTAATTCGCGTGGATACGGTGGTGTCTGAGATCGATGGTCGTTTGTGTGGATTGCATAGCGTAGGTTTTGCACGTCATGCGGAAGAGAGGTAAGTTATCTTAAGAGATGTGAGTTATCGTACACGGCACTGGACAATCGGTGTAAGCGACGGTTGCCTACGTGACCCTGTTTGTCGAGTATACCGCATGTTTTACGAAACGATTAATTTCTACCGTAATAAAAACAAGCCAGGTGCAAATACGGTCAAAAACAAAGCAACGGCGGACAACGGTCGGTGGATGAGTATAGCAGCGCCATCTGGGAGGACTGACGGCAAGCAAGGTTGCAGAGCCGAAAGGTGCAGTGGAGGTTCGATTAAATACGCGGACTGATGACTTCGTTGCTGACGTCGCGAAAACACACGATTTGGCGGCAGAATTGAAATTTTAACCTAAATTGACTAATTTCTCAGTAAATACCGCATCGTTTGCTGCCGGACAAGCAATGGGGGCACTATAAAACACAAAATCTTTCGGATAAAACAAACTTGTATTTTGTCTGCATGGCCCATTTTAGCTTTCGTTTAGAAGTCTTTGCAGCGCTGAAACCTTTGTCAAAACCATGGAAAGACAGCTGCGAAAGCGTTCGATATTTTTTGCCTAACAAAAATGTTCGTACCAGCGACCTAGAAAAACGCGTTCAACAAGTTTTAGAAAAAGCCTGCGTAGTCTGTATCCGAGGCAGGTGGCACTCAGAGACAAGTCGTAGACATTCCAAAACTAAGAGAGCACGGTTCTTCTTGAATGGCGCGGAACCGAATCGAGAACTTTGATATCTTGGTAGAAAATTGTATAGAAACATCTATACATATCACATATATTATTAAACCTGCCCAATTACGACATCCACTTGCAGACGAGATATAATGTGTGCGACCGAAATAATCATTCTTTATATCCTATTGAAAACGGTGGTGGCGCTAGAATATTTGGCAATGCATATTTTGTAAATACAATACATAAGTTGAATCGGCTGTGAAGGGTTCAACTGTACTCTAGAAGTATTTTTTAAACCAGTAACCAATCTGCCATAACGTCTTGCGGGCACTGCGGGTGTTTTTATAAATAATTACAATTATTTCATCGCCTATTTGCTATTGGGCAGTAAATGCACCATGGGACGACATGTCAAATTATCCGTGCTCTTTGAATGCCGTATACCTGAAAACACAGCCTTCCATATATCTGAGCGTGAGGAACTGTAGCAAGCTTGACCAAGCCACTTGTCACTAATGGTCGTAAGTCCTCCAATGCGGGGAGAAATATCACTTCGTAAGCGTCCACTTAACCAGAGCAGTGCTCTAAACATGGGTTCGGAGTATAGGCTCAAGATTGGTGGCTTCTAATGCTAGACTTCGTACGTCTCGCATTGTTGATGTGACCTAACTACATGTTTAGCACTCATTAAAACTTGATTGGCTGACTGGCTCGCTTCCTACTACGTACTAGCTTACTTGCACGAACGCTTCTTCGCTCGCGTCTTGCCAAAATTGCGCCCACCTCCCCGCGAGGGGAACCCTGTGTAGATGCGACGCATCGTGGGGTTCACTTGGTGTTTCCGTTGGATTGATTCTGAAATCGCGTGAAACGTGTCGGGAACGCGTATGATTATTATGTTTTATGATTATTATTATGTTTTATTGGCCAATCTTGGTCAATCTCTCTAAGTGGTATGCTTGGGGCTTCGCTGTCGCAACGACCTTTACTCCATCATTGTTGCTGTAAGTGGGAGCTTCTTTTCTTTTATTGCAAGTGTTAATCATTGCCCCATCATGCGTTGTATCAGTAGCTTCTTGACGTAGTTTGAATGAGTCAAGGATATAAGGCGCGTTCGTAGCATTTCATTCTGTGTCGGTTTTGTGGCGCAGTGGGAAGAGCACCATGTACCTCGCGTTCCGCCCACAGGTCGTGGGATCGAAACCGGGCGCCGCTAACTATTATTTTTTTATATAGTGTAGGGGGAGGGGTGTGGACGAGAGAGGGGCATCGGAGAGGAGAGGGGGTGAGCGGCGGAGAGCGCAGCTCGCGCGGCGAGGAGAATGGGGGAGGGGCGGACGACAACGACGCCGACGCTGCATGGACAAGGCGAGTGAATGAGATGCAGTCGCATCTAAAAAACCTTCATTTTTCTAGACGCGTCATTCAACGCGGGTGATGGTACGAGCTGTGTGAACCTCCTAAGCGCTGTAGTCCTGTGCAGGAGCCCAGCTCCATACCGGGAGGTCATTGTGCCTATTTCACCGGTTTGTGCCGGCCACATCAATGAACACGAATGCATATGATGACTTCCCCAGCCGCGGTGGTCGTTTAGTTCAGTGACCGCCTGTGGCAGGACAGCCGCCAGACTCTTTAACTGCTGGGAAATTAGTGTTGCGATTGGCCGGGGTTCTCCGCCAACAGGATAAGGACGCGTACTTGACGAACCTGCCCGCCTAGACGCGTTCCTCATGCGCTTCTACTTCGCGTCTCCTTAGCAAATTTGCAACAATATAAAACACGCTGCTAGGCTTAACTGACCTAAAAGACCTAATATATGCTTATTTTAACAGCGAAGCTGTTTAGCAATTCGTTGATTTTGACGTTTCACAAGACTCACTAACAGTATAAAGAAAAGAAATTACCGGCAGCCGGAAAAAATCGAAACTGTGTCCGGTAGATCAACGGAGTTAGAGTCAGTCGTTTCATCCACTGCTACGACAGTGATTTTTTCTGAACAAAAAGAGGTTTATTTACATAATAAATATGCAGTGTGCAGGAAAAGACACATTACTGTACATTCCGCTACATTTTGTGGGTGGGAACTTGGTGGTAAGAGCACACTGCACCGCATCCACTCGCGCACGCCATAGCGAGTGTAGGCCCAGTGTAAGTACGCATTCACGGAGCTCCAAGTGCTCTGTCGGAACGTCCAGGTAGCGAGGACCCGCCCAGTCAATGTCCCAGTGGATGCCTAGAAAGTATGGTACCTCATTCCTAAAATAACGCGTGGGACTGCATTCCAGGAACACATGCTCTTCCGTCTCCAGCCCCGCACAAGAAGCAGGCCTAACAGCGCGCATAAAGAAGCCACGTTCTCCGTACCGTGATCCCACCGATAGCACCAAAAGTGGAACCGGAAGAAAACGTTTTTGGGCCCAGTCGGAATCGGCAGGCGCATCATCCGTTTTAGTACGCCCCGCTTAGCCGCCTCGACTGGTGGTTGTCGGTAGAGGGGTGGGGGAAGGAAGTTTGCGAGAAGGTCCCGGTGCAGCCGATGGGGCTGTTCTGATGTTCCAGTAGGGTGACGGCGCCAGCGATTTCTCTATAGAAAGGGGTGAATTGAGCACCATAGAGCAGTTTGATGGTTGTGACCAGCCACTTTGCTATGTGGGCAGAGCAGTAGGACTGGAGCGCTCCACTGAGAAAAGGGTCGCTCTGGTCTCGGAAATAAATAAAACCCTGGACTTTAAGTTTAATCTCCACGTGGACAAGGCCTAGAACACTGGCCTCGATACTCCGAACGAGATTTGTGCGCCTCATATGCTCCTACGAGGAGTCGCCAGACGAAGACCGCCCACTCTCGGTGCAACTGTTCACCGATTGCGTGTCAATGGAGGTGACTCGCGCTGAGTATATGGTAGCCGGGTAGAGTACGACGTTGCAGACGTGAGCTCTGGTGACGAAGACGATGTGACGCATTCTCCAGAGTTGTAACTTGGCCTCCGCGGCCGTTAGCCTACGTCGCCCTCTGGCTGCATTGGCTTTCCCTAGGGCCATGTTTACTCCCAGGTAGCGGTTTATTGAATACTTCCCAGTACATTGCGTTCTACCATAACGTTTACTCCCATAACGTTTATTAATACTTCCAGGGGGGCTTCAATCTCCCACTAACCATAACCCGAGAGCCAAACAGATTACTAACTTTGTTGTGACTGCGGCGAGAGTGATCATGCCACCTGCTGGAAACAGAACATGTGATAGGGTACACGTTGCACCTGAGGGTGCCTAGTTTAGCTGTGCGCGTTCCGTTCGTTCGTTCTGCTTCTTTGATTGCTTCTCCTTCGCCGTTATAGCAACAAAAATGGAGTAAAGGTCATTGCGGCAGCACAGAAGGAGCAAATCGGCTACAATCGTGGTCTTAAACCGTCGCTATGGTCGTGAATATGCGTAAAGATTCGCTACCTTCAAATCTTGCACGCCATTGTGAGCGTCCTTCTTTTTTTTCAAAAAAGACGAGTACATATTGCCTAAAAGAAGTAGCTGCAGTAAAAAATTGCCAGTCTGCGTAAAAAAAAACAGAAGCACTGGGGCTTGACCAAAGGCCGGCCGTCAGAGTCAACGACCACGGTCCACGGCGAGGCCACTAACTCTCAACAAAAAAGCCCGTATAGCAGTTGCCCATGAGACTAGAAATTCCTGAATAAACCACTAGATGTCGCTAGTGTGGGTGCGTCTAGGCAACTCTGTTTGCCAAACACTCGTCTGGGCTCCTCGTCAGCGTACAGGCACAGGTCAGGCCAGGTCAGGCGAGAATTCTCTTTCAAATGTCCGCACTGGAACAGGGACATCTGGCCAGGGAGACAGAAGGAGGGTGGGAGCAGGTGCACGAGTTAAACAGGCTAGTCAGTGACTTAGTAAGCGCCAAAATTCGCTCAGAAAACATAAAACTGGTGGAAGAACCACCCACTGCAAAATATATCGAGCATTACCCTTTTTGGATGGCCTGGTGGCCTCTTTCAGATAATGCGCGTGATAAGCCGTTCAGAGCAGTGTACTTTCAATCCCTATATCAAAACTTCCACATCATTTTCTTTCCGATCCCTATATAAAAAATTTCACGTTATTAAGAACACCGCATCACTTGACATTCCTGTCTCATCATCGTCATCATAAACAGTCTACTCAGGTCCAGTGCAGGAGGAAGGCTTCTACCCCTGACCTCCTACCGCTCCTCTCTCGCACTGCTCTATTCGATTCATACCCCCCCCCCCCCCCCCTATACTATTATTATCGTTATTGCATCCTACCTTTTTACTGCTGATTGCATCCCTCAGGAGAGACATTTTTTTACCTGAACTGGCAGCACTGGTGCCTGGCGTGCCACGTCATTTGTTTCAAGTGATCCCCAGTCAGCAACGCTGCCCTGGTCGCATGACACTGCACGAGTGCACCAGTTTCAAGGAACAAATGCCGTCCCTGTCTTCGACGACCCGTCTCTCGGTGGCCACTTGCTGTTTCCCTGGCGGTCGCACAGTTGCCATTTCTTCTCACTACGTGACCAGCCCAGTCCATTTTTTTGTTGAACTATGGTATCATCAACTCGAGTGTACTCTCTGATCCAGGAAGCTCGTTTCCTGTGTTCTAAGTGGTTAGTCTTATCATTCCTGTTCCCTGCCCGTTGTGCCGACCCTAAGTTTTTCTTCAAGTTGTTAGTAAGGCGCCAAGTCTCAGCTCCAGGTGTCATCACCGGCAGTGCGCTCCTGTGTAGAACGATAAATTTCCTTTCGTAGCTGCAGAGCATATCGTATGTTGCCTGATTAATTTGGTTTTGAATTTACTATACGCTGGCTTCCCAACGTAAGCATGGGGTAATAAGGATGGGGTAGCCGTTATCTGACGCACGTGTGGAGCCGGAAAAACGGTTTTTTTTTTTTCAATCGAGGCTTTAATACTCCGGCCGGATGTACTCATGTCTTTCTCGGTATTCTGAAACCAGCTTATTGACACTATATGAATTGACCGCGAGTTCACCTTATTGCGTCTTTTTATGGAAAATGAGAATATCTTACCTCTTGGGAATAATTTCTCGAAACAGAATATGATTAGTGCCCTCAGGAACGTAAGAATCACTTTTACAGACGTTTGTGATAATATAGATTCCATAATGCACTGCAAATAAAAAGTTTAAATCATGCGATTTATATTTAAAAAAGTTTTGCGGGCTACCCCCCCTCCACGGCATCTTAACTAAAGACGAGACAGGATGCATAACGCGTTGCTGGTTAAAATGACCCTTTAGAAAAATGTATCTCTTTCATGGGCGCAAGTAAGGAAATAAACGCTTTAAAACGGTCAGCACATCTATCAACATTCAAAATTCTGGACAAAATGCCCACCATTTAAAATAAAGGGCTCCCATCTTTCGCGGTGGCTCGCAACCGAGCAGTTTACTCGAAATACGGGTCAGGAAAGTTTGTACCAGCCATGACTGTACCAACTAGGAGCTTGATGTAAACTACAACACGAATGCGTCTCCCACGAATTTACGACCACTCCTACCCTGTTTCATTCTAGATACCCCACCCCTTCTTTGCCACCAGATGTTCTTAGGTCACCCGCCCACGCAATTCTATCAATTCTCTGACCTCTCAACCCCGCCCTTCGGCAAGGATTTGGTCACTCCAGTAGTCAACCTGACGTCTATCTGCCGACATCCAATCCTCGTTCCCAATTACTGCACTTCTTTATGCCAATTTGAGCTAGCGTGTTTCCTGCACGTCTTGTGTTTTTTTTTTCAAGCGATGAGGCTCTTTTCTACTACTCAGCGTTACGCCTGTAATCCTCCTTTCATGGCTCTCCACGGGTGACAAAACTTACTTTAAAGGGGTTAGTGATTATTGATGGCCCAGGGACTGATACGATGTGACATGGTGTAGCTATAATAATAGGCAGCTGTCTAACAAGCTTTACAACATACTTGGACTTCAGCAATCACGGATATCACACGTTTCTTAGTCTGACAAAAAAAGAAACTCCATTTCAGTAGTCGCGGCGGACCATCCAGCGCCATGTGGCTTTACAAGCCGTTTTTCTGCTTTGTGCAGGTTTTTTTGCTTTGGTCTGCCCGTATCAACGGATTTCACTTCTTTCAACACGTGTCATCAGCGGTTGGCGACGCCACATCTACGTCACCTTGTTTCCACGCAGCATGACGTTCAACTGGTGCCGCTGCCTTCGGGACATGTGATTACCTCGGACATGCCTATAAGATGCCCACGCCAGGCCTTCAATTTCAATGGGCATGGTGTACCATCCAGCGCTAGGTGTCATTACAATCCGTTTTTCTGCTTCGTGCAGGTTTGTTGTTATTCCGGTACTATTAGGAGTGATTGCCGCGGTTTACTGGTCCTGCCGTGCCAACAGCAGTGTGTTCTCATTGCGTATGATGCATGCTGCGCATGCAAATTGCTCTTGAGCGGTGATGTCGAAGTGTACCCCGGACCTGATACGCCTGAAACGAGTACAGTTGATCTATTTATTCAATTACATGCAGGCCAAAACAAATTCTCATCCGATACGGCTGCTCTTAGGGTACAACAAGCCAGTGTTGAAAAACTGAAAACAGACCTAACTTCCCGCTTTGCTAACTTAGAAAAACAAACCTGCCCGCATCGATACCATTGAGCATACCGATGCATTCTACAGGCGAAAGTGCTCGATTTAGAAGCTGGTAGCAGGCGCTCTGACCTGATTATGTTTGGAATGCCTGAAGAGCCAAAAGAAACCGATACTGTCTTAAAACAGAAAGTTCTCGCCGAGATCCTTAACGATAAACTTGATGTTCCCTGCAGTTCTGTGGGAAGAATGGACTGTCTCGGCAAACCGAGTGGAAATATTAGGCTAGTGATAATATTTTTTCGAGAAGTACAATGAAACACAAGATGTTCTTCAGAATGCCCATTAACTTAAAAAACTAAACTTTATATACAAAACGACTACTCAAAATCCGCCCTTTAAAAGAGAAAACTACTCTGGGAAAATGCCAAAAACGACAAGGTAAATAGAAAGTCACATTAATATAACGATAAGATTAGCTATTGACAATGAACTGTACATATGGAAGATACCGCTAACACAAGAGTTAAACTTCCCAAATTATATCAGTGGCCAAAAATGACAGGAATGTCTTACGTGCGTGATGTGTTAAGTCAGGTGCGACAGGGAGCACCTGTCTTAGCTTTTCCAACGTGAAAGAGTTTCGACTTCTAAACATTAATGTCGTAGTGTTGCCAACAAAAGTGAACAATTACAGGCTTTTATTCTAAATCATGTCCACAATTTTTACTGAAGACTGAAACCTCGCTGCATGATGAAATTGATTATAGTGACGTGCTGCCTACGGACTATCAGGTTTTCGGTGCGAGAGATCAACTCGAGGAGGCGGTATGCTGTTTTAGTTAACCATAATATTCAATCCTTTCTTATCGGCAACTTGATCATCATGAGAGTATTACGCTCAAGCTTTATTATCGAGGCCGATTCATTCTTTGCTGTTTATCACCTTCCAGATTCCCCACCTCATTGTTTGAGTGCCCTGTCCGAACACATATGGCTCCCGATTATTTGACCATCTGGGGATCTCTAACGTGCGCCGAACTCTCTACACAGGCGTTTTACTTTCGCTCCGTGAAATGGCGACTGGCCGGAAATTAACCCGTCCTCGTGCTCAGCAGCGCAAATAGGTACATTTAGACATGATAATATATTTCTAGGTGATTTTAACTTGCCCGGTGATCATTGGACTGTTGCATTGTGAAACCCGTCTCTGGCGTGCCTGCAAGTTTTTATTTGACATTATGTTAAGCCTCAATTTGCAACCGGTTGTTACTCAGCCCACGCTTATTCAGGGTTCATCGAGTTCCATATTTGGCCTTGCGTTTGTAAAGCGGTCTTCAGGAACTTTTATGATTACGGTTGATCATAAACTGTCTGATCAAAAAATTGTTTTTCTGGCTTGTTTGAAGTTGCCGATTGCGTCACTGTGGCCAAGGCTATATATGTTAAAGACTGCTCGCGCGCCAGGGAAGAAAGCATTCTTGATTATCCCGGAACTTTCTCTTGACAACTTTACTGGATCCGATACTTGTGAACTGTCGTCTTAGTTCAAAAAGGTATGCACATGCTGTCTAGATCATTTCGTTCATAACAGAACACAAAAAGCTTGGAAGCAAAATCCCTGGCTTACGCGAGAAATCTTGCCCCTAAAAAGAAAAATCAAACGGTTAGAGAGAGCACGTGCCGGAGCAAGGGTAATTCAGGCTACCCAATTGCCTTAAATCACGCTGTGGGCTCTGCTAGACGGCACTATTTTCAGCATGCTCTTTCAAATTTTATTACTAACCACTCTGACAAATTTTGGACCTTTATAAGCAAAAAGAAACAACCGTTAAGCCGTATGGTGCATGATGGCACATCTGTCACCGATAAAGAAAAGATTTATTAGCAATTGAACCGCTACTTTGCCCGTAGTTTTTCACAACAAAATGTAACTATTGCAATAAAAAAATCCTGTTCCCAAAGCCAGAATGATAGTGGGTCCCAACCCGGTGTATTTGCGACGTTATTAATTTAAAACTAAAGGAACTCCAGGTCCTGATAACATATCAAACACGTTCCTTGCACCGTTGCGCTGAGATGCTCTCTCACTTTCTTGTCATTTTTCCTTCATCACAATTCAGGCGTACAACCATTTGACTGGAAAACAGGGCGCGTTGTACCGGTCTTGAACAAAGGTGACAGTGCATTCTTCAGTAACTATCGCCCAATATCACTAACTTCATCAAGCTGCTGTATGCTAGAGCACGTTATAGCTGCTTACATAACAACGTTCATGAATGATAATGCTGTACTTTCTTCCTTCCTAACATAGATTTCGCAAAGGCTAATCTACGGTCACTCAGTTAACATCAGTTGTTCATAGATTTGCGTCCTTGCGTCCTAGCTTTCTGTCCTTGGGTCAAGTGACGCTATTTTAATTGATCTTTGTTAAGCCTTTGATCCTGTCTCACACTTCAAACTACTGCATAAGCTCAAATCCATTGCTCTTCCACCTTTCATTATTAACGGGGTTTTTGCATATTTTTCTAACCGCGTTCAGTTTGTCAGCATTGATGGTGATAATTCATCACCTTCATCACCTCCGGCGTTCCCCAGGGACACCTCTTAGGTCGCTTACTTTTTTTGATATGCATAAATGCCTTCCTAACGTAATCTCGGACTCGTGCAAATTAGGCTATTTGCTGATGATTTGATTATGTTTAAGAAAATTTCTAACCATTATGACAAGCGACTACTTAACTTCTGCTTGCATAAAATTATTGCATGGTGTAATGAATGGGAAATGCAGCTTAGTCCAGATAAAAATGTTTCTATGAAAATCTAACAAAAAACAGCGTTTCCTTCCCATACCATATTCCTACCCGTCCACTTTCAGACGTAACTGGAATACAACTACTCCTGTGTAACTTTAATAAAAAACCTTAGTTGGATTAAACACGTTAAAAATATTTGCTACCTCCGCCATAAACTGCGTCGTGCTCCCTTTAATGTTAAGCTCCTCGATTATACTTCAATAATAAGGCCAAAATTGAAGTATTCGTGTTCGATATAGGACCCTTGCGCAAAAATTAATATCGATGCCCTTGAGAAGATCCAATGTAAATCTGCACGATTCATATATTCTAAGTATCGTACAACTGACTCTCCTACCCGCCTGATAAAGAAGCATGGAATTCCTACGCTGCAAATTCGAAGAAAAATTTTACGGTTAAACTTCCTGTTTTTACTTAAAAACAGCAAATTATCCCTGTTACCTGACTCTTACATCAAGCCATTAAGAGCCCGGCTGTCATGAAATAGGCACCTCATATCACTTATACCCCCACTACGCCAGGACTAACATCTTCTAATACTCTTTTTTTCCCTGGAACCCTAACAATGTGGGACCTGCTTTCATCCTCAAACATGGTAAACCTTGATGCCACCCAACAAAATTGTTTGCAATATGTATTTTTATGTACACCTTGATGTTATGCCCCTCCTTCACGGATCCTTAAATGGGCCTGCAGTATGTAATGAACTATTTTAATTATAAATTTTGAAGAATATTATCTCAAAGTGTGGAACTATACTCGTCGTTTTAAGACTACCAAACAGTTGTGCGTACTATTACTCTTTACTGCTTCTAGAAAGAAGAAAATGCTTTCACTTGATGGTCTGCTAATTATTGCAATTCTACACCTGCGGTTAATCAACAAAGTGAAAGAATAGGTTGGTAGCTGATAAATTTACTTACTGTGTGAAGACGCTCCAAATTCCTTCTTAAAGCAAACTGCAACAAAATTACAAGAAAATTGCTTGAAAGATATTGTTACGAGAAGACGATGAAGAGGACAATGCAGCGTGGCTTTGGGATTCCAGCCGCCGAATACGAAGAAGCTATTTGGGTGCACGCAGCTTGGCCTACATGTAAATAAGCTGTAAATCCACCGTTTGACTCTCTCATCGTTCATGTCGTCTGTCCTGCCACCACGTAACATTTTGGTCGAGGTGAGGGTATCGATCCCCGTACCTCTCGTATTTTAGTGACCCAATTCGGCACGCCAAATCTACCGGACCGACCCTCTTCGCTTCAAGGTTAGACTGCAACGCCGAAAATACGCGTTGCTGTTGCATACAGTCCCGAAAAGCATGAACTAAAAGTATTACAGCGCACTGTTCTCAAATTAACTGGTACCCCGCTGTGTTGCCGTGTTGCAGACAACAAACTCCGCATTGAGAACAAGAAAATACAGGGCTCTTACTAAGATTTGCATTACCTCCCTATTGTTTTCTGCTCTAACATCTGCACGCTCCAGAGGATACCTATATAACTTTTTAAGCGCGATACATGACAAGGCAATTAAACGCGCTTAAGATACTTTTCGAAACGCAAGTAGGGCGTCAATATTATTCTTCACGTATATTGAGGAAATTCACACTAACTATGCATTAAATCATGATGTATAATAAAAACATCCACGAGACCGCACAATGCCATTCAAATACATGACAATTCAGGATGCGGTAAATCCAGTTATGGGTACAACCAATACATTTCTACTGCTTCGTAAGCCCACATGCGCCACAAAACACAATTTTGTATTTCCGGAAACCGACATTTCTATAGGAAAGTACTCTTTACAGTGTTCAAAGTGCACTATGAACAAGCAGGGAAACTCTCACAACCACATTATGACCTTGAAAGCTATAGTTATGCTACAGATAAACCCGTCATCAAAGCGCGTAAAGAAAGCTTTAGATAGGCTTCCCCCTATAATAGATTATGTGGATCATTTCGTAGGCATTGTTCCAGAACGTGGTGTACTGACAAATCCTTATAAATTACAGGCAATTACTTTTTGCTTGTAACTGAGTAACACAGTTCCAAACTGAAGAGAAAATGGGTAAAATGCTCACGCCGGTTGAGTGGCACATGGACATTGAAGGAGTAATGCACTGAAACAAAAAGGGACAGAATGTATCAATCTGCCGTGTAATAATAAATACAGCAGGGTTTGTAATGCAATTGCAGGTTCGTCCCTTGCAAATTATTGCAATATACAGGGCGTATTATCGACGCCAGATGTTAAACTATATATTGGTACCGAAGTTCGTTCCAGGCTCTGCGTCTTTAACCCTATCTGTTGGGTGAGTCCTCAGTTCGCCCGAACCTCGACCAATGACTTTTACAAGGCTCTGGGGACTCTGAATGTGTTATACTTTGGTTGCACAAACGTGTAAGTATTCAGAGAAACGTCCCATTAGACAATACCATGTTTATCCCCGATGATTGTCTTTATCAGTAAAGGGTGTTATCATGGCTTGGCAGAATCTTGAGTTCGTGCTGTTCGTGTGTGCGCATGCACGCACGTGCGTGCCTGCACGTGCTTGTGTGTCTGTTGAGTTACAAAACATCACAGGAACAGGATGACAGGGGGATCACACAAACACGGCGCTGACTAACAACTGATGTTTATTGTCGCGAAAAAGGCAATAAATATGAGAGACAAAAACACGTGACATACTAATCCAAGAATTACAAATACAAAAATAGTATTACAAGTAAAAAAATATAAACTAAAAACTAAAAATCTTCTATGGCAAAGTAATCTGCACTACTGTTAAATCTGCAGCAACCAGCACAATTTATATCAGAGCGCCCTCACAATCTCTCCTAGCTACCAAGATAGTCAATTTCTTTCCCGTAAAAGCGACGGAGGGTGTGCTGATGCGATCCTGCTGATGGGTGTGAATTTCCCAGGCTTCTCTGATCTCCCGCCGCAGCCCGTCCTGATACCTGGCCACCACCTGGCACTGCTAAACGAAGGCGAGCAACTTGTGCAATTTGCAACGTGCGCAGCGAGCGTGCTCGTCCTCGCTGCGCACGTTGCAAATTGCCCAAGTTACCCAGTCAGCCACGCTGCTGAAGCAGGGTTAGTTGCCAAGGAATGTTCGCATAAAACGCTCTCAGCGTTGCAGAGCTTTTGCTGCAAAACGGCGGAAACATGCGGTTGCATGGCATAATAAAACCTGGAACCAAGTGACGCGACAATATTTCACTTTAACCGCGAATTCCGGCTGTGGACAAGGAGGCCACCTCAAATGCGAGAAGTTCCCCGGAATGACACCCTATGGCAACTGCGATTTGTTTGGGCAAGTTCAGGCTTGCACTTTTTTGCCCTAGGCGGCAACGAACGCAGCATAAGACGCTGTTTAATTTGAAAGAACTAGCCTTTGGAAACTCCCTCCGCTCTTCTCCTGCAACGAAAAACGTTTTTCAACCGAAAAACCACAACAAATATTGAAAGAGTTCGCAATTTTTTTTACATGACCGTCACAAGGAACACTAACGCATAGTTATCATGTGTTAACTGATGGTTGCTATTCAAGTGACATAATCAAACGTATGTAGAAGCCGAACTGCAATCGCCCAGTCATATTTTTGGCGTCGGTTTGGTCGGCTGCGGCACGTTTCGATAAACAAGCATCTTTAACGAATTACAGACCTCGCCGTGAAGTGGTTGGGGAGCCGCTATTGCTTCACAAATTTCCCTAATAGTTAGAATATTTGGCTTCAAATTAGAATTTGCATTATTGTTACTGGACAAAGCAGTACATTTTATGAAACAAACCTCGGTTCTGTCTTCATGGCGCTTTAAAATGTTCCCCGACCGCCAAGTACATGATTAGCCAAACACTCTAAGAAGCCCGGTAGGGTGTCTTCCCCGCAATGCTTCATAATGACCAATCGAACTTGCATAATGTGCAAATTGGACAAATGCCGTGGCCGAGCATTCAATTTGAATGAAAAAGGACATCTGTGCAGAGATATCGCGCAATGAAGAACGCCATTCACGGCTTGCGTGTTGTCCCGGCCCACATGCACTTTTTTACACGCATCATATGTTGGCTTTGTCATTCACCGAAACTGCACACGTGGCCACTTCAATATGTATTCTGGAGCGCTGTGGTGAAGACGACGTACGGGGACTTTTTGAGTGTAAGCCAGCCTTGCTTTTTCCAGGTTCAGGGCATCTCGTTCAAAGCTGGAAGCTGCCCTTGTTACAAATTGTAAGCTACCGTCTCAACCATCGGAAGCATTTCTATATGTGCGGGCCTTTTTCGTTGCCTCCTTTTGTCTTCTAATTAGCCCTTATTTGTGGATTGGGATGTTAAATATCCGCCATAAGTTGCAGGTGAAAGAGCGATAAAATCGAAAAAACATGATCAACAAAAAAAGTCTTACTTAAGATATCATTCACCCGCTCACATAATTGTTTATTTCGCTGCTATCACCTATGAGGTTTAAAAACATACGCTGTTTCCACCGTAAAGATTTAGCTCCCTGACCATTAAAGTGCGAAAATGCGATCTAATATTTCGTGTAAACAGAAGGCAAAAGTAAAAGATATTAAAGCGACAAATTCCAAAATTTCCCTTCGAAAAGTATGATTTAAAAATTATTGATAAATAAATTGTGAGATGAATTTTTAAGTAACTGTGGCTTCAGTTGTAATGTCTGTAGAAGGTACTGTTACGATTCAGCGCGCCGCAACCCTGCTCGCGCGTGCTACAAGTTTTTCTTACAGCTCCAATGCAATGAAAGAAAGCCTACGACACGAAGGCTACGACACGTAGGTCAACGGCCGCATCGTGGGCGTATCGATGTCAGGGGACTCAACCTCGAAGACTGCAAAATACGATGCTTGTTCGTGTTCATACATGCACCTGCAAAGCGGGCGCACAGCCGAGATCTCCTGTCCCCCTCTCTCAGGCTCAACTAGCGCCGATACTACCGGACATCACGAACTCGGCAAGGTGTGCTCAAGTGTCTGAACCATGTTCGGGGCGTAACACGCTAGGAGAATGGTTTTACCTTTAGTACTTCGGGGATAAATACGCGGGGCCTCCGAGCGTCGAAGGCATTCTTTTGAGAGCATCGGACCCGCTGTCGCTTTGTTCGAGCGCTGCTGTAACCTCGCCCGGATGGGTACTGCTCCTCTATCGTCGTTGTTCATCTCTCGCCCCGCAGTAAACCCGTAAACTTGGCCTCCGGTTTTTTGTCGACAACATCATGGCAGCAACTTTTGCTGGTTGCTCTACCACCAGGCTACCACACATGACGGAGGCGACAAAGCCCGGTTCAGGGGACGCCTTCCCGAATTTAACATGTACCGAAAACTGCAATTTAATGATTATTGCGTCTCTGTTCGATAAGAAGCCGAATGTGTAGGCCAGTCAGTCCTCGAAACAAGTTGTCAAAATTGTGGGAAGAAAACGCGATGGTGCGCACGAATGTTGCCCTAAAGATTTCGTAAAGGATGTTCAGTTGATGCTAACTGAGCTTCACTCAATTCAAAATTCGGAGCCATTCAACAAGCAACCCAAAGTTAAAAAAAGAAAGAGAAAGCATGCTTCTTACATTTGAGATATTCAACAGGTCAGGGAACTTCATGTGAAAGCACTCAGATGGCACGATCTCATCTGAAACAAAGCGAATTCCATTCCTCTTAGAGTTTTCATGTAGTAGTTCTTTATTTCACCATTATAGTTTTACCATATAATGCCACCGTTTGTAAACCAATCTTAATAGAAGAGAATGAAGTTTCCGAAAAAACAAAATTTGACTGTTTTATTGCCATTCGTGGGTCAGAGTAGAAACGTTGTACTAGACATGGAAAGCGAGACTGGCAAAACATTTGCCAATTTTTTTCAGATTTACACTAATATTGGTGTTTATTAGGAAGAGGATATCTGAACTCGAACTCACTAGTTTCAGCACAGACGTGCGGTAACAGAGCCAAGCTTGCTACAATCGTTGCCAACAGCAGAGCTTCGGGCGTTGCACTCATCCTAAAAAATAAAATGAAACAGTGGTCACAGTGCAAAGAAAAACATAACAGCTTCATATAATTTCAAAAGAAATATGTGTTCCATGAGGCGAAAAACCCAGAAGTGTGAGCAGTAGATGGCCCCGAAATACTGCGTGTTTTCAATACATCGCATAGCCTGTTGTTTTTTTTAGTTTCAGCATTCCCTCAGCATATATAACTATTTCTTGAAAAACGCTTGTGCACAAGGTCCCCTACAATTCCCGCAAAAAATCTTGCGTCCAGCGATCCAACCCTTAGCAGGAAAAGCGATTGGAAACGTATAGTCGTGCTGCTGACGGCCGCGCTAGTTCACCCAACGCAACAAGTGCTTCCCGTACCTTGGTTTTACGCTTTACAATAAACGTTTCGACTGATTTTATTTCTTAGTACCTATATTCAATTCTCCGCAGCTGTTCTCCCGCGTTTAATTGGCCTTAGATTTTCTACTAGCGTACCAGTCAGCGAAGCGTCGCATGTTCGCTTGTGTGAAGCTACATTGACTATAGACTTTACCAAACTTGATACAGCCTACAAACTAACAAACTAAAGGCGCATTCTTCCGGGCACAAATCCTGTCGTGCCTTAGATTCAACTGAGCGAATGAAATGCGACGACCCACCGGTGGCCGGTCAATTTACTCTAGTCGGAGGGTCGGCGAGCCAGGCAGTAACGTAATCAAGCCAGCCTGCTCGAGTAAGCGCCATACGAAACTTCATAGGAAATCGGCAAGGAGGATGCAGGGAAGAGGACAGCCGTTTCGAATTGATTTTCTATTCAATGAAGTTGCGTAAACGCACAAAGAGTGGTGGAAAGATGGTTTAGGGACTTCAGACTACGCTTTGGGCAAGTAATCCAACATGTTAACAAATCAATTGAGTAGTCCCCTTAAATACTATCCTACGCTTTCACCACACGGAGCATGGCTTTCGAGGTAAACCTAAAACTGCTTGGAATTTCGCAGTGTTGTGGCTTCTCCTGGCCATCCTTTACTGACTCATCTCAGTGATTTCATGATAATTTCATGTAGCTACTACATATTCATACCTTTTCAGTTCTGAATGGTACTTAGGAATGGTGACATACCTACTGAAAAGGATATTGGCCAACGACGATGACAGCTATCATCAAAAGCTAGCAGCCGATCTCCCGATCTTCATTTGGCTGCCATACCAGCATACTCAACCACCATTCCCGCAACACCCACTCAGGGAAGTTTCCCAGTGATGTTGAAAGCTGCCGTCAGGGGGTGAACTGCCGAATGACCAATTCTAACTGCCAGAATGATTTCCTGTTCAAACCACGAAGTGCCCAGTAGTTGCTTGAGTGCGTGAACCTGTAGAACGAAATCGGTGGTGCTAAGTAACATTGTTTTTTGAAGGGCCTTGACAAGATCGGTTGTACCATTCGCATAGCGCGAACAGGAGCCTCTTGGCAAACCTCTTCCTTGACATTTCTGGTAGTTATTACTACTATGGAGCTAAAATAAAACATTGTTAAATTTGAAACAACTAAACAGTGGTAACACTCAAAGCTCTATTCCAGCCACGAAAGGCGTTTTTTTATTTCAGAGAAACACGCCAGATTTTTCAAAAACTTTCAGAATGGTTCTCTGCGTGATGTCAGCAGTGACGCAATAGCGGCAGCGGTGACGCAGTAGAGAGGAAGACCTAAACATATCTATCAGGTGTTAACTGCATGTTATATTTCAAGTAACGCGATCAAAAGGATCTAGAAGCTCCACTACAATCGTCCAGCCATATTTCTTAGTGGTGACTTATGTTGCTGCCGCCGATTGCATAAACTAGATTCTGTGATTTCATTAGAAAACGTCAAAAAGTGGCTAGGGCGTCACCACTTTCTCTTAACATCCAGATTTCTTTCTTTTCTTTCAGCACTCTTAATATGTTTTCTCTATTATCAAGAATATTTTTGAAATATCCGAAAAAACTTGGTATCATTCTTAACAGAAAACACTGGTCTGTGAGCCTTTGAGTCTTCTGAACTACGAGTAATTTCACGTTCCCACGTTATAACACGTCAGGAAGCAACGGTTACTTCTGTTCACTAACGCCCAGGGGTTAGAAGTATATTATCGCCCATTAAATGTGTCACTTCAACCTACCACTTCACCAGAAACGACTTCATTAGTTCGTGTGCTTGTTGACTGCGTGCTGCTTGAGCAATGCCAATATAATACGTTGTGAGCTCAAGTAGAGAAAACTTGATAACTTGTGAATTCAATAGATTTTCCAATCTTAACACAACTGTCAATGGGAACCAACAAAGAAGATGTTTTTGCAACATGGGAACACTGATTCAGAACTTTTAATTCTTAGCTTACTAGCATTTACAACTTCATCTTTATATTCTCTTAGTTTTTTTTTTCTATCAATTTCGAAGTCCAGAAACGACTTTCCTCCGAAATGAAAGCTTTCACTCGCTCGTCCCTTCCCCAAAGCGCTGTACGGAGTCAAAACAAGACTTTTAAATCAAATCTTGAAATTTACTCGTGCACCGACTGCCCTTTTTAAAATCCTTTGAACTTGAACCATAAAATATTTGCAACCAGAGGCGGCTTAAAGTTGCTTGATACCGAAAGTATATAAAGCAGGTATATAAAGAGGAGTTTATAGGCTCGGGGGTAAAGAAATAAAATTTATTGTTACTGTCCTTACTTGTCGGCGCAAGTAGCTTAGTTAATCGAAAGCTTTGGTATAGCAAGGCATTAAACAGGCGAGCTAGAACGTCTAAATTGTGCTTTATGCTACAATCATGCTTGCATTTTATAATTTCGCCGAATACCCTAGCCGGTGGAGGCCCTACGAAAATACGTCGTCATACTCCCCCGCTACGGCGCGGGCGCCAACAATACTCAGCACCCCACCCGCTCCTATTCAGAACCGAAGCTACAATGTTATCACGATGACAAACTAACTCTTACCCCACAATACCCTACCCCATGCAATGTACCCCCCCTCTACCCTGCATCTTGCAAATACTGCCTCCCCCCCCCTCTTTGGCACCGTATACTATCTGGTATGGGAGTGTCAACAACCAAGTCCCTTACTCCTCATCCCCAACGTACATACGAGCAGTGGGTGGCACGGCTGACTAGCTCCGACCTCTCCTCCCAGCGTAGCCTGGTGGGAGAGGGCCCGGGTGGCCAGTGCAGGTCAGGGTATTCCGGACTAGAGGAACCCCCTCTTGCCCCCCCCCCCCCCCTCAGGCGGTTGCCCAGACATAAGAACCTCAGGCTCGCCTAAATAAATTTTATTCCTCCGCCTCCTCCTTCTAGCTTCGTTGCATTCTCAGAAAAATTATAAAATTTCAAACCCAAAAAGTACAAATAGGAAACCTGGCATAATATTCCACGGTAAGCTTAAGAGATACGCTTCAAATACAGTACATTGTTTCATGAAATAGCAGGCCATTTTTAATATAGTTACAGCAGAAAATTACATCACTTTCAAAGGCACCCTCCATTTTGCATTTGCAACGTCGCCACTGCATTACCACGAAAAGGCACGTGAGGATTGAATTCAAAGGCCTCACACATGTTCTTTCGTTATCGAAGATCACTGAGAATTTTATAACAGCTCATTCTTTTCTACCCTTTCTTTATGTGGTTAAATTGCAATAGGGGTGAAACAGTGTATTGTCAAGGCAACTACATACGTTTTATTCTTCAGCCACGAAGTGTGGTGACGTAAGAGCCTAGAACATTGCTCCGTACTATTGGATGGCGACGAATAAGTTATTACCCACATTGCTTTAATATGCACGTAAAGCGTGAACGCATTTACTTCCCTTTGAACAAATCTAGCATTAAATACAATTTGCTCCATACCTTTTGCCGTTCGCAGTGATCCTAGCTACGGAACGGAGAGCGCAACACTTAACAGCGGCATGTGTTCGACATGTATGCTGGCCGATCACTAAGTGCTATCGCACCGACCTATAAATGTCGATGTCACTCACATTCTCGCATTGTTTACCGACCAGCTTCACGTTGTCAGAAGATGCCAAAAGCTACGCACAGCCAGGGTGCGGAAACAAAAGCCTTTTTTCTGAAGTTCTATGTTGAAAAAATTCCGTGCCATTTCACGCTGTGCAGGTAGACGGCAAGCGGAGCTATTTGTGGGTTATTCGTTTTCTGAAAGTCCCGCTTAAAGAACGCCATCTCCTCGGGAGGAATTCAGTGGAATCGTAGCGAGCACGGCGCCTTTCGTTTTCCCACTCGCGGTATTCAAGGTCCCGATGAGCATCGCACTTACGCTTAGCGTGCGCGGCCCGATCGTCTTCGGTGGTCTCCTCCCGCCACGTTCGTGCCTATTGCAGCCTGTTTTTATTTTTTTTGTCTTTATGAGTAAGCTTCACTGTCCAGCACGCACTTTGGGAAAACCAGCTTAAAAAGACAAAGTTCACATCGGTTTCCTTAAATTTGGAGACACTTCTAAACACAAATTTATCGTAGAAAAGATAGTTCTTGTTTGGCAAGGCATGCAATCTTACATCAAAATATGAAGCGGCGGAAACGAACACATGGACAAAGGGAGAGGGAGTGCCTAAGTGAGGAGTATGGTACAAACCGGCTTTTCTTGATGTACTGTCAGCCGCAAATGCTTTGGGTATGTACAGTGTGAGTGGCGGACCGGCGCAAATCTACATTGCTGTCGCCATCTGCCGCAGCAGACAGCCGGGTCGAGGTTCAAAAATTTGCGCGTCAGGCGCGCTTTGTGCATACGTGTTTTTAGGGCTTGCACAGGAGTGGGAGGCCGGGACCTGGACGGAGGGACTCGCCCGTAGCCAAATCTCGTCAACTCGCTCCCAAATAACTGTTCTCTCTCTCTCTCTCTCTCTCTCCTCTCTCTCTCCTCTCTCTCTCTCTCTCTCTCTCTCTCTCTCTCCTTACTTCATTATCAGGCATCTCTGGTCCCTCGCTTCCCCGTGGTGTCATGTTTTCGATATTCGTGGCCGCCACGCTGTGGCGCTGCGTGACCACCGCGGCGGGTCTGCTTGCTATTAATGCAACAAAACACGTAGCTCCCGCCCGCCTTTTGCGCGGGGATCACGTTTGTCTTAATATATCCTATCTACTAAGTGATGGTCTGCTACAATCTTGAAGTAAGTACAGCGGAGGCGTTATCGGCTGGGATCTGAAGAAAACTGCGGACGAGGACGGGGGTTGGATTCCCGGCCGCGGTGGCCGCTTTTCTGATGGAGGCGAAAAGCAAAAATGCTCACGTGTATGAGATTTTGGCGCACGTTAAAGGTTTCCAGGTGGTCAAAATTAATCCGAAGCCCTCCACCACGGCGCACCTCATCGCCTGCGTTGCGTCGGCGCGTTAAACCATACAATCAATCAACTCAATCAAGAAAACTGCGGGTGTTGACAATGTGTGTTGCGACAAAGCCAACGAATTTCTGGTGAATGCTCTGTAGCTCTGAATCAAGTGTAAGTATCCTGAAAGAAATCATTGCGACATTGGCCACTAGGACGATAAAATGGCAATATATTACAAATTCAAACCGCTGATCGCCACTTATACGAGCCTACGGATAACTGAAAGCAAAATCTGAACTGTTACGTACATAGAAGATATGCTCATACGTACGATTCATATGTTCATAAACTTACGTGTGACCATCTGAACAAATATGTTCAGATGTAACGTTTCTCTTCTGATGATCAGATTGCGCGCCGATTGTAAATGGCGGAACACACACTTGATCGTTGAAGGGAATCGGGACAAAACTGAGTGTCCTTTCACTCCGTGAAGAAAGAAGACCCGTGGAGCTGGGCAGAGCAAAAGTGCACGAAACGGACACATTTGTAAATTGCGATCGAGCATACTTCCTGCCTAATTACCTGAACGAAAGTTCGAAGGAGTAGTTTATATGCTACCGTACAAACATGAGGCCATCCATGTATTGTACAGCAGATGGAAATTCCACAATATTTACAACTACCCTCTGAGCTAATTATGAAAAGTAAATGAACCTCCATCGGCGTACTTACATAGTCGTCCAAGCGGGCAATTACTTTTTCGAGATACAAACATTAGACTAAGAGGTATAGAGCATTCACCAGGCAGTTGGCTTTACAGCACCACACCCTGTCGACGCAAGAAGCTTTCTTCAGATCCTATCCTCTAACCACTCCATTATAATTACTTTAATGTTCAATCAGCACATCACTTCGTAGATAACGTATATTGAGACAAACTTGGCCCTCGCACAAAAGGCGGCCGCGAGATAAATGTGTTTGTTGCACCAATCGTGAGGAGACCGGCAGCGATAGTCATGCGGCACCACAGCGGCTGCCGCGAATATCGAAAGCACGACACGGGGACGTGAATGCCTGATAACGAAGTAAAGAGAGGCATGCACAAAGCGGGCTGGACACGCAAGTTTCTTGAGCATCGACTCGGCGGTCTGGGCGGAAGATGGCCAGCAGTGCAGATTTGCACCGCTCTGCCACGCACTGCACATCCCGTAAACTTTTGCTGCCGATAGTACCCACGCAAAAAATGGGAGAATTACCCTTAGCAGCTTCTCTGTAAAAGTAAACTAAACCCACCTATTTCACGATGTATTCAGGGCTAGCCTCACGTAGTCCACTGTAACGAGGCTTACTTGAACTTCCAAACGAAGAGCATTCGTCTAACACCCACTCAAGGGACATCTACGTCGTATGAAAACGTTTGTAGTGTAAAGCAGTAATACTGCCGAAGTTATGAGCAGGTCTTGGCGTATGTGTCTGGATTACATTTCATCGTATTACATTTCATCTGCGATTACATTTACGCTTACATTTTCATCGAACAATTGAAGTAGTGTTCTTGAGTCAGTTTTTCCCCCTTTCGCCATGATCCGAAAATAGAAGCCACTGTCAGGCTTTCAATTTTAAACAGACAACGCAACGTGTTAGTCACCATCTTTCAAGAGATGACATCAAACGGTCGGTACTTCGGGCGTCGAAAATATCCTATTTCTACTATTCACATGTGACGGTGGGAGAGGTATCTCGCTAGGTCTTGTAAATGGAACACTGTCACACAATTCTGGGAGGCGGCGCCGTATAGGTTTTATTTTTGGTATTGACGGCTCACAATAAGCTTGCCTAAAAGCAAGAATTTGCTAGTTGCATCAATTCTTCAAATTGCCATAGCCACAATAGATCCTTGAGAACTGTTTTCCGTGTTGTTATAAGCTCTGAGTTCCAACACACGTAGTGGCCGACCATATGACGCGTCGTTCCGTTCGATGACGTCGGCTGATCATATTTGCTTGCTTGACAACTTCACCCCTTGCTGTATTTTAAGCGTATTTTGAACCTCGAGTTGGGCTAAATTTTATCTTTAAGTTCTGTAAACTCTCGTCACTGCATTGGTCACACCGATGGAGGTAAGGGCATACCTCCAGTTTCCAATGTTCACTCATCCCGATGCAAGGTTCGCTCAACACGGCCGCGGACCGAAGGCCTCCCAAACAGTTTTTTTTATCTGTCGAGGCAAGCACAGTACGAACTCTATGAATAAGAAGTAAATACTTAATTTCGTGTTTCCAGCTACGACAATAATGATCCTAGACTAGGCGACTTGTGCAGAAACTTTCTTTTTTAGAGTGCAGCACACAATGAACATCCTGTTCGTTCTGCCTTCACACAGACCTATCGACTCCACATGGAGGTCTAAAAGAAGCGAAAATTATCTTTGAAGACTGTCGTTGAATGCGGACAGTTCTTTTGCTTGGGACCATTACGGTCTATTATCTCGCACACCCACTCAGAGATAAGTCCCCAGAAGCCTTAATTGCAGGAAATAAATCTACTATATTCTTTATGTATATGGGTGCGCGCGTTTATGGGCGTGCGTGTGTGTATACGTGTGCGTGCGTGCCTGCGTATGTGTGTATGTCTGCATGTCTATGCGTGTCCGTGTGTATTCGCCGCAAATTTTGCTCTGTGGGTAGCTGTTACGACGTATTCGATCGCAACTTTGATATTAGGCCATACAGCCAGGACACTGAAACCAATATGAATATCGAAGAAATGGTTCACCCTTAAAAGCATGACATGGCCTCTTTCCCGACTACGCACTCCAAAAAGAGCCGCAAGCACCGCTGCTATTCTGGTGCTGGTGTGCCTGCAGCTTTGTTGTTGCCGCCTACTTTCATTTCATTTCGTATATTTACGTTCAGGACCCGAGGGCGTCTCAGAGAGCAGTGAGTTTTAACAGCACCAAAATGCGCAATCGATAGTGTTAAAGCTATTCTCGCGCTTCTGAGCCCAAGGGCGCGTGTTCGATTCCCCCGCCGCGGCGGGCGCTTTACTGATGGAGGCGAAAAGCGAAAACGCCCGTGGGGTCAAGATTTACGGCACACGTTAAAGATTCCCACGTGGTCAAAATTAATCCGGAGCCCTCCACTACGCCACGCCTCATCGCCTGTGTAGCGTCCGCACGTTAAATCTTATAATCAATGAACCAATGTTAAAGCAATTCTTGATGGTCTTGAAGTTATTCGTGTCCGTGACGGAGACGATTGCTGCGAAATAAATAAAGTCGGCATACAACCACTTTCCGTTCGACTTGCAATGATCCGCCATGAGATAACTCCGGCTGCCCCACTTATCACAGCGGTTGCAGTTGGCTCGCACGCAACTCGCACCGCGTCTACGTTCATCAGCGTGCGCTCGGACCTTACGAAGGGCGGAAGTGCGCAGGGTATGCCGGATTTTGTTTTTAAAGAGGCTGGGGTGGGCAGACCCCGAAAAAAGGAAAGAGATTACGGGGGAAGAAAAAAGGGCAGAAAAAAAACAGCAAAGTTCAAGGGCTTTACGTACTGCGAAGGTGAATGACTGGAAAGAAGCCTCGGGGTAAAGACTTTTGCATCACGCATTGTCAGTAAGGACAATACGGTGGCTTTGTTGTAGCTCAAAATACACTGATTGACATACTGGAAACTGCAGACACATTCTGACAGTGAATATTCGCAATGAAGCCACATTTCTCAGAGAAGCTATAAACAAAATAACTGTTTGAACAGCACAAACTTTGCACATTTTGCTATGGATGGGACTCGAACCGCGGTGCTCCCGAATGCAATGAGGCTGGAACCACTCGTTCACGACAGAGAGATGCGTACGTTAACATAGTTAACGCGTTGTTTCCTACGACTTATAAATAGATATTAGTGATGTGCTGCGTACTGAAGGGGTAAGTTTTTTGTGTGAATTGCAGACGTGGTAATTATAAGGTGACTAGCACAGCATGTTTTTGCTAATAGCGCCAACAAGGGCAATTGGTCACGCCTTTTAATTATAGTGGCGACGACATGAAGAAACAGACGCAGAGGGGAAATAATGATTGTAGTTATAAGAAGATACAGACCCACCACTGAACCCGTGACGTCCAGAAGAGAAAGAGAGTAGGCACCTTTTATTCGCAAGCTCATGAAAGCATGATGCAGGGAGGCGCCGGCCTTGAGGGGTCGTCTTTATTCCTGAATGTCATCGTCCTTGCTGGCTACTCGGGCCTTCACTTTCAGCCACCGATATGTTGAAGCTGACGTCAATACTCATAACCTCATGACTGTACCTAAAATGCAAGCGCTACCTTTGATGCGACGTTTATTCGAATTCCATCGGTTCGGGCTATACGGCGATAGACTCTCAACTGTCAACATCAACACCAGCTGTGCAGCAAGGTCACGCACGCATTACGGCGCTTAAGAGAACCGGTGCCGGCGGGGCACGACGAGTTGAGCCAGAGTAGCGGACAATCAAACGCCGAGTAACGTTACATAGACCAGGAGGAAGAAAAAAAGAGCGGAGCAACAGGGACTCGAAAGGGAAGCGGGACGTATACGACAGCGAAGATGTTAAGGCCACTGCGATTGTTTACGACGCTTCTACCTCAATAGCAGCAGTAAACAACTGCCATCGTACGACGCTTCCCCAACAGATGCTGCGCAAACAGTGTCATGTGCCAAGAGAATGAAACACTCCAGCACGTGATCCCCATGGAACGTGGCACCGCATACAATACCGGCCTATCCGCTCAGCCATTCAGCACTAATGCTTTTGCACTCAATACATCCATTAAAAGGAGTGCTTAGGTGTCCTGGATATTTTTAAAATCACATCTCATTGAATTTTAAAACTAAAATTTTAGACCAGCACTTGTAGTTCAAAAGCTCTGTTGAAAAGAGTCTGTATAACAGCACTAAGCATCATGCATTACTTGAACGTGCTGCACCTTTATCCGCGTTGGGATGGTTTTGTATCCCTAGGACCACCGAAGTCCACCCAACTAAGAGAAAACAAATACGCGCACTAGCTTCTGCAGCCCAAGCAGCGTACCGGCCTTTTTAAAGTTATTCTCGCCTTCACGGCAAACTGTTTGGTGGTTGCCATCACTAGATCCGGTACTCCACCCCTGACTTTCCACTCTCTCCCCTCCCCGTGGCTGCTCACTGCATGTCCCGACTGGTGCATCTGTAAGTAATGCTCGTCACCAGTAATGTCCCTGAACGCGTGACCACTAGGTGTGATTACCGTTGCGTTGATAGCGTAAGGGCCGAAATTTTGGCCGCACTTGATGCTTGTTATTGAAAATACCCAAAGCAGCTGTGAACTGCTTGACCCTCCCTTCAAGAAAAAGCAAGCAGAAACGGGTTGTACACTTCGACTTAAACGCGCAATCTGTGCTGATTCACTCTAATATGGTTGATTTCAAATGAAATGTGTTCGACATTCCGGCACTTTCCATTCGAACACGAGAGCAGGCACCTTCGTATTTTATTCCGAATTTGTCGAGCAGAGTACCCGAAACAAAAAAAGAAGCGATGACGCAAGCCTTCTAGTGGAAAAAGCCCCTTTTCAAATTTAACAATTGTTGTTTCTATGCTTTGTTTTCCCACCCGCAGCTGCGTCCAACAGATAACACAGCTGCGTAGATGACGTCCCTCGCGCAAAACAGCTGCTACACCTTAGCCACTTCGCGCTGTAGCACCGGTCTTAGTTGCACTTTTTCCACTTGTGAAGCACCGGTTGCGGACCAACACTTGTAGTCAAAATGGCGTGCTTGAAACTTATCTCAGCTGCAAAACTTGCATTCCGTATTAAACAGCACCTATCGCCCATTACCTCGTAACCTATTGTTACCAATTATTTACTTGGCCAACCATAATCTGGTATTGTAAATATTATTTGTACAAACGTTAAACCCAGTTAAAGAACAAACCCATTTTGTCTCATCAAAGGTACGCTGTAACCTGTAAGCACAACTAAATCTTGTGAAGAGAAGGTAAAACATTCATAACATTTTACTGCCGTTAGTGAGACATGAACTGAGGAAAAACGAAATTTTGTATGTAAATTTTGTCAGACGTCAGCGTGATATGGTCCGCAACCGAACAAAACTTCCGTATTTACTTGTTTAATAATTTTACCATTAGCTGATATGTGTTTATGCCAAAAATTACTTCGTACCGTTATGTCGCTCCGCCGTTTCAAATATCGAACAATTGCCAACCCCAATTGACAGGTTGCCATCGAGTCGGTCCTGGGTTGAATACAGCAAATATCTATGCCGGCTGTCACACGCACCTCAATCGGAGCTACGCATTAATTTAAACCTCACGAGGATCTTGGGCCAGCTTTGTGATCTTCACGCTGGGATATATTTTGGTTTTCATAAGCATTCGCCGCAGCCCATTTCGCTGCTGGATGCGAAACACTGACAGAGCCTGGAATCACACCTGCATAATGCCTAAAGGCTGCACTGAACTCTATGACAACGTCAAAATACTATGATCTACTGCTATGGACATCACAAGGGCAGTACGCCGCACCGAAACACTGCGTTGTAAATAAGAATTTTGACCACGAAGCAAATCAGCCAGGAAATTATGCGGTTTCGAAACGGAAACTGAAAGTTTGGCAATCATCACCGGTTGCCGGAAGAAACCGAAGGAAGAGAACGCAAGCGGTTGATAGCGGTAGCGGTGGCTGCTGGATTCTGCCTTCTAATGCGCATTGTGGGGTTGTTTGTGGTAAAAAGACTTTGTGGTTCACGGCAGAGCAGCAAAAACGTCTTTTTTTCATACCCCCATCCCAAGCCCCCTATTTCCTCTGGTCGTCTCCGATGTACTCCCGGATCCCGTTGCAAGCTCACGGGGTAATATTTTAATGGACTGAGTGACTTGAAGAAGTCTGTTTCTAGAATTCTTCTTTGTTGAAGTCTGCTAGAGGACTAGGTAGAGGTCTGGGTAGAAGACTTGGTAGAAGACTGGATAGAAGTCTGTTTCTAGAAAACTTCAGCTTGCAAACCCACAGAGCCCTCTCCACCGCCCGGATAAAGTTAATTTACGCCGGCCAGATGGCAGGTTGCCCTGGGAAGCTTGTCACCGACGACATCCAGAAGGAAATTTTCAGCTGCGTGCTCTTACACAGCTTGACCTGATGAAAAACGCGAGGTTTGAGGTGATACTGCCATCCCTTCCAAAACTTTTGGCGAGCTTTTCCTTGGAGTACCACTTCCTAGAGAGTTCAGGCAAGCATGTCGAAACCTCCAGGGTACCTGGCGAAGGTAAAAGAAGACTGAAACCATCTTTTTATCGAGAATTGCCCGCGTATCTCCTCACTTCTAAGCAAATGCTGTCGAAAGACGATAGGCTAGTGCCACCCTTGTTGCCACGTAAATGCCTCTCCTCTCGCTCCCGCCGATCGGTCATGTTCTTCCCCTACGGATTCACTCCTCCTCCATGAGCACTGAGAATATTTGCTAAAGTCAATTCAATCTTCGCGCGCTTCACTACTCGCACGCCATCTATTGCAACCTTTCGTAACTGTTGAGCTTGGAACGCCGCCACGTGGTCCAAACTCGTCGCGTGTTCACTTTGTATTTTTGGGTCAACTTATTGTTTGGAACGCGTTTTTTTTAGATGCAGAGCATCTCATTCACTCGCCTTGTCCCTCCGGCGTCGTCGTCGTTTCGTCGTCGTCGTCGTCCCTTTCCCCCCCCCCCCATTCTCCTCGGGGGCCCAGCTGCGCTTCCTCGGCTCACCCCTCTAACTCCGATAGCGAACACTCTCGCGAGGGCATTGGATGGTTGGGTTGGATTGAGGCTGGTTTGGCTTGCTGGTTTGCTTGGTTGTTGGCTGGCTGGTTTGGGGTAATTAAAGTGGATTGTTTTGGATGTTGTTGCGTCATAGCCGCCGCACGTTGTCATGGGCCGCGGCAGACGCGCTGGGCCGGCGCATGTGCAGTACCCCTCTTCCGCGCTTTCCTATCCTTCGGGGCGCTGCGAAAAAACCGGTGTGCCTTTTCTCCGGCGAAGCAACATCCCCGCTTGGCTCAAACACCTAGAGTCCACGCCGTTTACAAGTACGCCAAACGTCGTCCACTGGGACCGGCTTACGCAGTCCTCTCAACGTTATGCGCGCTATAAAGCGGCCCCTTCGCCGCTCCGCCTATGCGTCGCATCTACACAGGGGTTCCCGCGAGGGGAGGTGGGAGTTTTTTACTATCGCTAAAACCTAAAAGCCATTCGTATATTTACCACACTGACAATGCAAATACCGCTTATGTATTGATGTCTTGTCTCTGCCCTATGTCTTCTTTTACCTTAACAATGTTAACAAGTAGGAAGTGGGTGTCCAGATTTAGGTTCTGCCGAAAAGTTCTGCCTATATAAACCTCTTGTTCATGCATTCCCTTAACTTTTGGCCGAAAGGTTGAATCGAGGGGCAGACGGACAGACATATTTACAGACAGTCATATATTTTCGGATTTAAATAACCCCAAAAAGACTCTCGTCTTTAAAAATAAGCAGAAGTAACTGGTTCCGTGCCATCGGCACTCAGATCAACCCCAGTTCGAGGCCTGGAATTCACAAATGCCGCTATTTACCCCACATTGCCATTTTTATCACTGCCTATAGGCGCACGGCCGAGAGTTTTCCTAGCCGTTTTTGTCACAGTTTCCCGGATATGGCATGTTTTTGAAAGAAATCCTGAGCATTCTAAACTTAAAGCTAACAATAACATACCCATAAATTTTCTCATGCTGTATGCAGCCGTGGGTCATCATATTAACACCTTAAATAACACCTCAGATATTATCATATATAAATATATATATACAGTCAAACCGGCTATAACGAACCGATAGAGCGAATTATGCTATATACGAACAAAAATAATTCAGTTACGTAAATAGGATGGGAACATATTCCTTATAACGAAGTTCACATCCGATATATCGAACTCCAGGCCGCCTAGAATGGCGCCGAATGCATGATCTCGGAGCGGCCGATGGAAATGTGATTGGCCACGACCACGAAGCAAGAGCCGCGACTGCGACATTGCGACTCGACGGGCGACGTGACGCCCAATACTTTCCGTAACTGTTTCCGACGCGCGGGACTCGCGACGGAACCCGCCCTGTCAGCGATGTCCGGACCAAGACAGCAGCATCGGTGAACTGAGGGAAGAGCTCGCCAGCGTTCCCCATGATGTCGCGAGTGAAATCCGTCCGACGCTTATAATTAAGCGCTTTCGGCAGTAGATGTGCTCCGCCAATGCTTCTTAGATTTTGGAGGATGCGGACTCAAACTGGTGCAAACAATGTTTTGTGTAGAGAATGCTATGCTGGTTAAGCCGCCAAAAACGCAAGTGAAAACAAAAATCAATCAACCGGTTTTTTTTTTTCAACGTGGGCAGTTAGGGCGGAAAAGTAGCTTTATTACGTTACTGCAATAAATGGAGTCATTTTCGTATGGTAATGGCTACAGTACTGTGTTCTGGTTCTGCATCCGCGGATGGCGGAGGTTGGTGAGGGGGGAAGGCGGGGGGGCTCCCACGGATTGCGAACTCGTAGCAATAAGCTCGTTATGGGCGGGTTCGGCTATATCGAACTATTGAATATATCGAACCTAATCGCGGTGCATATTGCAGTTCGCTATAAACGAGGTTTGACTGTATATATATATATATATATATATATATATATATATTAATAATCAAAGTTGCAGTATCAAAAAAGTTTCGTTTCCGAGAGGGTAACAGTTTTTTAGAAAGTATGATCGCCTTTTTTGCTAACTATTCTGGACTCCGTCTTTCAGAACGAAATCTACAAGATAACCACGCGAAACATATTCGATATAATTTTCATACGTATCTACTATATGTATAATATATATATATATATTATATATATATATATATATTAAGATTATAAATATATTCTGGAGTGGTGTGGGTTCGGATCCCATGGCGGCCTTTTTCTCACATGTCTTTCTTTCTTTCGCACTTCTTATCTGTTCAAGACCTACCACATCCTCCCCCTTTGCTTTCCGAGGTTTCTGACTGTCAACTCTTATTTCTGTGTTATTTGCAACCGATCCCTTATTTCTTATTCTGATTCTCTACTTGCATAGCGAGGGCCTCGGTTCTGGCAGTATTGGTGCATAGAAGCTAGAGGGTTATCGTAGCCTGCTGGGTCGACCACTCTCGACATGTCGTTGACACTGGAGTCACGGCCCGGGGGTTAAAAAATAGGCCCCCTTCACCCCGAGTAGTCCGAGTGGCGCTGGCTATCACCCCCAAGCACAGGAAACAAAAATACCTAAACCCAAATACCCCAGAAAGTGGAGGGGAAAATCGCCCCGCCGGTAGCGTCGTGGTTATCGCACCAGACCGGTATTCTGGAGGTCGTGGGTTCGGAATCCCACCTGGCGGGCATTTTTTCTCCACTTTCTTTCTTTCTTTCCAAATTCTTTATCTGTTTCAATGACCTACCACATCCTCCCCTTTGCTTTCCGAGGTTTTCTTGACTGCCAACTCTTATTTCTGTGTTATTTTCAACGAGCCCCTCATTTCCTTATCTGATTCGCTATAATATATATATATATATATATATATATATATATATATATATATATATAGTGGAATCTCGTTAAACCCTACCCGCGTTAGCCGCTGTTTCTTTTAATACGTATGTAAGCCAATTCCCCGACTAATGTGCGCTTGGATAAACCGTAGCGCCGGTTAGTACGTACTTTCTTCGCGTCCCCATCAGGTACTGTTTAACTAGGTTTCACTGTATATATGGGGTAGTCCTTTATATTCACTTCACATCATAATACCTCCTGCACTAACTAAGCAGTGTTCATTCATCGAATTCTAACTCTTTGATCCATTGGTAAGACAAGCTTTCATATTTGAATAACTTTTTTTTTATTTGCTCGCTTGCATTGTAGTAAAATCTTTGTACACCTTTCTGAACCAAACTGCATTTCATTAAAAACCAACGAGTGAAAAATCTTCCTCCTAGGAGAACACTTTGAGCTCTTGTAAGTGGCCCTTTACTCCCGCCGGTAGGATGTTCTTTATTTGGCCTGAAAAAGGAAAAGAATGAAAACCAGTTGTATATTATTCGCGTGATTCAAGTGTGTTTCTCAAACGGGCACAAACAGTACCATAAATTTTCTGTAATTTAGGCTCGAGAATGCGCACTTCTTCTTATATTTTGACGAACTTAAAGATCACCGCCCCCCACCAAAAAAAACTCAGGTGGCACGTACCTTGGCGACTCTTAACACACCCAAATGAGCGTGTGTTAGTTGTCACATAGTGTGTCGCTGAATTATGTCCTTTAGCTTAAAGCTGTTTCGAAATATTGTTGAAT
Organism: Haemaphysalis longicornis; assembly: GCA_013339765.2. Classification (NCBI taxonomy): domain Eukaryota; kingdom Metazoa; phylum Arthropoda; class Arachnida; order Ixodida; family Ixodidae; genus Haemaphysalis; species Haemaphysalis longicornis. The sequence goes on from CM023458.1 coordinate 71,327,392, forward strand.
TTAGTGTCGCTGCATTTAGTGCCGATTGGTTTGCGGTTGCTTAAAGCGTCTTCGAGTGTATAAACAAGTAACCCAGTACTCTGCACACACAGGTGAAAACACTGACGGCCCCTGGTCTTCTATTGCATTCCAAAGCTCACGCACCAAATCGCCAAGCAATGTACCTTAGCTTGTTGAATCTTATGCAAAGCAGCTCCCAAGCGCAAGCACCGTGCCATGTTTGCATTTTCAGGTTCAATCTACGCGCCTTAGGCCAGATTATGCCCTCTCATGAACTACCCGCAAGGCAGCTGCCCATGGGAGGTGTCCCGCATTGAATGAATGATGAAGTAACTCTCTTCTAAGACTCCCTGATGACGGCGATGACTACGGCCTTGTAATGAGGCAGGGCTTTCTACGGTGCATCGTTGAAAAACGTTTGTGACACTGGATACACGCAGTCTGCCTGTAGTTTGCGAACACCTGGAATTATAAAATGGCATAGAAACTTTTCATGTCAAATATGCATTTCACTATGCATTTCGCAATCACTGGCGTGTTCTTCAAACCACATTAGTAACGTGATTTCTAGTCCACCAGTTAAGCTAGGAAAGAACGACTGGAAGACAAAAGGAGCTGAAAATTATTTATTTCGCGAAAATTCTTCGACGTTAAGATGTTGAGAGAAAGCCATCCTGAGGGAAGCTGAAGATGAATAATTCCTGTTATCTACCCTCTAGTTTGCATGTCTTCCCTAAGAAACTAATGTGCGGCGGCGTTGTTTATTCACCAAATACAGTCGGTGAGAAACACCGCCTCCTACCGTGCGGTTTCGAACATTTCCTTGTATGACACGTAGTGGCATGTCATACAAGCCTGCTTTGTCTGCTTTGTCCGCGCTGCTTTGTCTCGGTGCTGTTTTGTTGCGGAGTTGTCCTATCGCAGGGCTGTTTTTTCGAGAGCTCCTTTGTAGCATACCATTTCCTCACTTGGTGTTCTAACGACACGTGTTTTGTCTCGTTCTGTTCTTGTTCCGTGTTGTTTTGTCTGTGTTCTTTTTAAGGTGCCGGTGTTTTTTATGTCGTTATAAATTTTACGGCTTTAGATGACTATTTGTTGGCCTTTAGATAGTAAAACTCTCAGGCCGCAACATAGCATTTATAGCGCTTTTTAGCGTTTAATCCGACTTCGTGTCAAATCTAGTGTGACAATTTACAGTTTCTCGCTTTTTATGCAAATTCTTAATCTTTTGTTCCCCCTTGATTGGTTTAGTCTTTCCCGCTGCTATATCTCACACATACATAATCTGAGACCGCTTTCTGTTTGGAACCTCTACGCTTTTATCCTTCTCAAGTGTCAACGGCGCAAATCTCTTCGAGCACAAAACAAAGCAGCGCCCTTCCACGCTGTCGCTGCAATGTAAAATAACTTACCTCTTTGAGAGGAATTCCCACGGTCTATATCACCCTTACACCCCAGCCAGAATACAAGAACATATCATTTTAAATGGCATGTAGTATAGCTAACATTCTTACACGTTAAGAAATCTTAAGAAAGCACTCATTAAAAGGGTCGTTTTCTTTGTTTTTGGCTGGCGTGTACGAGTGTTAGTTATACACGAAAATTACTGTTAAGGGTGTAAGCTAATTTCGAACGGAAGAAATATTATTGGATGTGACTTTTACATGTCATGAAAATCTGGCACTACTTTTCCTACCGAACATAGCCGTAGTGTTATGAGGTTATTGACCTATTGTTGCCATTATTTTAAACATCCGTTTATCAAGCCTTTGTAGGACTTAAACTCAATCCCGTTGTGAACTAAGGCGCTGCACAGCCTCGACAGTGAAAAATATGCTTTGAATTGAATCACTTCCATTTTCTAGATTAATCGTTCATGAGATAGCACCATGATACGGGGTGCTATTAACTGCGGAAAACAACTCCGTCTTGCCCATTTGGCATCAAAACTGTTTACCGTACCTCTAGCGTTGTTATTCAGGGTGCCGGAAATAAATCAGTTGTATACAAGACCCGCGGGTAAAACATTGTCGCCTTTTTGCATAACCAGTGTTCTGTCCAGTTGAATCTTAACAAGATTTTAAACTGTGGCTCAGATTTTTACGATACGGCTATCCACATCATTGCGGTTTGGGCAAAGGCATTTAATTGTGATGTTAGCACAACCCATGCTTTATACTGGAAACATAATTTGCTCAATATTTCTTACACAATTTATACTCCTATAAAGCCTAAAATGTGGACTTACATTGGAAGATTAGCTGACCCATCTCCGAGAAAGCATAGAAAAATGTATTTGGCGTCTTTCCGATGGTCATGTGTACAAAGTCGAAAGCAGAACATATCAGCTGCCAAATTATGGTGAATGGTTTGAAAAATGGCAGTTTCTTCAGGATGCACTGCAAACATGTACCACCAAATATACAATTAGCACTCTTGAGGCGTGCAAGGTGACGTCGAAGGGCGCTCCGTAAACACGTTCATCGAAACTTGACATTTTGCCAATCAAGTAGTTCTGTAGTTTGGCATGCGAAAATGTTGAGGCCATAATAGTATGCAAAAAAGTAAAGCGAACACTCCAGATCGTCATTCTGAAAAACAGCAAGTAGTACTGCTTAAGGTGTTACAAAGTAAACAAGTTTACTCCTAATTATGAAAGTGGGCAAACCAGTAAATCTAACTCAGAATTGTACAATTACACTCGGTACACTACAAACGACACGATTTTCCGAAGCTCGCAGCCATAGACTGATAAGTCTGTAAATAGCTGTTTGCAATCAATTTATTTTAGGGCTAGAAACAGTGTCCTGAATCGGACACAGACGTATAATATCATTAGAGCCAGTCGTATTCTCCGCCCTCTTCCTCCACGTTCGTTACATTTCGTATATGCCCGGTAAACCTTTGTGACCATCAGAGCTTTTGGTGGGCATGTGCACAGATGTGGCACACAAAACAGGTGCGTACGTTACGCCCACATGAAAATCCTGCTCCACTGACGCATAGACTTAAAGCAAAATGCATGCTTCTTTCTGTCCACAATCCGACTGGTGGTCAAAACTTATGCCGCCGCTGATTCCGTCACTAACGTTTAGGTCCCAAAATATGCTGTATGCTTGGTTCCCATCGATATATCGATACCATACACATTCCCTTCGATACCATACACGTCACAAATTGTGATTTGTTCAAATATAAGTCCACCTTTTATTGTAGAGGTTTTGTGGAAATTCGGTCGGTCTACATACAACTGTTACGAAAAAGTCGTTTCCCAAATGCGTTCAAACCTTTCCAAATATGGCGCAAACTTTTCAAGATATGGCGTACCAGACCATATTGCTCATCATTACGTAGTTTCTAACTCCTACAACTTTGCTCCGTCTTTTTGGTGTTGAGCAATGGCCCCTTGCTAATAATTAAAAAATTATGGCTGTGCCGTGCCACCTTTATGACTATTGGACAAGAAAATGGCAGAAATATTCCCGTAATCGTCCAACAAAACAACATATCATGTTTTCTCCCTGCAGTTTAGGCCCTGTAGGACACGCAGTTTTGAAAGGGGCCATGAAGAGAAAATACAAATTTGTTCATTTTGGAAGTACAAGCCTTTGGAAACTCACCCAGCGTGATACCAGCCACGAATTAACATTTTAAACCATACCATACAAGAAATATTGAAAATCTTTCACATTTCACACCACAGTGACGTAATATGGACACGAGTGACGTAATACAAGACAGCCCTAACATATTATCAGAGTGTCAACAGCACGCTATAATTCAAGTAATGCAATAACCGGAACCGGAAGACCCACTACATTTGCTCAGTCATGTTTGTTGCCTGCCCCCAGACGAACGAACCAAGATTCTGTGACCTAATAGATAAATTGTCAGAAAGCGGTTGGTGAGGTGCCACCGCTTTATATGTCTTCGGTATATCCTGATTATTTGCGTGAAAAAATGGCTTAATAAAACTTTATGCTGGACTAGTTGGTTCATGGTCATCACCTGCCCGGTCCATTTTGTGTAGTTTATCTTGTTTTATGAAGGGCCAACCTCTCTAGTGATATTTGTGTAAAGTTTGCGATAACATTTGTATTATGGTGATCGTGAGAAAGCAGTCTTTCTAGTAAACCACTTTTTTCTCTTGTCTTCATGGCTCCTTGAAGACTAGAAAGGACGCTGTCGGAGCCTAATTATTTACAAGTGTATTCCTAGTAGACACCCCTAATAAATCAAATAATAGGACGACGAATAACAAGGGGTATGACTGCTGGTATTATATATAATTATTGTGCACTGAAACGGGGCCATAAAAACGTGGTGTCCCCTGTTCAGCTATAGCGTACATGTGCATGGCTCATATCTCATGGCGAAAGTCTTCGCTTGAGTTACCCTGTAAGGAACGGCAAGTATTGTTCGCATAAAACGGCGATAAATAAATGACTGCAGCTATACAATGCGTAGTTGGAGCCACAGTATTCGAAATACCTTTTGGATTGTTTATAAAACTCGTTCATTTTTACCGCAACCATTGTGTTAGCTGCCATCACGCTTGTTTTTTGCCCCTACGACGCGTGTTCCCCGTTTAAGCCCGGATGTAATTTACACCTAAATGCAGGAGAAAAAAATTAGCAGGGGCTTAGCTCGGCTATGCCGGGATATACGTAGTGTGAGCTAAGGTTCAGCTGATTGTTCGTAGCTTTCCTGGTTGTCTAGGATTACCTGATTACCATGCTTACCGCTGCTCAAACGATGTTTAATCCAATCCAATCCAATTTAATCCAATTCACTCCGATCCAATCCAATTCAATCCAGTGGCGGTGGTGGCGGCTCGGGTACAGTGTACTAGAATTTTCTAGTACACTGTAGTTCCGACGCGCCAGCTGTGCGCCGTGTAACGTCAGCGCTCCTCGCGCATGCGTAGCACGTCTCTCCAGGAGCCACGCGAAACTGCACAACCTCGGCCAGTGTAGCTCACGCTACAAAATATCGGTAGACATATATCGTGAGACTTTTTTGCCTTCACTTGGCTGGTGGCTTAGCGAGTTCGCCTACATTTGAGGCATACTTTTTTCTAATAGGACCAAATGTTAGCGCTAGTATGTCGCATGTTCTCATACAGCCCTTTCACTTGTTGAGACCCCGTTGCTATGAATTTCCTCATTGTCTTGCCCCAGCATGAAAATCAAATAAAGCACTTACCACGGCAGTGAGCAGGAGTGAAGTAAGTGCTTGGGTAGGCAACAGCTTCATGAAAACAAAAAGTGAAGCGCTCTTAGTTCAGAGAAAATTGGCTTAGCTGATTGTTTGATCTAAACCAGTACTCACGTCTATGTCTCCACTGTGCGTGCACATGAAGTTTTCAGGTCGAATACACTGGAATAATTCGAATTAGTTAGTCATTATGTCATTTATCGATATTTAAACGCAAGTCGGGTCTGGCATGAGTACTGTAAGCAGGATCTACAACCCGCTCGGTACCTCGAACTGGACCATTATTTCCTCCGTTGGAAGCTGCCTACACGACCCTTGGAGATTTAAGAAATGTGTATTCCCCCTCCCTGGTATTCCCTTTTCCCGCTTCTGGCCAACTGGCTTTCCCTTTTCCAACAAAGTATTTGAGTACTACTACTTTATTTTAGCTTCCAGCAAATTTGGTACGCGTAAATTTATTTTTACTCATCTGCACTCCAGCACTGGGAATGCGCGCTGAACAGCTCGGACCTGCACGGCCGCAAGACCTGATTCAGCGGGCCACCCTAGCAGCGAGAGTAAGCGGCAACCTGGACGAAAGCGGCCACCCATCTTCTCTAAATTTACCAAATAAACGTCTATTCCTCCACCTCATCTTCATCTGGACAAGAGGGGATTTTTTATTTTACAATTCGTATTACGCAGCATTTCACATGGCTATTTTCACTGACTTTAAGGAGTGGGTTCAAGGTATCGTTTACAGTACTTTGCACTTTTTTGCGCAAGATTGCCCTTAATTTGACAAATGCGTTTCAGCATGAAGGGTTAGTTTCTCTAAAAAAAAAACAATTATCCCATAACGGCATGGACTAATTACCAAGCCAGCTTTTTAGCTGTTAAATGGTCATCCAAATAGGTAAACCAATCAATAAAATTTCCCGTCGTTGCAATTTACAGAATGTTCGTAATGATGAGATGAATACGCAAAAATACCTTGTTTGTACATTTCACCGGAGCGTGGTGTTTTGCTCCAGGAGAACATCTTTCTTAATTTCCACGTTGTTCCCTTCAGCCTGCATTAGCAACCTCCGCACGCATCGCTAGCCTTTTCAGTAATCATTGGCGCTCTCTCAGTCTTACAGTAAACGATGATAATAAATTTTGATCATGCCTAAATGTGGGTCTTTTTTTTTTCAAGAATGAAATTTGCGTGTGATTCAACTTAAAACAAGCAAGCAAATCTGCCGTAACAAAGCAATTTCTATCCTCCTACGTAAGCCTTGGGAATTATCAGAGCTTTTTTAATGTGTTGCAGGTGAAGGCTTTGTGCGCGACTATATCATAAACTTTTCTTTTCCGTTTACATGCCGCATTTGATGCAGCAAATTTTAGCACAGGTTAACAACGGTAAACGAAGCCGCAACCCCTACCAGACGAACCCACATATGCTTGTGGTGGTTTGAAAAGGTAGGTCTTATGCCGCGTAATTGTGTGAAAAGTCGCCAAACGTCCACTACACGGTACCAACCGAAGATATTGGTATGAAAACACTAAGCATATGACTAAAGACGGAACAACATCATACCACATGCACTGATTGGCAATTCTGGTAAAAGCGGGCGACAAATCCGGTAGCAATAGCAGAAGTCATTCGAGAACACAGAGTCCACAGAAAGGCCCCAATGGCACAGACTTTCGCAAGTTTATATTAAGTTTTTAAAATCTCCAGCGGCTCATTGCTTCCGTGCCATAATACTAGTTACAATATTACCAACCCCAAGTGAGTCTGGCACCATAGAAAATGTCATAACCAACTGTCCGCATATCTATCCCAGAGGCCCTGGTAAAATCAACGATACTCATTTAGCTGCCTCTTCTGACTTTGGTTTCTGTGTAGTACGTATCCTGCTACCGGAGAAAGGTAGCGCCGCCGGGAACGAGGCATGCGGCCCTTGTGAATGAACATACTATTCCAGACACCCAGGGTCTATTCGATTCAGCCTGCGCCTCTTCAACCAGTTCACAGCGGTGCAAAGTGGGTTCCGCCATCGTTGGAACCAGCCCTGCACGTTTTTCGTCTGCTTCTGCACCTCCTCGGCAAGGAGTGCAGGCAAAGCAGTGAACTCGTTCTGCACCCGTCGGCACCACCGGTGAATCGAACGGCGCGGCTCAGGTGCCGCGAGCTGCACCACTGAAACGACCGGCGAAGTGACACACCGCCTGAAATGGTTCACGTGGTGCAGGTGAAACGAATAGACCCCCAGATATGGCGCACCTCGAATCCCTGTCGTCTGACGGTGTCACCGCACATTGCAAGTCGGTGTTCGCAAGACGTAGCATTCCTAAGAACGTTATCTCCGGCAACGGGTTCGAATTGGTGTGCACGAACTCGTCAGCGTTTGCGGAATTTCCTCGCCAGTACAATTTCCGCCACATCACTTCGACCCCACGGTACCCACAGAGCAACCGACTAGCCGAAGCGGCCGTGAAGGTTATCAGGGGGAAACCGAACGCATCTGACACAAATGACGCCCACAAAAACTTCTGGCCCGAGCGTACAAGACACCGCAGCCGACAACTCTAACGCACAACTCATCCAGCCACGTGGGCCAGAGCCAGGATTCCTGAACCTCTCCCACGTGCACACGCGCAGCGAAACGCTGCGTGACGTCAGCGCAACGCTTTACAGTGAAACCTCGTTACAAGAGACACTGCTACAAGAGACACTTGGTTGTAAGAGACATTTGAATGAAGGCGGTTTGGTCGGTTTTCCTAGGCTTACCATGTTAGCAACATTGCATACAAGAGACCTGGGTTACAAGAGACACGTTTCCTGGGTCCCTTGAGTGTCTCTTGTAACGAGGTTTTACTGTACTTCCAGAGTCTAGTTTCGCCGACAACTTTGAGCCTGCGTTCAAGCACAACGCCTCCGAAGAGGGGAAATTGGTAGTACGTAACCCATCACTGGAGAGAGGGCGCGCAGCCGGGAACGAGAGTGCGTGCCTTACGAATAAACATACTTCGGGTCTCGACTTCGCTGCGTGCAGACGCCTCTTTCCTGAACTCGGCTGGCCATTCTGGCCGCCAGGGTATACGATACCCGAAGAACATAACACGTTCATCTCTGCGTGGAAGCGCCGTCATACTTCCGTGAAAACAGAATATTTTTCCACTGAAGAGAGCACTAATTGATGCAACATCTTCAATGGCTGCGGCATTGTCACCACAACTGAAGCCGCGCTTGTTGCAGAAGCCTTCTGGGGGTGGTTTACAAGCCCAACAGATGGAAAAGTAGGTATGACGGCCGTCCCAGGTCAATGCCTCCAGTGAGAACGGCAGTTACTTCGAGGTATATATTTTTTAAATCACCGACGCCGTACCGAGGTGGTAGAATGTGGTGAAAGGAAATTGCTGTTACCATGCGGCTGCCAATCTTGCTCAGCTCTACGCAACAAATACTATCGCGTACGATATGTTCATTGAAAGCACGGTGCAAAAACGTCGCACAGGATCTTCCAACGTATTCTTTCCCAAAGAGTTTCTTTTGGCTAGAATTGCAGCCGAGCCTTCGCCAATGTCGACTATGTATAGTTGACATCGGTATAACCAAGGTTGTAGGTAAACCTCGATATTACGCTCACTGCCGCTACTTTATCCAGAATCACTATCCATGCTGCTGCCCCACTGATTCAACAAAAGCTGAAGACCAACCGACATTGCGGGTGAAATTTCTGACGTACGCTAGACTTTTTTCTACTGCGAACCAGTATATGTCTAACAGACTTACGAAAAGTATCGCAGTACGACAGCTCCGCTTTTATAAATGAGGAATTGACAAAGGCAAAGAAGCCTCTGCTCCGAGAGCTCCAGCACAAGCTACTGCCAGGCTGTTTCATGCAGCAACAACAGTATGTCCTGCTGCCGTTGCCGCTGCTGCTTCTGATACAGCGACTGATAGAGATGCAGCGAGTACAACTGGATGGATCACGCATAAATTTGTCTCAACATCGAGTGACCCTTGCGCGGACATGCCCGGCATGCGCGCGGAACAAAACTCCGTTCAAAACAGCTTGATGAAGCGCGCGTGTTGGACCTCGTGGAGTGAAAAAACCACATGGACATGCAAATGTGCACCTGCGCCCAATAAATTCGATCAGCAGGGCACAGCCCGACAGTAAACACGGTAGCCCGGCGGCGGAGTTGGACCTGGGACCCAAATCAGGGCAGGGAAAGCGCCATCATCACCCGACGAAAGTTTTAGGCTTCTTGCGCTATTTGAATGCGAAAGACTAGCGAATATTATGGACTTCTTTCCTGCTGCATAGTCTTCCAGTCTCTTTTCTCGCTTTCGTCTGGTAGTCTTTAAAGGCGAGTTGCTCAAACAGGCATACTGGTCCCATTTCACGCCCTAGTTTCGCATGACTTTCCGTGCCGCCACATGCATTTGTCACGGCACGCATCAAGCTCATTCTTGTTCCCTTCTGGTAGTGTTGCGGGTTGGCGCCGTGGTTAGCGCGCCGCTACTGCCCAGGGTACCCAAGTCCAAATTCCACACGACCACCGTTTATTTTCGATTTACAGCGGTGGCCACTTTAATACCACTCGGGTTCAGGCCAATGACAACGACTTTGGGTACGGTCCCTCTTCGCATTTGTTGAGACACGTAAGCCATGCGCCTTAAAATATCACGATAGCTCACGAAGAAATATTATCCGCTCTACAACTCTCCACCGTTCAAGGTACTCTTCTAAAAAAGCACTGGAGATTCGTGACAACAATTCATAAGAGTAGTGCTGAAGCAATTTGCGCGGTAAGTTCCTTCAAGCTCAACAAAACGGTAGCCACGATTACTAAATTTCATTCACATTTTCGGTTGTATTTTCAAATAAAGCTTAACCTTTCTCCTTGCACCTCAATAAGCTGAACATCTGAAACTCTCTCGTGCCTGAGGCAGTTTCATATGCTACCCGCCGCAGCGGCTCAGTGGCTAAGGCGTTGTGCTGCCGAGTACGAGGACGTGGGTTCGAATCCCGGCCGCGGCGGCCGCTTTTCTGATGGAGGCGAAAACCAAAAACGCCCGTGTGTACCAGATTTCGACGAAAGTTAAAGATCCCCAGGTGGTCAAAATTAATCCGCAGCCCTCCACTACGGCGCGCCTCATCGCCGGCGTTGCGTCGGCGCGTTACACCCTACATTCCAATCAAGTTTCATATGCTCAGTCACAAAGTACTCGTTTGCCAAACTTGCGCAGATGTTATTAGGTTACCAAAGTTCATGATATCATTCCTTTTTTATTCGCTAGAGTTCTTGGCAAGTTATATAAAGTGCCCGTTTCAGTATGCAATTTCTGGCTGTAATGTTAAGCATGTACATTTTCTTTTAAACAGCATAATTCACGTCTTCTGTTGGACAGTTTGTGATATGCTCGTATACGGGTTGAAACAACAAGGGAGGTGAAAATGGCTTACGTCGGCAACGCCGAGGAAGTCCGGAAAATAAATGTCTACAGTCTCGTTGCAAGGCCTTGAAGTGAAGATTATAGTCGCTTGATTTTCCTGCTTCCTGAAGCGCCTCCTCATTTTTATCAGAAGTGGAAGGAGTTTCCCACTGGCTAAAGGAGAGAACACAATGTATAGACAAACGATTCTGCACACATCCTTGAACACTTCTTATGCGCGATTCTCATAAAAGACTTGCATGTTGCAGCCATGGAGATCGTTGAGAGCTCAACATATTGTTTCATTTTACGACCCACTCAATGTATCGGGTTGATATACCTATGTTTGAGTGGAAATAAAAGTTAGTTTATTGATAACCACGTCATACGTTCCTTTCTTCATTTTTATCAACCCCGGGACTTTTCCTCCTACCCTTAGCGGTGTAGTGAATTGACCACAGCATGTTCCGACGGAAGAACAACAAAAGCTATACAAGGCATCTTTTGTAAAAGAGATTATTTATTTATTTATTTATTTATTTATTTATTTATTTATTTATTTATTTATTTATTTATTATTATTTATTTATTTATTTATTTGTTTCTGTATAAAGCAACCTTTCTTTGCTTCGCTGATATGGACCGTACGCGAAAATGCACATGACGATGATGGATTTCCACCATGGAGGAAAGAATGCTTAGGAGAGGCTCCGGTGGCCCCCGGCGCATTCGGAGAAGTTTGGAGAAAACTACATGATTTTTTCGCTCTCATGGGAGGCCACTGGCGACAGCGTCCTAGCAAGGGCGCCGAAGGACCACCCACCGAGGCCCCACGTCACTGCGCGGAGCCCAGCCGGTAGACAATGGTCGCAAGGCGGATGCGAAGCACACGACAAAAGAGAGAGCGAAGGTGGTGAAGTTGGCGTGTGAACGTAAAATATAAGCAAAAACGGGCGACCTCTGAAAATGGCGTTGCCGGCTTCAGTAGAGATGGCGTAAGGGCCTTACCTAAGTTTTCCTTTCCTCCATGGTTTCCTTGGGACACATCAAGCGTCTCAAAACAGAAAAGAACATGCTGCCCATGGTCGAAATAGAGCCTAGGTTACTGCTGTTATCAAGCCGACGCGTACCCACTTCCGCCAATCCGACAAGGCCCAAGCATTTCAAATTTTGGACATTGCCTTTCACTCAGGTTGCATGAGAGAAAAGCTTCGCGTTTTTAATCCATCTCGCTTAGAAAAAGGCCTCTGATTTGTTGGGTATTTATTTCAAATACCCTTTTGCGCCCGGTGGGCCTTATTCTAAACAGTTCATTAGTAACAACAATAACAACAAGTAAACATACAAAAGCAAGCTATAGAATGGTATTACAGGTGCGTCTTCTTAGCTGGTCAGAACGTACTAACCAAATAATACGGTCCGCTAGCAATCAGTTCTAACAGTACCATTCAGGAAACACTTTACATAGCAGTCGAAACAATTATTTATCATTCAAGTTAATTTTGTAGCTTGATTCAGTCGTTAGTGGTAGTGAAAAAAAAGAATGAATTCTTGAATACAGTGACACGGTACTGTTATGGTCTAATTTTTTATACACTGTCTTTTTAGGCTGGCATGTAATTTTTAGATCAGTATTTTTATATAATTAAAGTTATCCGCTCTTGAGGTTATAAAAAAGTTTGTGTCGGCTATTTTTTTACCCGAGTACTCTAAGAACGGCTTTCTGATTTCCTTGTCCCACGATCTTATTTTTAACAAAGCACAAGTCTATGTTATTTCTTTAACACTTCTTACGTAGTCGCACTTCAAAGCACTAAGTAAGCCAAGCTGTCTTGCGTTCATAACAAGAAAAAATTCTTTTAATAGCAATTCTGTGTAGGCTAATGCTACAAAACTATTTCTGAGAAATAAAGGGGTAAGCAATGAAATGTTATTACTATAAGGGCTAATAATATAATTGTGTTGACAATTCATGGCCTTCAAGGAACTCTTAAGCGCGTCATATATTTTCGTTGCGTGAAGCAACGTAATAAACTATAACCTAAACAACCTTGACTTTTCAACATCAGCCCGCTGGATGCTTAGGCTCTGCAACCTGATGGGGAGCATCCGTATATATTAGGTTGAATAGAGCTGATTCTTAATATGTTTCTTGCGGCCGAGACATGGTCCCAGTAGCGCGCCTTGAAGATAAGTAAATTCTACTGCAATTTTGTGCATCACAAACCAACCATTCCTTTCGAAAAAAAAATCTCTGCAGTACAAATTTTTTACTGAAATATACCCATTTCATACGCTGGCCTCGCAACTTTTAGAAAAGGTTAGATTTTACTTAAATTTTCTTACACGGTTTATTCACGTTGAAACGTTTCTCAATAGTTTCATGCCCAATTATGCAAGAAATACCACTGGTGTCTTTAATTTCTTACGTACTTTACCTTAGTTGAGCTCAAAAAAATTAGCCAGAAACAATAATCTGCTTCTGCTTGTGAATTCAACATAACCCATGCAGATTTTTTGAATTATTTTTTATCTCGAACGCTTCCCAAAGTTCCAGTAGCTTTACCGTCTAATCTTCATAACTTGTGGGCCCTGTTTTAACCAAGCTCTCACTTGAACGATATATCATGCGAAGAACTTTCTTGCCATTGAAAGTTACGCTGAACGCAAAGGAACGCAATTTTTTCGATTGATTCGTAAGCCAGCCAACTGGGAAAATTTACCTTTCATTGAAAAAAAAATACATGAACCATTTTCACCACGCAATCTTTGCCGTTGGCGGAGAAAAAAAGATTTGCTCAACCAGCCTATAACACAATATTAATATTGCTACATTCGTCTTTATCGCGCTAATTTTTTCAGCAAAATTAAAAAGAAAACAGGAAACAAACATGCTTTTCTTACTCATTGGAAAGACAACTCTCAATGCTATTATAAGGACATCTCTCAGCACTCTCAGCACAATCAGCCCGAAATTCGCCGTGGCAATGGCCTTAACGCAGCACTGAAAAAATAGAAACAGTTTTACGTAAACTTTAATTGAAGCGCCAACAATAGTAATAACACTGCGGTGACTAACAAGATGGAAGTATTTACAGACGAGATGTTTGTACCCCGTTACCTTAAAAGTTATTGGTTATTTAAATTTACGTGGCAAAGAAGAAATTACAGGCACATCCATCTCCGGTTACTGCTTTTAGGGAAGAATCATTATTTTGCTTGGTGTACTTCCTCGCGATTACCTCAAAGACACCCTGAAATATGGATCCAAGATTCTACAAGAAAGAAATCCTTTAAAGCGAGAACCTGGAGCGTGAGTTTTCCAAAAGCCAGCAGTGCGAATCGTTCGAGTGTGATCAGTGTGAATATGCTACACAATACGCGACCGTTTCCTTCACCTTCACATTTTTCATGGTGCTCCGGCGCACCGTTCAAAGCAAATCCGGAGTATAAAAAATCCAGTCATATATAGTCAGCCCACCCCCGCAAGGTAGGTGAAGTGGCCAATTAATACTACGTGCATTAAGAACACCATTTTCGTTCTAACGCTTTAAAGAAACTCCAATAATTTACCTGATTTTCCTTAAATATGACTTTATTCTAGTGCAATACGTGGCCGTGCACCTCTCGTTTTTTGTTTCTGTTAGCGGACCTGTTGCGCATCAATATAACCCCTACAGCAAGCAGCTCTCTTTGAATATCGCTAACTGCCTGGATGTTTTGTGCACGCATCTTGTTTATGATAAAAATTACTGCACTTTACACAATTCCAGACCTGATATGATATGCACAGTTCCGCTTTACATCATGAGTTTGAAATATATGAGTTAGAAATATAAAAAAAAGCAATTACAAAAGAGCAGAAACTTGGGGGGGGGGGTGTTTAAAGCGTTGCTCTATTCCCACAGCTCCTCCCAATATTGTTCGGAGTTAGAACAATGCCAGGCGGGCGCATGCTGCGTAATGTAATGCAGCACTAGATTGGTTCTATGCTACACGAGATAACACTCGCTCCCTCAGACCGCTCCCGAAGGGAGACGGCAACATCAAACGACTCTGCTCACGTCTGCCATTTCTCCACGCACCCGCCGTGCTCAGTGGTCTGAAAAATCAGTGACTAGCCATGCACAAGAATATTATTGCTGCTTAGGATTCCCCCATTTTCTGTGTGTCTGTATTTTTTCTCGGCTTACTGCTTCGAAGACAGGTGGGAAACTTCCCAGTTCGGACTCCCATGACTACTTGTAGGTTAATTTCGAGGGTGGCTTCATCGTTAAATACCTTAGAATAAGTTTGTGAAAACTGCCCACAATCACGATGACTTGCCGAGCAGTGTTGCTTCAAACGATTAGCATTGTGATGATTACTGCGTAAGGGTTACTACCCGGCGAATTATAGAAACAAGAGGAGGATTGAGTCGGGTCGGGTAGGACGAATTTCCTTTCGTCAATACAAAAATGCGCCTGTAATCTATATTAGTTTTTTCTTTAATTTTTTTTAACATTTGTTTACACAGGACCCCGGCTGCTTGTGACAGTGGCTTATGCGGCATTTATCTAGTTCTGAACGTGTTTAGAGCTTCTTGTTTCCTCAATTATTTTCTTATTTATGAAAATTACCATTTAAAGGTCCCAGTCGCTGTGTTTGGGTACTCACCAAGGCGATCCTCCGTAGAACTGCTCGAAAGTCTTTCTAAAAAGCATAAGAAACGTTTTTTTGCATTTATAATAAATTTCACAAAAAACTGTCAATCTTAGCCATTAGTTCCTTATGATTCACAGAGAAAGAGGACGTATATAACTTAATCCGTTATTTGGATAAGAAAATCAGAAAACAATTTATTAATTATTATCTTCGTTCTCACTGCTACTTGATAAGCACTCGAACGTTCAATAAATAAAAACTGATCATTTCACACTCTTTCTAGACGACCACTTGCTTTCTTACATCTCGTTTTCACTTGCCTTCAAATTTACGCTGTTCTCGATTGGCTAACTGCGGTCTCGCACCCATGTGTTTTACAATTTGAAACGTGAAAAACTCCACCTTGTACGGGCATCATGTATAACTAATATAATTTTTAAGACTGAAAACACATATTGGAAACACAGTAATTAAAAAAATAGTTTCAAAAGCCCTGCCAGGAAATCAACTCGCATAGTTAGCAGTCGGATCTGTTTTTTTTTTAAGTATAGAGCACCAAGCAATAAAGGTACACAAAATCTGCGGCGGAGAATTTGAACTTGATAATTGCATTTTGATCAGAATAACGACGAAGCTGTAAATTTCTCTAACAAAGCAGCCTTCATTACTCGACAGTTCCGTACGAGAACACACTATGATTTTCTATCTTGCAAAAGATATTGCTATTCATCGTTTGCGAATAGGACTTTATTCCCAACATCATCAGTTAGTGTTTTGCATTCCAAGCGTATTTCTTACGAGCATTGTTACGGCAGAACATCGCTACAACATTTCTTTAGCAAAACAAATAGTTTTCAACAGTTTAGCAAGAGGGTAAAAAGGGACAGTAGCAGTAACATGCGAAGCATGACTTCAGCTTGAATTTTCACTATTTGTGCTACAGCTTGAATTTGTGCTATTTTTGAACTTACCTTAGTCTTAACACATAGGCTTGCGGAGCCTTCGAGGCACTGTAAAATTTCGGGAAGAAAGCTTTTACAAGGTGCAAGCGTCATCGGGGTGTGATATGCAATTCCTTAACTAAAAGCCCCACCTGTAAGAAACTAAGAAAACAAATTGTGCCCAAGTTATGTACTGAGAACAAGCTGATGCACTAAAAAGTCATTTGTGTTTGCATCTGGGTGGTTCGAAAAGAAATTGCTTGCGAAGCACAAATAGCACAGGCAGAATGGTGTTCCAAGCATTTATGCTAGACATTTGCTTGCAAAATCTATGCGCCTCACCAGTGGGTTAAGGCGAAGCTTCAGTGAACTCAAACCATACAATGAGTCTTAGTAAAGAAACGTCGTTAAGTTCTTCTTATCAAAACAAGTTAGTATGAAGTGTTTTCCCCAACAAATGAAGTTCTTCAATGCACAATAAACTAATTTTGGGAAATTTCTAAACGTAAAATTGGGTTGTGGAGTTATGGGTTTTAGTTATGGAGTTATGGCGTTATTCAGATATGGAGTTATGGGTTATAGGTTTCAAACTTTGAGAATAATTAAAATGTGATTTCGAGCAGGGCTTTGAGCCTTTGGAGTAGGCGATTTTGGATGGCTTGACTCTCATGACAGTACTATTTAAAACCAAGCAGTTCCTCAAAGTAAAACTAAACGGCTATTAGAAACGACACCCACCGATGAAAACTCAAGAAAACAAAAAGTATCCCTAACCCCGAGTTTGTTTTCAACGTGAAAGCACTGCTCTACGAAAAAAATATTTCACGAACAGTTAAACACCACCGGTGCGAGAATTTTGTGCGTGCGTGCGTGCGTTGCCTGAGAAAAATGTTAAGGCATACTAACCACTGAGCGGGTTTAAATTGCGACAATGCTAAAAGCTTGCGAAGCCTTCGCAAAGCGTCTCACAGATATTGTCCGTATTTTACAAAACTTCATTCCTGTATCAACTTTAGGTTTGAAAAAATGCGTGTCAATTTATAGCGCTTTTTTTTTCAGTGTACTGTACATTCTCTTCTGGACCATTATGGACATCTGCCACCTCAACCCATGACATGCTTTGCGCTACGTTTTATCAGGCAGCCAAAGCCATTATAGCAGCATAAGAGGCCGCTGAAACAAGCCCTTCTTTCGAAAATGGAGCCAGACAACTGCTTAAAAATGCGGTAGCATGCGTAATGGTATTGTCGATTTTGAAGCTTTGTTACTAAATGTTTCTTTTTTCGCCTCAACCGTGAACCCATGGTTGAAATGTCATATAATTAAAAGAATATTTCCGTTTTACGCGTTTTTGTGATAAACGCAAGCATGACCTATAAAGGTGCATTCAAGAATGCAGTGTTTTAAATCTTTCATAAATTGTCGCTGTAGACAGTAAAGATTTGCTTGTCTTACCTTGTTGATGTCCAAAATGTCCGGGAAGCTCAAGGGATAACATTTTGCTCGTGCGAATATCGAGGCTTCAAAAACACAAGAAAGTTATTCGATTAGCTTTTTCTTTCAGTTCAACAGAAGACAGCTTTTATCATTTTTCCTTGCAATCTAATGTTCGGCGAAAATGGCTTACGTCTTTTTGAAACCTGCTTGGCTTGTGTACTTGGAACCTGTGAGGCTTGCTTTGACCCCTGTGCAACATCCGTATGTTGTGCAGAGGGTTCAGCCCCAGGTGATTGCCCGGCAGCAGTGGCTGTTTCCGCAGCCTCGCCAGGCAGAGTAGGATAGATCTTTGCAAAACCAGTAGTTGTCTTTGTACCCTCGGGCTGAACAACGAATCCACCTTCTTGCTTAGTATCAAGGCTTAGCTCAGGGCTCTGGAGTGCTTCAGAAACAGGGCTCTCCTTCACTCCCACTTCAGCGGCGTAAAATTCGGGCACCACGAAGGCCACAGCAGCAACACATGTTGCAATGACCACTAGCAAACACATGATGGCTGCTATACTAAATCCACCTGCGAAAACAACCATGTTTGTCCGTTAATGCTACACGTTACACAAAATTGGAATCTTAGTTTGTATTGCATCACATAAGCCAGCGCATGTACAAAACCAAACATCATAGCGTGTGACACAGGGTAATAAAGAAGGTAATCATACATGCAACAGACGCAGATTCGTGGTGAAAATACTTTTACGCACTGAGGCTGAAACAAAAATATTATCTACACGACGTAAATGGACGTCTTTAGAGTGTAGGCTTTCTTTCGTCAGCATTAAATCTAACGCTCTGAAGGCATATAACTCCACCACCAAAGACGCAATATATAGCAATTCCCGGGTGGGCTACTGTACTTATTGCACGAATGGTTCTAACGCTTGTTGAGTTATCTCTTACTTGTCATAATTAGGAAGTTTACCGTAGAGTTGCACATATTTAGGAACTTCTGCCTTCTCTCAATACACGGGCTCCTGCAGGACGCGTGTGGTTATGGGAAACGGCTGGAACTCGTTATTTGTTCGAACCGGTCACTCATTCAAAGTATTATGTGGTAGGTGCGAAGAATACCCATCAGTCACCGTTTTTAATAAATAACATGTGCTCCTACTAGAGCCGTGTGGTTACAAAAATTCCCAACAGATGGCCAGCTCTATTCCTAGAGGTAACTTGAACTGAATCTCAGCTTGAGAGAGGTGTAATTTTAGGAATAACACTCGCCTCTTTATGAACTTGTTGGGAAAAAATCCTGAAATTTTTGGGACACTTTTATGGGCAGCATTTATAAGCGAAGACGAGCTGGGTGTACCAATGACTGAGTAGCTATTGAGAAATCCGTAGAAACAGGTAATTTCCGAAACACCTCATTCTCTTTATTACATTGCTGCGAAGAGATAATCTTAAAAAACAGCTTCTACGCATTTGCATTGGTTACCTATATCAACAAAACTTGTCCGACAGCTCAACGAGCCTGAGATAAAATAAACCTTGTGGAACACTGTTCTACCGCTTCTCACTCTCAGAGGAGTGTAATTTTAAAAAAAAAACTACACCATCTTGAGCTCCTACTTTATATTATCAATTTGTTCCTGAAATTTTAACTTTTACAACCAGCGGTTTGGCCTGGCGTTCTCATCTAATGTTAGGCTTTTTCGGCCTGCCATAGGTGTAATTTCAAGAAATCCTTTTCGCGGTGCGCGCGGAGTCGCAAGGCGAAACATTAAAATCCGCTTTGTGCATGTGTAGGAGAAACATTTATCGACCAAGACCCACTTGAATGTATCAACGAGTGAAGCAAATATTGGGATATCTCTGAAAACACTCATCTTGCTCCGAAATGCCCTAATTTACGCTGTATTAATTAGGGACAAAACCGTAAAGCTACATTATAGAGAATCTTACTGGCTACATATATCAGCAAAAAGAATTTCGGTATATGAAGGGGTGAGTGAGGTATTCAGGTATTTTGAAAACACAATTACACGCTTTTTCTCTATAGTAGCATTTTTTTTTAAAAAATCCCGCCTTATTGAGGCCCTTCGCCATGTAGCTTTTGCAGCTTGGATTTCCCGCCGATGAAACTTTCCAACGCTCCCTACGTCTCCTTCAGCAGCGAAATGAAAACGGACTCAGCGTTCGCTTCTAGTGGGTTCCTTCCCACGTATGAGTGCTTGGAAACGAAACCGCGAACAAGTTGGCTCTTGAAGCGACATCGTGTACTTCATTCCTGAAAGTGACTCCAGACGAACGGCGCATGTTAAAAACCATCATTAAAGAACATTTCCGATCTCTTAGGTGACCACAACACCAATCTTGTGTTACCCAGGGAAGGAAGGGGACAGAGGCATCCTTACTGTTCCGCAATCGAACCATGCCAGCGTGGTCACCGGCGTGGCTTCGTAAGCTGAACCTTATCTACTCACCTCTGTGCACACCGTGTTGTGTAACAGGTGACGTGGCACATTTTTTTGGTGCCCTGCTGAGCGCATTCCACGGAGCGGTTAGCTTTGCGTAAACAACTTCGAAGGAGAGCCACTCCGCATGCCTCTTTGGACGATGTCATTTAAAATAAAGGCCATTGGATCACGAGAGACATTTTGCGCCTGATCCTCAGGTTTTTAAATGACACAAGCCTCAGTGATTCCAGGTGATTTCCCGCGATAGCGGCAAGAAGGTGTTGATCGGGGGAGCGATTGCCGGCATACCACGCAAGGCTGGTTCACCTGTTGATAAACACCACCACCACCACCACCGCCTACGCCATAAGGAATGTTTAGCTGTCCTAGAATTTCTTCTTCTAAACCATAACCGAATACTCTAAAAATGTTTCCATTTATCCATCTCGTGGTGGTTACACGTGCAGCTTTATTGCGCCAGGATTTGTGATTGGAAAAAAATCATTCTTATCAAGATGACATCCAATAATGTAAGGCGTACTGCTTTGAAACCTTTTTCTAAAACGTTGATATCGTGTAAAATATTCCGCAAAAATAAACTACAGCCTACGCCCCAAACCTTGGCGCGGCGAGCACCTCATTGTGTTCTTTTGCTGCTATGACTTGAAGGCTAGCACCTGCGCTCTTCACGAGGCCTTCCGAACACCATTTACGCTTGCTTGACACGCCTGTATTACCGCTCTCTCAAGTTTCTGTGAGAATCTTCTTAAGTCTACGAGCTTACCTTCTAACGCTCCATGACCCCGGAAGTTATTGAACATTGAATACACATGTCAAAACACTCGGAAAAGAACGCAGCTAAAAACAAGACGAACAAAAGAAAATCCACACACTACGCTGACAGCCAACTGCGTTTCACTTTGAACAGTAACAAATACATGATACATTTTATTGAACATAAAGAAAAAGTTGTTTGTCTCGATGGAAATAGCTCGTGTCTAAGAAATCGATCATGTTTTCAGGTATACTGTCTCCCTTTAGAACAAATCCAGACCGTGTGTGCTCGCGCATCGCGTTGCCGTTGTGTGGATCTTGAAAGACTCGTCGATTCCCCTCCTACGTTTCTCGTGAAATGCGTTTCCAAATGGTGGTGTCATCGGACGCCGGCACCATTGTCTCTGTTCGCCGGCTACCTTCGTTTCGTTTTTTTAACACGAGGTCGCGGGTTCGATTGCCGGCCACGGCGGCCGCTTTTCTGATGGAGGCGAAAAAGCAAAAACGCCCGAGTGTACGAGATTTCGGCGCACGTTCAAGATCCCCAGGTGGTTAAAATTAATCCGCAGCCCTCCACTATAGCGCGCCTCGGCGCCTGCGTTGCGTCGGCGCGTTAAACCCTACAATCAATCATTTAGTTTTTTAGCGCTGTATTAATGCGAATCTTTCTATGCCTCGCTAATGCCGACATTGCCCCAAAACGCACCGAATAAAAGCCGATTTTTTCGGCGATAATGATGATCGTAGGTGTAGTGAAAGGTGGTTGGAACGCTAAGCTTTCTCTGGACCAAAGCCAATGTCTGGGAAGTTTAAAGTCAAAGATCGAAATCCAAATCGTTGGGCCCGAAACACACTGAAGGAAAGCCAATTGACGCACTGGGTTTCGCAAATGCAAGCGCCCCAAGAAACAAAAAATTAAAGCAGTTTAACTCAACGTGAAAGCTGTCGGAAGTGCAGAGCAATGATTCGCCAGAGGAGCTGGGGTGTCGTTGTCCGCTAATTGCTGCCACCCCTCGCGCTCTTCGCCTTCCTGTCTCACTTTTCTCTTGATGAATTGAACAGAGGTTTTGTCCAATGCAAGTCAAATTTCCCGCCTTCGCAGTGCTCCCGCCCCCTCTGCCTGGAACATCCCGAGCGGGAGTTCTCTTCTTTTCGTGCTGGCTTTCATCTCGCATGTGCAGCAGCCTTACGGCGCAGTTTTGAAGGCGTCGTTTTTTGTCTTCCGCGGCCACATTTTTTTTGCTTACTATCGTAGAAACCAACCAGACGAGCGTTCCTAACTGAATGGACGCGGGGGCTGCATGTTAATTACATATATTCTGCCGCAAGTGTGTCTGCAGTTTCCTTTGCGCTAAATAATGGGGACATGTTAAAGGGACACTGAAGTGAATTTGTCAAGCTCCTGTTTTTGCTTGCACTGCGTAGACTGGCTCAAATTACCACACTTTTCATCGTTTATCCGGTTGATAAGTCGTTAATTATTTTATAAAGCGGGAAAGGAGGAAAAACTACCATGCACGGTGTGTGGCGGCCGCACCAACTAAAGTGTGACGTCGCGAGGAGATGGCACCGTGATTGGACGATGTCCGAGGTTAGCATTTCAAACAAGTTTCGGTTTCGGTTCTGTAAAGATGTTTGACATCCGACGTCATTGTTGGATGGGCGTTTTGATATCTCAGTAATCGCCGTACCGCCCTTTCTGCCATATTGTCGGCTGTAAATGCCTGGAGATAAGCCTCCCACCCAGGAGGCTTGGAATCGTAGAAATCACTAGCCGAGGCCTACGCATGGATGACCGCCCTCCGCGTCTCCGCTGACGCTCAAATGCCATGCGCTTTTCAATCATTTCGGAGCTTGCCTCACTCATGCCTGTATCGTAAAAAGCGTGTTCGACCAGGCCAAGGGTGTGCTGATTCAGGCCTGTGCCGACTGCCCGCAAGCAGCAGCACGCTAAGCAGAACTCGCTAGAGCGTCAGTGGCAGTCTGCGCGCGTTCTGCAAGCTCGCTCGTGGAACAGTGAACTTTACGGCCCAAAAACGGTGAACTCAGTTTAGAAAACATCGGCCGAAAACGAAAAAATCAACTCGCAAAAAAAAAAAAAAACGATGCGCCCTCGGGGATTCGAACCTGCGATTTGCAAAACGATAACCTGGCGCCTTAGACCACTCGGCCACAGGACTTTCTTTTTTTTTAATGCGTGGAAAACTGCCCTTAATACAGCCTACAAAAGTTATGAGTCATCCAAGAAGATGCACATCACTGTAGCTAAAATAACCCGTCCGTTAAAACTCTGGCAAGCAGACGCACGCGTCCAACAGATGCAGCCATTCTGGTGGGTTTTGCGCCGCATAAATGCTCCGCACCAATGCAGCTTGTTCCCGAAAAATGAACTTCGTTGGGCGAGTTTGTGCCGGGATGCGGTGTTTTTCTGGGATGTGTTGCAACGAACTCTTAACAAGGACATAGACATTACCCCTTATACAATTCGGTTCTTGCCTTTTAGAGACGGGGTGCGGTGTTTTTCTGGGATGTGTTGCAACGAACTCTTAAAAAGGACATGGACATTACCCCTTATACAATTCGGTTCTTGCCTTTTAGAGATGTTACTGGAGTGCCCTATGATATATTTGTTGTGATCGGATTGTATAGCTTGTGGAAGTGCCGCATGGCGGACAGGCACTCGGCCACAGGACAGCTGTGCGGAGGCTGGATATATAAGGTATATAATGTATAACCAGTTTACACTTTTATTTCGTCTTATCATTTGAAGTACTTTAGGTGACTATTTGTCGTATAGCGCCCGTGCAGTCAGCGTCCCCCAAACTCCCATAATATCTCACGTCTAGCAATTGCATTTCTTGGACGGAAAAGCGTTCGCAGATGTGCGGTCGTGCTGCTGACCGCTGTGCTTCTTCACCCAGCGCAAAGAACGTGCTTCCTGCTCCCTAGATTTGCGCTGTACAGTAAAAGTTTCAGTTGATTTTATTTTCTTAGTACCAATATTGACTTCGTGGACTCTTCTGCCGCCTTCAAGTGGCCTTAAATTTTCCTACTAGCGTAAAGTCAGCAAAGCGTCCGCATGTGCGCTTGTGCAGCGCTTGTGTGAGGGACCTTGACTCGCCTTGGAGCTAGATACAAGTGTACAAACTAACAAAGTAAAGAAAGGCACATTCTTGAATTCCCAAACGTGTGGTGGCTTAGTTTAAATGACGTGAGCCAATTGCGACGCCCCGTCGGCGGCCGGCGGTCTCTAAACGCTGTACCGGACTGACTCGATCGGAAGGTCGGTTGAACCGTGCAGTAGCGCAGCCAATTGCCAGCTCGTCTCCTCTTGACGTCACACGAAAGCACCACAAAAATGAGCACGGGTGCAGAGAGGGGGACAGCATTTTAGAATTCTTTTTCTACTAAATAAATTCGTGTAAACGCGCTCAGAGTGGTCGAACCATGGCCTATGTCTCCGGACTACAATTTACGCTAGTAATCTCGCAATGTTTACAAATCACTTCAGTGTCCCTATAAAGGACCATGAAGAGAAATACAACTTGGTTAATTTGAAAAAACCTAGGATTCAGTATCTCACTCAGCTTCATAGAGCTACAAAGATGTTTTTTTAACGAAAAAAAGCAAGAAGTATTTAAAAACTTTCAATATTGCGCCACAGTGACGTGCTATGAGCAAGAATTACGTCATACGGGGCAACAATAAAACATAATTTTTAGTGCGCTAACTGCACGTTATCGTTCAAGTGATGCGGTCAAATGGAACTAGAGGCCCCATTACAGACGTCCAGTTATGTGTGGTCGCGACAGGTCAGTTAGGCGGCCGCCAATCGCACAAACAAGGCTTCGTGAAGTCATAGAAAAGTTGCGGGAAATTGGCTAGGGGGTCGCGACTGCTTCACATGTGTTCTTCAATATCTCCGTTATTTGTTCGAAGATTGCGATGATATTGGTATCATTGTTATCGACACTAATCAGTCTTTCTAATAAACCCAGCTTGTATTTGTCTTCATGGCTCCTTTAAACCGCTTTTTCAAGTGTGCTGTTAACTCTTGGCTGCAAGAATGAGTCTAGGGACAAGCTGGCATCTTTTCGAAGCTTCTGCTTCGGTGCGTGACGCCGTGTCACTCTGTTTGGGTGCGTGGTGCCGCGTGATATCAGTGACAGCGGACCTTGAGACCGTAGGCGCGACGACGACAAGGTGGGCCCCTGTAGCGTCCTGCTCGTTCCATGGTCGAATTTAAACCTGGGTCCATCGCGTCAAGAAGCCGACATCTTGCCGAGTGCGTCATTCCGAGTTTAGATTCTGGACTTTGACTTAGACTGCATTTGAGTCAGCTTCGCGTTTGAACCATGCTTCTCTTAAGAAAGCAGCTTTGATTTTTTTTACCAAGCAGCAACACACATCAACTAGCCCTCTTTAGCTCCCTTTATCACTTCGGTTGAAATTATACTGCCTCAGATTTCTTCAAATGCAGACCTTCTGCAAGTTAATTACAGTTAAAAAACATAGATAAATATCATTTGCCAAAGCAGACTTACAATTTGCAAGATGAATCTTGTTTATATGCCAGGAGTACGCCACATTTCCCCTTGCTTCTTAAACACCAATAAATGTTCGGAAATTTGAAGTTCATCATATCAAGGACAATGTTAACGAGTGAATTAATGACTCCTATCAATTGCTGATTATTGGTTCATCAAGATGATAGCCTTTATTTGCCTAATGAACGCTGGAAACTTCGCCCGTCTGAATGTAGGCTTGCATTTCTGTCACCAAAAACAGAAGTTCACCAGGCAGAGCCATTGTTTGAAGTCCAGCGCACGTCTAATCCGCCACACACGTCAGATGAATCGAAGGTGTTTACTATAATTACAGGTGATTGTGTTGAGCATCAGCGTGCCGTAAATGCTGACGAAACCAAGCCCTTGCCCCTTCGGGACGTATTGGCGTATTGAGGAAGAGCGCGGGGTTTGTGCAAATAGTCGCACTTAGCCTCGGCAAAGCCTTATTTCGGTACATATTATTGCCCTTACATGTTTTCGAGGACGGAAAGCTCTGTGCAACAAGGGTTGAAAATAACTCATTGTTCAGGCCGGTTTTTTGTCATGCTCGCTTAAACTATATACCTAAGCTAACTTGCGGGCGCATGGTACCAACCACGGTAATTTTTTAGTGTCATTTTAAAATCTTGCAGTGTTGTAGTTACACTATATGGTCGGGGATGACTGATGCTGCTGAAGGGAGGTTACAAGCAGGCCCTATCAATAAAGTTGTCGAACCGTACCGTACCGTACATCACGTACTTTTTCCCTCATCGAATTACATCAGTGATAACTAATTAACCCCTCTTTAGTGTAGGCACTGAAGTATGGTTGAATCTTATTTCTGCAGAAAACTTCGGTACTGCTTCAAGCTCGCTCATTCGGAAACATTTGCCCCACCCGCATAAGGTTACATTTTTGAAAGAAATGTTTTCCACAGTTTCAAGTGCACTAAACACGCGGTAATTCAAACTCGAAGGCACCCCAATATTTGGTTTGTATTATCAATAGTTTTAATTATCAAAGTCCTCATAAATGTAACTAGGAGCAACATGCCTACTTCGGTTGTAACGAAGCATTCTCATACATGCAACACTCATACGCAATACTGATTTGCTATTCCCACTTCTAAAAAAGTCACAAATGAATGAGCGCTGTTCTTTGCATGAGAGTTCAAAAAAAAAAGCTTTCGATGCCAGCAAGGGCAGCCAGTTCATTGCGAGAGTTTTTTGAAGGATTTTTTTTTATATATATATATGAGAACGCAAATGTTCAGCTAGGAGTGGCGAAAGCAGCTGATTTTTCCGGTTAGAACAAGCAAAAGGTACGAATTACCCTAATTACTCAATCGATACGTTTTAACGAGCGGCTTTAAAATGAAATGAAAGCCTACAGCAAGCCAACCAAATTCTTGAAATTTGATTAACCGCAAGCTTTAATTATTCCAGTCTGAATTATCGTGAGTCTACTGTATTTCTTCAAAAAAATCAGCCGGGTATGGCGATTTGTTATGGCGCTTAAGCTACTTTTTTTTTTCAAAATAGGTAAGAGGTCGGGACACGAAGTTAAATATTTCCTTAGGCTGATTCCACAATTTTCAGTAAATCACAAACGAACTCTGAATGTAGCTTAAACAAGCAACACCAAAACAAAGCCAAAATTTTGTTATTGTTTTTGGGCATGCCTAATGGGTCGATGGAAGATTCTTTAAAAGACTGGTAAGGCTTTCTAGGTCTTTACCATTGCCGTCACACCGCTGAACGGAACTTACCAATTTCGCGGACCCTGGCATGTCCAGTTACATTGAACAAACCATTTCTTTTTTCTTTAGTGGCAGCTAAAAATTATGTATTGAAAACGTAACCTCCGCGTACGCGCCGCAGTTTCTATGACCTGCATACGGTGTTTGCTTTTTTCTGAGGTTCTCCATCACCAGATTCCTTCAAGTGGCTGTCTCGAGGTTTTTAAAAGACAAGATAAGCGAAGGTCGGCGAACTTGTACACTTGCCCGTATTATAAAACACTGTTTCCCAACTTAACGTGGAAAAAACCAACAAAACACGGGGTGACTTTCACAGCTACCTCACGAGCTATAGTTCAATAACGTCCCATGACCTCAAATGCGATTGTTATCGCTCTATGTTCGGTCCTACCAGTTCGACCACTATTATTAAGTTTGATTTTGTTGACGTCCTATAAATACGAAACACAGGTACCCGCAATTGGTTCCCTGTCGTATATCTGCATGTCATCACAGCTGAAGGAATTGCATCACACTAAAAGAATGGAATAGAAACCATGCACTGCGGCGCACTTTTCGTGTAAAAATACACTCCCGTGGTTCCAAAGACATGTGTTTGGTTGCACACTGTGATATGACACTTGAACACGGGATTAGGAAGGGGTTATAACTCTGTTGAGTGTTTCTTTGGGGTTTGTCCGGCTGAACGGCTATACTGAAACTTCAAGGGCACCAGTTCCGCGGCCTATCACCTACCCATGTTCCCCGAAGCTATAGTCAGTTACAATTTACGAACGGCAGGGAGGCCGTTCCCTAATTTTCTGTACTTAATATGCTTATAAAGTACTGCAGCGCCAGCAGACAAACTACGCGAGGAAAGGCAGACGATATCACGCATTCATAGCATCTCCGTTCAAAACGCGCTCGCCCGTTGACATCCGGGTCCGTCGCTTAGGCGGAGTGATACCATATATGAGATATTGCCATTCTTAACTTGTACCCGAATATAGCATATATCGTTCACGCTAAATACCTCATACCGTGTTTGGAAGGCTGTAGGTGAAATAAACAATTTAAAAACAAGTTCCCAAAGTTACCGAAAGCTTGGTACCATGTAAAGTGCATTGTAAACCATCTATCGTACAATAACAGTCTGCTGCTCTTGTTTGGGGTAATGGTGATGATAATGCTGATGAACATATTTGTAACACTTTTTGCTGTAAAAGAACGAATTACCTTTCCAAGAATCATATATAGCCAGCAGAGTTTCCGCGGTACTTCATGTCACCCGTAGAGAATGTATATTGTATTGTAAAGCAGTCACAATAGCAAGCCCAGTTAACTTTAGAAGATCAAAATAACTGTATCAGTTTTTCATACTGTAAAGGCGAGTATAGAACTAACGTAACAGCGATTACCCTGCTCGGCTCTAATTTGTTTGTTTTTTAATCTTGCCACTTATTCTAATAAATGGCAAACGTGATTCGTAAGGACATCTGTAGATGGACGAAGTAGACGTAATAATGTCTGTCTTCCGCTGCGAAGGTGCATTGTCAATGACTCCACCTGAAAACAGTGTAGCCCCAAGAGCAACTCGCATACAGTTAGATTTAGCGTAACAGCTGTGCCATTTTTCATAACGTAAAGTGAACATAGAAGTCTGCTTTTTTCAAGCCATGAACTGTACTTCTTTTAGGATTTAAACACTTGTTTACGCTAAACATCTCACACGTGTCGACTCAGTACCTATTTTGGGACGCACGCGTTTAATTTTCACTGTCTCGGTCCATTTTGGAAAACGGCTGCCTTCAATTGCTTAGGTTTCACTTCAACATGCTGTGATTACTTTGCCTAGAAATGTCCACCTAACTCTGGCTCCTACTCCACCAACACTCCTGCTTCACGTACAATCTGCTTTTGACAGCAGATAAAAAAATAATATCCCGCTGGTTATGAAGGTGATTGCGTTGTTTCTTTTCTCTAGCACTATTCCTCAATTTCGTTAAAAGTGTTCAAGATCCGACATCACAATTTTGCACTGGACGTTTCGAGCCAATGATTACCCGTTCGCAGTGCGGAGCGCAACTCAGCTCCTTAGGGTAATCAGTAAGTCATTTCAGTTGGATACTGCGCTCAACTCTTATGAAACTCTCATAAATCCCTTACTTATATCAAACCGAATTCCTCACAGCAATACAGAAAAATCGCAAACGCTATCAACTGTCCCAATTCTAATGCGTCCCCATCATGTAATAACGTGATAGAACATTACCACGTTTGTTCGCGAGCTAAGATTTTCTACCATTTACATCGGCCAGTCTACGAAACAAACGAGAACTGCTGCTGACAAACAATGAGCAAAGGGCAATGCTCTTATTTTATGCAATTCGCCAAATGTTTAAATAATTACTACACATCATCGAAATAAAATAAATAATACTGCAACTTACTAATGCCCTTCTTATCATCATCTTGCTCAGACTTCATTATCTACGCGGGAACGTCCCAGCAGCATTGCTCATGGCGAGATATATTTAGACAAATCGAAAAACACTTACCGCCGCGGGTCAAGATCAACGCCTTCGGAACACGTTTTCAAGAACTAATGGAGAGGAGACCACATGTAGGTGTAACGCGGTCGGACCCTTTTGTTCGAAAAAGGAGCTGTTGAAGTCAGAACTTTTGTTGCCTTCTTTTTTTCTTTCAAAGCAGTCCCCACGTTCGCACTGAACCATTGTTTGTGGCCTTCGAGGCGGCCATTGTTCAAGCATATGTAACTGAAAGCAAGTCGGTCCCCGTCCTAACAAATCGACTTTATAAGCAGCGCAACACAATAAGCTTGCAGCGCATTCACCCACGAACAACGGCCGAAGGGCGGTTGCATCTTTTCGGCAGTAGGCAAACAGCATTGAAGCTGTTTCTTCAAGAGCAGTTCTGTATCCAAGTTCTTGGGAACACTGTTGCTCAACTCTTTGCATTGATTCGAGGAAGGAATTCGTAACAAGAAATTTTATACAGCTTAACTGTACAGGGGTAGATTCCCAGGTTTCTCTTCCTGAGGCGACGATTTACTCAGCATAGCCTTTTCCGCTCTTTATCGCCACGGCCGATGCCTCTTTCAATAGTTTTATACCCCTCGTCGCCACCGGTGCCTCCTTCTTAGGTTGCGAAATCGGCTGATAAGGGCGCTAGCACTGTTACCAACAGTTGTGCTTTGAACTTGCTACGGGGTGGACGCGGGCGTTCGCTAGAAGGAAGAATAGCGGAAATGGAAGGAGCATCGGAGCGCGCAGAAGCGTGAATGGACACGAAAACACTGGGAATTCGCTGCCGCAGAACGTGTAGCCGCCACCGTTGCCTCTTCAAGTACCGCCTCGTCGAGTAGCTGCTCATCCCTCCCAGATGATGAGCACTTGCCTGCATGGAACGCCCACGTGAGTCAGTAATGACAATATGTAATTCACTGTAGAAAAACCGCAACACAGCAAAACCAATCATAGCTATAGATTTGCTGGCTTACACTTTCCCGCAGACGGAGGCCTCCAATTTTTCTAACATTTTTGCTGCGTTGGCCTCACCTACGCAGAGAGCACTTTATCTTCTGTGGCAGTGGCGAAAAAACCTCTGCGCGGTTTACAGATGTTTTTACCACCGAGTGGTCCACAAACAATACATATCACATTAGTGTATTCTCCCTGCGCCACCATGCATCGCCTGGGCACCGACAAGCCATTCCAGCTGACATTTTTTGGAAGTGTGCACCTTAACAACGAATCCATGGGAAGAGCCACGCCCCTTTACTCTTGATTGCTTCCTGGATATGTTCACGTCAGTGCAAAGCTGTTCTTTTCGCAACACACGCTGCGCTGCTGTAGGTACACTCCGTAAAAAGACGGGAAGGCATCATCCGAAGAAGTGAACAGGCGCCAAGCACCAGAAATAAATACGAGCTACAATTGCAAGCCTATGAGAGTGTCTGTGTCTCATTTTGTCTGTTTTTACCTCCCTCGGTGAGCAGCAATGTGGAAAAGCCACCTTAAAAATACATAGCTTATCTCCAAAGCAAACGCATATCGCCACTGCCGGCGGTACGCAACCTCTCCCCTAAAAAAGCCGAAAGCGCCGACAACCCATGCAAGTGCATGGGCCCTAATCTCGGCTCAACGCCACCTGTATAAGCATTGCCTAACGCGTCGCGCGCTTTTCAGTGGGAAGGGTAGGGCACGGCCTCCGCGATCGGCTGCCGGCGGCGCGCCAGCCGATCGCGGAGGCCGTGGGTAGGGATGCTTAGTTCAGGTAGTCATCCGCTAAGTGGCGCGCGCCGGTAGACATCTCGCCTTACATCACTGCTCGCGAGTCGCGGACGCTGCACCCCATTCTACGACGTGTGTCTGTTAGCTTGCCTGTAGGGTTTCGAGAGCCGTTTCGCTCACGTCTTAGCCGCGATGAGGCGATAGTTCTGGGCCGCACTGGGGACCCCGTTCAATGTGGCGCTTGCGTCATACCTGCTGACTTTTTTCAATGATAACTGACGGAGGCGGAACTGAAATAGTGTAAGAACATATTAATTGCCCGGTAGACAAATAGCGAACCGAAAAACGATATTTTCGGATGGTTCAGCCAATATTTAACTGATGTTTTTCTCTCTGGGGGATTTAGGAAAAAAAACATTACACCATCTTCCCGTGGGGAACCATGAGGAGGATGCGAAGCATCATGGGGGTTCCGTGTAGGTTTCATTGTGTTACCGTTATGCTGTTTCATTTATCGGAGCACGAATGGCAACGTAGTGTGAACCCCGATGTAGATACACAGAAATGTAGAGAACTGTAGAGATATGTAGAGAGAGCGAAGAGACCGACACCCGCGTTGCCTGATCGAACACCTCCTGGTTGTCGTCTTTCTTTGTTGCGTGCTAACGCTCCTACCCCGCTGCCCGCCCTCTTCGCTCTCTTCTGTGGTTGAGCTGCAAGGCGCCTGGCGCTTCCCGCCACAGCTTTCCCACGGGAAATTCAACATCCTCCTCTAAAGTTTTCAGTTCGTCGTTTCCGTTGACGTTGAGCTTCGCGTGCCTTCGTTGTATCAGTAGCTTCTTGACGTAGTTTGAATGAGACAAGGACATAAGGCGTGTTCGTAGCACTTGCTCCTGTCTCGGTTTTGTAGCGCAGTGGGAAAAGCGCCGCGCACCTCCCGTTGCGGCCAGAGAGTCGTGGGATCAAAAGCAGGCGCCGCCTAACTATTTTTTTATAGAGTACTGCGCTGACGTCAGCCCAAACGCTGGCGGGGCTGAAGAGACGCGCATGCGCAGTAGAGTGCGGATGGCGGACAACAACAAGGGAGAGAGGGACACAGCCCTGAGCATGAGATGATTCGCATCTAAAAAAATTGCGTGCACGTTTTTTTTGTTCAGGCGCTCACTTCTACCATTACTTTCCAAAATATCGCGTGCTTGTAAATTT
Organism: Haemaphysalis longicornis; assembly: GCA_013339765.2. Taxonomy (NCBI): domain Eukaryota; kingdom Metazoa; phylum Arthropoda; class Arachnida; order Ixodida; family Ixodidae; genus Haemaphysalis; species Haemaphysalis longicornis. The sequence continues at coordinate 71,360,018 of CM023458.1, forward strand.
CAGAAGATAATAGAAAACAAACGAATAAGCAGCTGAGGGGTCCACCACGCCGTCCGGGTGATTTTACAGTACAGTCCTCAATTTTAAATGTGCGTACCGGTGCGGAGTGCGAACAGCGGGGACAAAACAAGACCGAAATGCAGTGGGGACAAATGGGGGTTCCCCACTCAGAGGATTTCGGAGCCCGTGATCCAAGTAGATAAGCACGCAAAACCGGCATCAGCCTGCGGCAGCGCAAGTGATTTTGCTCCGAGGCAACAGCGGTTTTATCAGCGACAGACCAAGACAGACAGGCAGATGAAAAAGAAAAAGGCGTAGGAGCGTCGCCTGGGGAACGTTAAACAAACTGTCAACTATTTTGCATAGTTTCCGAGAAGCGGCGCTGGCTGGCGGACACGAAAGCACGCTGGAAGGACTACGGAGCGGGGAAGGGTAGGAGAGAGCAACAGGAGAGTGGCTGTTTGGCCATTTTCGCTCACGCGTTAGGCAATGTTTATACAGGCGGCGTTGGTTATATAAACAGTAGACGGGAACGTTTACGTCACACAGTAGGAAAATTCAGACTGCGTCAAAGTATACTAAAGAATTCATCGTACTAGCGAACATTAAAACAGAGACACAGATAAAGAGAAGACGAAACACACGCTAGAACTTCAACTCAGTTTATGCCACATAAACAGGAAATCACCAATAAGTACATGAAAAAAAAATGCGTTATCGCAAAAAAACGTAATGAACCACTATCACTCATATCACAGGCCACATTACAGCCCCGGTCCATATCACATGGCGGAAATTTAACAGACATGTGCAAACAGCCTTCAGCCTCCGCCCGCGCTCAACCACCTTCCCCTCTCCTTAAATATCATTTTCCTTTGCGGATAGTGCCAAAGGCGGTGCGCTGACGCATACATCCCCCTCTCTTCCTATCAAAAAGGCTTCCACAATTCCTCGATCGGTTTGGGAGGATGACCTGTACATGATTCGCGTCCCGCAGAAATCTGGTGTGCACCCCTTACACCTGACTACTGAGAGGACATAGAGCAAGTCGCATTGGGCCGTTTGACTTCCACGTTAAACCAGCCGCCAGCACAGCGAACATGTCATGTGTAACGGCATGAAACCTATAGCGGCACGTCCACGCCCCTCTCCTCAACTCCCAACTTCTGCGCACGTACAACAGAAACCGGTTATGCGGGCGTGCGTAGAAGTGAAGGATACCGTCGAAAATGTCGCTCTCAAAGCCTATTAGTCTTCACAAGTAATATTGGCTCGAATCGGTTTTCCAAGCGGGAAAGTTGCTGTTCCTCCGGGAGGGATTCGCAGCTACTAGGCCAGCGGGAACTTGAATTGGCAACGGCGGTGGTAGCAGCTTTTTTTTTTTTTTTCACGCACAATCGCGCTTCTGTTCGGGCATAAGCTTCACCTATTCCCGACCTTCTTCCTCCAAGATAACGACATGCGTCCGTCCCACAGCGAGTTAAAACCTGGAATGCCTCGAGCTTTATTCTAGAGGACAAACATGCGACTGTCCGTCTCCCTCTCTCGTCGTAGGCATGTTACTGTCGGTGCAACCCACCAGCCCAGACCCAAACCGCTCGATTACGGGTATCAGCTCACAGGGCACATTAAGCCCGGAGTCTTCCACGTTTACATCTCCCACGAGCGCAACAAGCATGTTATCGGTAGCGGCATGAAGCCTAGATGTGCTTGCACGCCCCCGTTCTTCCCCTTCGAACCCGTGCACTCCTAAACCGGAAACCAGAGATAGGCACATGCTTAGGCGAAAAATACACCGGCGAAAATGTCTATAGGAACGCCATTTAAACTGGAGAAGAAATTAGCGCTCACGCCAGCGTTCCGATCAGGCAAGGTACTCTTCGACAGGGAGGAGTTCACGGCTACTCGGCAAGGTGAAATTTTAGATGGCAAAAGCGGCAGCTGCATACTCGTCGGAGGCGGATTTCGAATGTTTGTACGCCCATTCACACTTCTGTTCATTCTCCGCAATCATCTGATAACTGTGCAACCGGCGTTGCCAGGTGATTGCGTACCTTGTGAAGGAGGCATGGGTGGTGGCGAGGAGGCTAACACTGGTAAGAGGAATCGGCGGTGGCTTGGAGGAGCTCCGGGGCGGCTCCGAGTAAATCGGCTTCACCGGAATGAAAACCGGGGGGAGAGGGGGGTTAGACCTATACTGCTACGCAGTAAAATAGCAAAACAACTGTTTCTTTTATTGATTACTTCGCTGGTTGAGTTAGAGCTTGACGAATGAGTGTATCTGCGGCATCAGTACGCTCTGCCGTTATCAGCCGTAGCGTTTCGCGGTCCTTACCATCCTTACTGTGTCATAGAATCGATGGTAACGGTCGTCTTTTTCTGTGATCACGCCATATACTTGTAAAATTGCAGCGATGATAACGTGGTGGCGGTGACGGCCGGGAAGGTGATAACGCAACAAAACTTGCATCCATGCAGGGAGCTCAACTATGTTACTAAAAGCGATTGAAAGAAATAAATACATACGGCAAAAAAGACTTATGTTATTAAGCGTAACACACGCCTTTCACTCGCTTATGTAGTTTTTGGATCAACGCTACTTGATGGCTTTGTGGCGTTGACGCCAATTTTAACCTTAAAAATGTGTTTCTTGTCAGCATCAGCTGCTGTCCTAATTTTTATAAGGCATGCCAAATGTTTGTTGTATCTTTTATGCGCAATATTCGAGACCTTGGTTGTGATCTTTATAAGCTAAACGTCAAATTACACGGCATCTCGTCATAGCTATACTGACACACGTTACTGATTGCTTACGTATTGCTTACGAAAAAACAAGGCGAATTCACGGCGAATTTATGAAGACGATAATGGGCCCCATATCGTCGCTATACATAGGGCATATGTGTTTCTCCGAATGCATCACGTAGTGTGTGACGTGTGTGCGCCTGATAAGGCGAAGAAGCTCACGGCGTTGGGAAACGAACGTCCTTGCGTGTGTGCTGCTGGAACGCGGAAGTCGCACGCCGCATGAAATATGATTCGAACCTTAAACTTATAAGTCTGCTCACTTGGAAATGCATTTGTAGTGGATTTGTTATCATAATAGGCGCCATTTTCAAGATCAGTATAGTAAAATTACCGTGTGTGCAAGGGTCTGTATAGGGGATGACTCCGGTCGATGCTGAAGTGGTTTAAAATTCCCTCCTATATTTCGCCCAAATTTTGTGTCATTTTTATGTTGCATGCCGAAAAGCCTAGCTGGTCATCCACTTTTACAAAACCACAAAGGCGAGGAGGAGGAGGAATAAATGTTATTTGTATTTTATTCCTCCTCTTTATGCCAAAAATGTTCTCTTGCATCAGTTCTTCTCATTGATTTTGTAAATAAACGTGGTCTGAAATATTTAAGGCCGATTTAAATTTGAGATGCGGCCTGAAAACACGTTTAAAAATTAGCAGTGGCTTAGCTCGGACATGCCAGGATATACGTAGCGCGAACTAAGGTTCAGCTGGTTATTCTTACCTTTCCTGGTTGTCTAGGATTAGCTTGATTATCATCCTTACTGCTGCTTCAACGACACACACACGGTATACGCATTAGGTGACACATGTATATTTATCAAGCGGCATCGGCGCAGCTTCACCAATCGCCCCAGAGATAAGCTGGTTCCACGGGTTCACGCCGGTGTTGCTGCGACGCACGATTCATCGGTTCCACACTCGGCCACCCCTCGCACGATCATCAAGTGGACCGGGCCGCCACGTGCGCAATGGAGGTCGGCGAAGACGCTCGGTGCATGCCATGTGTGAGAGACGCCGCGCGGCGAGCAACGTTCTGTGCGCCGTGTGAAATCATTGCTCCTCGCGCATGCGCAGCATGGCTCTCCAGGGGAGGTATTCTCGTAACTTTCCCTTTTGAAAACGTCCCTTTTGAGTCCCTTTCATCGTGACGTACTTCCGGTTAAGCAGTGGGCGTTGGCAGAAGGTTTGTTGCCCTTGCGTTACGTCACTTCCGGTTGTTTGCTTTTAGCCAATCAGGGCTCGCCAAAAGGGACACTTTTGAAAGGGACGCAAAAGGGACAAAACTCGAGAATACCGCCCCAGGAGCCACGCGAAACTGCTCAACCTCGCCCAGTGTAGCTCACGCTACAAAACGTTCAGCATCGCTCCGAAACCATACCGAAACTACCGGTTTCGCACCTACATGGGAGCGGAATGCTGCGCATAGCATTGGTAGCGTTTCACCTGGCTGTGGGGATAACGCCGATGTGGGAATAACAGAAATAAGGCAAAGGGGGTATCCCATTGAAAACGTGTACTTCTGCTTCTTTCTTTAGTTCTTGTGCTTGTTTCTGGCCGTATTATTCCCATTTTCTTTTTTTTTCATATTTCGATGTGATTTACAAATTTTAAACTGGATCAACTTGTATAGAGTATTTCGACGCCATGTTATTCAAAGTCTTTTTAATTTTTTTTGTACCTCACGTCTCCAGTAACCACTGAGTGCAAGTCTTGAAGCAAAGCCCTTTATGTCCCTTTTGCTTCTGATTTGTTCGCAAGAAAGCTATCATTCTAGAATTCTGAGAAAGTACAGGCCACTCGTCGCACGTTCGGACCGAAAAGAACAGCTGTGGTAGTCTATGAATATATTTCGCGAAACGTCCAGCCGCTATTTCATAAATAGGAATAATTTTTCTAAGCACCAATAGCTTTCTATGCGTCCCTCCTTAAGTGTCACATTTCTAACTTCAGTTTTTTGCAGCAGTTTTAAGCTCAAGGGAACCGTTTGGCGCCCCCAAAACGAAAGTGGCATAATAGTGCTCACGAACACGTGTTTATATATAACTTTTTCACCTGCTAGCACGGCTGTGCGGTTCATGCATATGAACATTGCTTAGTGCAAAAAAAATCATGCACACACTTTAGCCAAAAAGTACAAATCTCAAAACTACCATAGCGCAGGATTACTTGACTACCAGAGAGACTTCAGTGACATGCCACGTCGGGTCAGAAGATATTGTCACGCAGTGATGACCGAATCAAGGTTATTGCAGAAATTAACATTTATGGGCGCGAACTTGTCCTCCGCAAAGAACTAAAACAAAATACAAGCTGCGAAGAACCAGTCAACAAAATGACATGCACAGACGGACATCACCAGCCAATCGAATACAGCGGCGTTCGCCCTGCGAGCATTTATCTCTCAGCACTATTTTTTCGGAGCCACCGAATTAGTTCGAAAACTGTCGATCAAAGAACAATAGCATAGTCTGGGGACGACCGGGTGAAACGCTCTTTCTATCAAACAATCTAAAAAGAGCAAACGCACTAAACTAAAAAAAAAATAAGGTAGCTAGGCGCAGACAGACGCTAGTAGCAAAACACTAAAAAAAATGTCTCCCCGGCAACATTCTGGTGCCAAGGAAACGATATGCTTCAAGCTTACCCACTGCCATTACAGTTTAGGCATCACCGATACATTCCACCATGTCCGCTACACAAGAGGAAAGCAGCCAATCAGAGCTAAAGACACTTCTCTCCATTACGTTTCTGGAGTACCACCAACCTACCGCCCCTACAGCGTCATGGCGGGCATAAATGATAAGCTGATGTGTTCATCTTTTGGTGGAATGCAAGCAGTGTGCGAACACCATAAGCTGATTTCCGAAAATCGTTAGCCTTAGTTACCTGCCTATGGTTTTAATAATTATTCGCCCATGCAGGACATCCTTCTTCGGTCCAATTATGTTATTTACGCCTCATTGCATCGTCGGCGCACCTGTACAGCAATTATATACGTCAGTGGCCCAGACGCTCTCGAATATCTTGTCTGCGAGAGACGTTTTGGTAGCACTTGCAATGTTGATATAAGTGTGTTCATGCAGGATGCTCACCGCACTACTTTCGATTCATTGACACATCCCTTTCAGCTAGACACTCCCAATGCAATAGCATGTGGGGATTTTAGATCTCACAATCCAATGTGGGGAAGTGATCTCTCTGATGCACCTGGATGTGTAGTCGAGAGCACAATCTTATTAATCGACCAGATTTAGGGAAAATCCCCAAGGTGGAGTAAGTTTCTGTGAAGGAAAGTTTTACATCCACCTAAATGCAGCCATACGGCTACAAAGGAGCTATACAGCTTTCTCAGAAACTTCGCAGTTGAAGAAGAATTCGTCCTGGTCCAGGATTCGAACCCGGGACCACTGCATAACTGGAGCAGTCGCTCTACCAACTGAGCTAACCACGAGGCTAGTCGTTAGTAGCGCGAAAGCGAATTGATCAACAACTCGAAGTGAAGGACAGGTGTTAATCGACCAGATTTAGGGGAAATCCCCAAGGTGGAGTAAGTTTCTGTGAAGGAAATTTTGACATCTACCTAAATGCAGCCATAGGGCTACAAAGGAAAGCTATACAGCTTTCTCAGAAACTTCGCAGTTGAAGAAATCCCGGACCAGGACGAATTTTTCTTCAACTGCGAAGTTTCTGAGAAAGCTGTATAGCTTTCTTTTGTAGCCGTATGGCTGCATTTAGGTGGATGTCAAACTTTCCTTCACAGAAACTTGCTCCACCTTGGGGATTTCCCCTAAATCTGGTCGATTAACACCTGTCCTTCCCTTCGAGTTGTTGATCAATTCGCTTTCGCGCTACTAACGACTAGCCTCCTGGTTAGCTCAGTTGGTAGAGCGACTGCTCCAGTTATGCAGTGGTCCCGGGTTCGAATCCTGGACCAGGAGGAATTTTTCTTCAACTGCGAAGTTTCTGAGAAAGCTGTATAGCTTTCCTTTGTAGCCTTATGGCTGCATTTAGGTGGATGTCAAACTTTCCTTCACAAATGCAGTCTATCAGTTCTAAATGTCCGGTCTACGAAGTGTAGTTGCGGTTTCCGATACTCAAGCTCTGTTACTATAACTTTATGTTCATATAACCTACTTTAAAGTATTACCTGGATAACACGTGTGCGAAATGCTGGCGATTACTTCCCCACACAAGTTAAGCATTCCTGTCTAGCAGCAATAATATTAAAGAAGCTTAACAACTAGAAGACTTTCTCCCTGGCATAACAACCTCGAAACCAAAGGAAGCATCGAACGCCTTACGGCCTTCCTACACAACGACACAGGAAAGGCAAGCTCGCAACTTCCGTGTCAGAGAAGTATGCGGCTGTTGTCACCTAATATGAACGGCTGCGTGCACCTAAACAATAAGCGGAACTAGCTTATCGTCGCAGTGAGAGCTTCGACGTATAAAACGAGAGCCAAGAAATTGACTCAGACTGGTGCATCAAAGCATACAATGAGTACCAAGAACATTTACTCTAGAATTGCTGTAGACGCTTTCTACAGGAGCAGCGTAGCGAGTATGATTTCCGCGAGCCGCTGCACCAGCGGCTCTACTACAGCAGGAGAGCCTGCTTTCGGGGAAGCGCACAGATTGTTTCTAAACCGAGGCTTTCTCTGTATCTTCGCACTTCTTCATGGGCGCAGCTGCTTCAGTGTTTTTTGGCCGGACCCGTCACTGTGTTTTATCTGAGACCATACAATGCTGGTCTCCGCGTACCACGCCTGTAGGGTCCAAGGAAGCGAATGGGAGGAAGCGGGACCGTCCGAGAAAGTTACACCAGATAACGTTGACATCGGCGTATCTCGTCCGTACAGGAGCAGGAAGGAACTGGTTCCAGAGAAGCCTCAATTCATGTGTGTATCATGTTCTCTGTGCTTAGAGCTCATGGGGTCTAAACAGTGTGGTGGCCAGCAGGAGTGTCTTTGCTGCGAAAACCCCTAATGTAAACGTGACTGTCGAGGTGGACCACATGGTTACGACCCTTCCGCGCGATGTTCCCGGCTACGATGTCGTCACGCAGTCAATGATGACGCCGTTGTCTTGAAGGAAAAACATGTTTATTGGAGCGAACTTGTGCTCCGCTAACAACTAAAAAATAGGCAGGCGGAAAAGCAGCAGTCGACAAGGTATTGTGCGCAGGCGAGGGTCGGCGCATCGAATGACGTGGCGTCTGCTCTGCGGGCATTTATCTTTCGGCGTGGGTGTTTCTCGAACGGTCGAATTACATTAAGGAAGACTGTAAAGAAGAAGGCTGTAGTTTAAAGAAGACTATTCTTGGCTAGTGATGTTCGGGCGCAACATTCTCCCTATCAAATGTAATAAACCAGTGGGGCATAAGAAAGAAAGAATAGAACACGCGCTTCACTTGGGACACCGATAACACAGACTGACGCAGCCGGGCGGTAAAAACAAAGCATAAATAAACAAATTCAATGCATGGTTCGCGGCAAAATAATATACATCTGCCTCAAAAACATGCTGTTGATGAAGTCTGATGTCAGTACGCAAGCAAGCTTCGCTTGACGCCGATTCCAACCTATGTGCTGGATTCCCAATTTCCTCTAGTTGTGAGCATGTCAGTCACTCATCACCGCGACTGCCACCACCACTGGCAGACGCACGCGCCGACTGGGTTCCGCCGGTGTTAATAGTGCGGCCGTGCCTTCTACATGCCTGGCTGGTGGCTCCTCCGCATGATTTTAAACATCTACATGGCGGATGGTTGCGCAACTTTACTCCTATAGGCCATCATTAGAAAAACCGTAATTCACTCTATCGCAAAGTACCTAGTGCAAATGTTAAAATGACAGCTCTGAACACACTTCCAAAGCTCTTAGTCTTTGGCCTTCCGTCACAAAGTTTGACCTGTCACCCGGTTCCGAAATGCATAAGTGGCCCTACCCCTATTAAAGCCTGGCTGTTTCCCGAAGATACCCGCAAATAACTGTCATTCATGAGCTTTTAAAAAAAGCTAATTCATTTTGGCGTAAAGCGAAATCGCCACACAAAAAGCGCCTTAGCACCTTCGTTTAAAAAAAGCGGGCGCAAGAACTTTCACCTTAAGCCTGCCCAAACCTGTTCCTTCATTCGAGATAAAACTAACGAGCGCTTCCACGTATCGTCCTCAAAAAATAGCCATGACCCCGGACAGTACCACGTATTTCATGCTGAGAAATATTAATCCCGCGGGGACTTTCTGCTATTCGTTTTGTACAAAGGTTTGTCAACTCCAGAAGCCAGAAAATACCGCGCCTTCCTGCAATCCTTAGCAAAACGACATTGTTTCAATAACATTTTCTTCAGGGTGAGTTTGAAAAGCTGATTGTGCAAGAATGAGGAGAAAACAATAGCTGCGAGATGACAATGCAGGTGTGGTATAACTGTGTCACAATTTTGATAGGACATAAGACCAGTGGTCTGGTGTCGAAGTAGTTGACACTGTGGCATGGATAGACGCTCTGTGACACAGGCAGAGTGGAGAAAAAATCCCATAATTGCCGTTTTCTCAAACATTGAACGGGTGTAAGACACTGTCAGCCACATTCACAACTTGCAATTTGTATTAACGCGTAGCATTCTTTACCGAATACCCCACAATCAGGAGCGTGTAACACCTCTGCATTCCCACAAAAATGCAGATTTCGCGAAAGCTCCAAATGTAATCGTTATAAAAACGTAAATGGAAATAATTGGTCCAAAGAACTTTTGAAAAAATAAAAAATAATAATAAAAAAATTACGGAAAATGTCAAAACGTATACCCGCATGGGTATACGTTTCTTAGAACCAAATATATTAGAAAAATATAAAGTAATTACGGGAAATGGCGAACGATGGAACGTTCTGCATTTCCACAATAACGCAGATTTCGCAAAAGTTCAAAATTTAATCGTTAGAATAGCGTAAATGGAGATAATTGGTGGAACGGAGTTTTGAAAATTAAAAAATAACAAAAATATATAAAAACCACAGACAATGTCAAAACGTACACCCCCTGACATTTCCATAATATTGAAGATTTCGCGGAAGTTTCCCTGTAATCGTTGTAATAGCGTAATTGGAGATAATTGGCCGGACAGGATTTAGAAAAAGCCAGAAATTTGGCTGGAAAAAACTTACACTCAAGAACGGCGGCGTAAGAATGCTACGCATTAGCAGATCATTCTCTGAATTTCTGCAGGTTTTATTTTAAATGGGGATGTGGGGCCGACAATGGCGTCAATATGTGGGGTCATGATGAAAAACAGGGCAAGAAATACTGGGACAAAAATAAGAGGGGACATCGCACACCACTGAACTCGCAACTGAAAGTTTATTAGAAAGAAAACACGTATATACACACAACCGTACTATCGCATGACCAGACAGCACAAGGAATTCATGTGAGCGGCAACAGTTGACATCTTTAAACGGTGTGGCACGCGACGAAGTTCCGCATCCAAGAAGTGTCACAATCTGCTAGCGGATAAGAAATTGAAATCCCTTATCAAGTAATGACACAGAAGGAGCACTGACGCACTTGCCCTCATTCCTTATAATATGAAAAGCCTCTTTTGTCTCTCTTACGGGCTGGCTTCTTGTGTTTGGCTACAAAGTTTGTATCCTTAAGCACAGAATACCATCCCTACACTTTTTGCAGTACTGTGCAATGTGTGAATAGTCATCCCCTTCAAAGAACATCTATGCTCCATGAGTCGAATGAAAAGGCATCGGCCCATTGGCCCAATATAATCTTTACCGCAGGCAAAAGGAATAACATACACTCACACCAACACTACAAGGCACAGAAGTTGACACACAGTTTTCTCCACAGCTTCCACGTGTAGCTGTATCCGCCAACCTCCCATCTACCGAGCTACATATCTTTCCTAATTTGTTTGGCGCCGAGAACAGGACGTTTACACCATAACGACCTGCTACATTTTTTTACCCATTGGACAACACGTGCACATATGGCATGACCGAGAAGTCTTTTTTCCTAGACTCGGCTTCTCTACCCGCTACGGAACCAGATATCACCCACTTTGGTACTTTGTCAACGGCAAAACGTAATACATGCTTGCTGTACCCGGCCGTCGTCAGACTTATTATTTGTTCAGAAAAGCCGTTGGCATACCGATGGACACATGACTTGGCGAAAACGCAGCGTAAGGTAGATACAGCTATGCCAGTCTTAACAATCCTGGAAAGCCCTGAATTGAAATTGAGCACCGGCTTCCTGGACCTAATGCTATACTCCCAACAAACATGTCTTCTTTGAATAAACAACTTGAGGTACAAGAACTAAATCTGCTGTTCATTTAAGACCTCTGACGTAAATTTGAGGCCTAAACCGCACTCCTTAAAGATTTTCATTACGTCAGGTACCCTGCTAACGAGACGACAAGGTTCTGTAAAAACTATAAAATCAACATACCTAAACAACCTTGTGCCTTTCAAGTTTTCTGTCACCTTTGGCCAGAAAAACACTCCTAAGCACTGTGGCCACCTTTGAACCTATGCAAATTCCACTGTCTTGCATGTAGATCCCATTTCGCCACTCAACAAGGGTGGAATTAAGATAAAACAAAATAATCTCAAGAAAGCTGCTAACCGATATGCCGCTATTGTCATGAAATTCATTTCATCGTTGTCTTCAGTTATACATTCCCTGACGGTTGTCACAAGTTTGTCATGCGGAATGGCGTAATATAGATCCTCTACGTCCACGCTGAGCCCTTGACAAGCACCTCGGTTATGTTCTTCTAGGTATCTGAAAACTGATTTGGAAGTTGATACACAGAATCGGTCTCTCTGAAAATCTTTAAGGAGTGCGGCTTAGGCCTCAAGTATACGTTCGAGCTCCCAAAGGAAAAGCAGATTCAGTTCTTGTACCTGAAGTTTATTCAAAGAAGACCTGTTTGTTTGGAGTATAGCCCTAGGTCTAGGAAGCCGGTGCTTTATTTCCATTCAGGGCATTCCAAGATTGTTAAGGCTGGCATAGCTGTATCTGCCTTATGCTGCATGTGTGTTCCGAACAAATAGTAAGGCTGTCGTTGTAATCCCTCGTTATAACGAAGTCAACGGGACGACGAAAAATTTCGTTATAAGCGGTATTTCGATATAAGCGACCAATCGCGAGAAACTAAAAAGTTGATCTTTAATTTTGGCCACAACTGCGAGGAGCCGAAACACAATGTATTTTGTGAAGCAAACTTTTTGTTAATGTGAAAAATGACGCTGAGACTTGGCTGTTTAATATTCTTGTCGGGCGCTAGCAACCCCTGCTCTAATTTGACCAAGCACTGCATGAGGCTGTGGTCGCCTCCCATGCATTCAACTTTATTTCACAGCCCGCGTAGGAACCCCCTCGTCTGCACCATAGTTGCCACTTCACGTGGCTCTTCGTCATCGTCGGGGCCAGCAAGTGTAAATTATCTCCGCATCCCTCGCTGGTGCGACCACGGTAGCTCCAGCGTCCGCCAACGCAAACGTCTCGAAGTCACCTTCTACCTCTTGGCCAGCAATTTTATGAACAGCCCCGTGTAGATTGCTGCCAGACCCGCCATCGTCAGACTGGTCATCGTCAGGGTCACTGAAAACGGTGCGGAAAAAGCCGGCGTGCGCAAAGCAGTTGGCTAAAGTTCCTTCCATGAAAAGTTGAGAAAATGAATCGCACTGAGCAAATCAATGTTGCACCTCTTAGTGGCGTCGTACCGTGTGCGCATGCGCTGCATAAGAGCCTTGCGGTACAGCTTCCAGGTGGTTTCGAAGATACCCTGATCCATAGGTTGCAGTAAAGCGAGCTGTTGTCTATCATCTCGTGGCTGCGACAATTGTTAATTGGGAAAAGCACTCGCCGACTCTTCGTGTCTCTGGGAATTTTTTTTCGATGTGTGTAGCCTTGAAGATTGCAAAGAGTTTTTCGGCGCCGCGTTGTCGACGGCACTTGCTACTTCTATGATTCGAGTGTCAGTGTTCACACAACGTCACGTCCACGCCATTGACCAATGTCTAAGAAGAAAATTCAATTACCATACCACGGATTTGGGTCGTTTGTTTGTAGTTAGATAGCGCTAATCGAGCATGAGAGGCTCTAGAAAATCACCGGGGAGACACCAGCTTGCGTTCATCCGCCATGATGACAGTCTGACTCGCCGCTGGGTCGCCGCCGCTAGGCGACGCCTCCGCTCTCCACTTGGCTCTAAGCGGGTCAAGCTGTTCGCGCGGTTCTAGTAATGCGGCCCCAAAAGCATGCGTTGGGGTTGGGACCAGAAGAAATTTCTAATAAAGCGATATTTCGAGTAAGGCGGTTTTGTTATAATGAGGGGTTACTGTATTACGTTTTTCCGTTGAAAAAGTACAAAAGTGGGTGAGATTTGGTTCCGCAGCGGGTAGAGAAGCAGAGGGAAGGAAAAAGACCTCTCGGTCATGCCATACGTGCACCTGTTGTCCCATGACTTTGAAAATGTAGCAGGCCATTCTGTAAACGTCCTGTTCTCGGTGCCAAACGAACTAAGAAAGATATGTAGCGCGGTAGATAGGAGGTTCGCATATTTAGCTACACGTGGAAGCTGTGTAGAAAACATGTGTCACATTCTGTGCCTAGTAGTGTTGGTGGAGTGTATGTTATTCATTTCGCCGGCGGTCAAGTTTATATTGAGCCAACGGGCCGATGCCTCAACATTCGACGAATGGAAGCATAGCTGTTATTTGAAGGATGACTATTCACACATTCCACAGCACTGGAAAAAGTGTAGGAATGGTATTCTGTCTTTAAGGATACAAAAGTAGTAGCCAAACACAAGAACCCAGCACGTAAGAAGACAAAAGAGGCTTTTCATATTATAAGGAATGAGGGCAAGATCATCAGTGCTCCTTCTTTGTCATTACATGATAAGGAATTTCAATTTCTTATCCGCAAGCAGATTGTGACACTTCTCGGATGCGGAACAGCGTCACGTGCCCACACTGTTTAAGGACGTCAACTGGGGTTCTCGTACGTATCCCCCGTACTATCTGTTCACGCGATAGTATGGTTTTGTGTATAAATACGTGTTTTCTTCTCTGTAAAGATTCAGTTGCGAGTTCAGTTCTGTGCGCTGTCCCCTCTTCTTTTGGTCCCTGTGTTTCTTGCGCTTCTTTTCATCACGAATCTGGATCTGCACCAACTAACCCAACATGCCATTTTACTTCAATATGCGGAATGCGTTGTGAACGAAAACAGGCATCTGATGGTGAGAGCACCAGGCATATTCCTTAACACGGCGGCCCAAAAGGTAGTGCCTTAAGCACTTTCCTGCTTCATTGCGTTATGGCGGACTTACCGCACTGCTTGGCTCCACGCTGATAGTACCCTTACATATACGCCAATGTTGTCTGCATCGGGGCGTCGGTCCGGAACGATCTGCGCCTCCAGTCGGCTTTACAAGAAAATTAAAATAGTGTCCATGGCTTTCTAATGAGCGTAGAATGATTTTATCTTTAACGAAAACAGTTGCGTTGCCTACCACAAAAATGCAGTGAAAAATCCGGCCACTTCCTAATGGTCAACCTCAGAAAAAGTTTAAAAGAGCGGCGGCTCCTGGCAGTTGCGATGAACAAGCAAATTTCATGGACTTCCTACAACAAGGAAATAGAAGAACAAGTAAATTCAGTTTTTAGTGCTGTCTTTGAGTTTAGAGGAACATCGTGAGGCGGATCTACGTCCTCCACATGACAGTTCACGGTGCAATAATAAAACAACAAATAGCTTTCCCTGCCCAATATTTGCATGGTATCGCGTGCACCCACAAGAAAAACTTCAAAAGTTGTTTGCTAGGGTCCTTTCTGTTTCTTAGGCGCTCCAGAGCCTTGTCGAGTGCCCTGGTAATTTTCGAAGTATGCCTAACACCGTTACCCGTGATGCAAAGTCTAATAAGGAGTGGGCACTTCTTCAGTGTACCAACTAATTATGAGCTTCATCCTCTTAACACACCCTTCTGGACAGAAACGGGTCTCGGATGATTGGGATTCTCAAAGATCACAAACTCCTTTTACCCGGCCCCAAGTTTTAAAAAGCTGACATTTAGCATGTTTCGTGGCTTCTCGCATCCTCGTGGTTTTTTTATCGACTTCTAAGACTACAGTGCCTAAGAATACAGGTACATTGCTACAAACGCAAAAAAGTGAACCCCGATTCTTCAATTGTTTTGCGAGATTTTCTGCAGTTACCGTAATAAAAAAATAAAACTTCTATTCGAGTAATTCTAGGTTTCATAGCTTTCGCACTGCTGAGAGGAGCAAGAAAAGTGGCCTGATTCCGTGTCGAGTTAGACGAAAGCAGCGTGACCAGGGGGAAAAGTCCATATTGGTGCACAAAAATTGCCGTTTGCTTAGGCACGTCCCAAACATTTTTTTCTTATCGAACAACAGGTTATGGCAAGCAGCGAAGCTACTTTATCGAACCAGTATGCTGCAGATCTGTAGGGGCTGGCCGGTAAAATATTTTGAACCCTTATCTCCCCCACACTTACTTTGACCATATCTTTTATTCCGCAAGAAGGCATATCTCGCCCTAGGTCGTAACATTTGTCTTTGCTCACCGCTGTCAATCCGGTTAATTGCCTCGGAAACTTTCTCGAAGGATTTAACCACGTGACTCGGTGAGGGCACAGTGGGGGTTGTGTACCTGTGTAAGGTTTCCATATAGGTGCTATTCATTGAAAAGTTTAGCGGTCAATTTCTTCGCCTGGCAACACCAGAAACGGCCGCAGACATGGCCAATGCGCCAAGGACAAGGCGCGGCTTGGGCCAAGTTTGGGCCACTGCGCCCGCACGCCGAAGAAAAAAAAAACACCGGCGTGCATCATCTGCTCCGTTCCAATCCGATTCTAAACGGTGGCGTCAACAGAGATGTTATTAATCGCACTCACATTGAACTCGAGGAATACTGTGCGTTAAGTGAGGTAGAGTTTGTCAGGAGAAACAGTCATGTGTTTCACAGTCGTGCTTAGCATGGACAAGTACCGCCATCCCGCAGAGCCCGACGTAACGTGTGACGGGGCACCACGGCCGGGCTAGAGCGGCGGCGCGCGCTGTGTTGATACGGCCTCGCAGCGGCGGCGGCGAGAACAGTGCAGCCCCGTCTCGACGTAAAGTTCCGCCACCAACGCGTGCAAGCCGCTGCTCTAGCCCGGCCGTTTGCACGTAAAGCAGAAGAGGGGTGCCTGATCTGCGGGGCGTGCGCCCAACATCGCCTAGCAGCAGACGCTTGGCCACAGATATGGCAGGCGCACACTAGGTTGCCGGCAAGCATTCCGCGCCATTGAAGACTGGTTACAGGAATAGGAACTTCTTTCTTGATAACCCCTCCAAATTTTTTCAAGTGACTTTGGCGGAGTCATTAAACGTTATATGCGATAATGTGCGTCACAGCTGTTCTCGCGTTTTCCTCATTGTCTGATTTCTAAACTTCTGTTTTTTTGTACAGTACCACAGAAGTGTAAAACACACAATATTCCGTTGATGCTAATTACTTTTTTGCTGTTATTGTCTTACGGAGTCGCCAGGTCCAGAGAGTTAAGTTATGAGGCAATTTTTAGTTCAAAAGACGCCAGCAGCCATGTTGCAAATTGAAGTCAACTTTACCATGGCCTATAGGCACGAGGACACGAGCCTATTCAACTAAAATCAAACACCCAACGTTCCGCCTAGAATTTATTCGTTAGCTTAAACTATCGTTAAACTAGGCGGCGATGAAAATGTGGAAGGACACACTATTAAGTCTATGTAGTTTGGCAGTTAATGTACTTTATAATGAATAAAAAAGCCCTACCTACAATCCCCCATCATCTACTGCGCAAAACCTGATAAAGGCTGGGAAAGTTAAAGAAACCCAATCAAACCAAAGCTCCCCCCAATTTCCTTCGTTTTTTTATAAAATCTTTCAAATCTATCACGCCAATGAAATGTGTTGTTTGCAAAGCTTTACCCTGCGAGCGAGATGTTCGTATGCTCCATTTTTAGCTCTTCATTGAGCACCAGGGGGTGAGATCATCGCGCAGGATTTCGATTTATATTTTAGTATAGGGTACTCAATACCAAGCGGACACAAAACCGCAGCTCGCATAAAGCAAAATGCTTGTTTTTCTTTATTGAAGTGGCGACACGTGCTACAGCTTGTGCAAGGACGTAGTCTACTTCGGTAAGGGCTGCTAAATGGGAAGCGGACACAGAACCGGAACTTGAAGAGCTGCAGAAGGTTTCCAGTTTTGCACTGTTGTACTCGTTTATGACATGCCATCCAGGTTTTTTTTACAACGACAAAATAAAGCGAAAAGATCTCGCCTCAACAGCATTGACGACAATCAGCTGTGCTTGGTAGCCGAATGCCGTCGCCGCATTTCCGGACCCAGAATATTAGGCTGTTTCATGCTGCATCAAAAACGGCGGATTTTTTTATGTTAGCTGTGAACCCACAGTAGCGTTTGCTGACCGAGAACAATCCCGTTGCTACTCGGTTGCAAAAAAAAAAAACAGCAAGAAACTTCCCACCCGCTATCTTTGACGCCCTAATTCGCCTGCACGTGTACTCCTGCCCTTGACCTGATTGTAGCGGTTTTAGGTGTTCTAGCTTTTCCCTTCTGCGTTTTTATTTCGTAGCAGCAAGTTTCGAAGTGGCACTAAATCTTCTCTACTCAACAAATAAGGTCATCCCAGTACGCCCTATGCCGGATTTGGGAAGCCGAGTAATGGTATACACGCGCACTTCGCGTTGTTAAACACAGCCTAAACACAGTTAAACGCGGCATTAGTTTCCCCTTGCATTGATTTGTGATGAGATGACACCCTTTCAAAAAAAGGTTTGGTAATACGAACACCGAAGTAAGTAGTGTTAAGGTTAATAAATCAATTAATGTATAGGTGCAACCAATAAAATGCAACGTGGTCGTCCTCTGGAGCAGTGCATTTACATTTGGTGCATTAGATATTGTAGTGTCTTGGGGTAAAAGGATTTCGCGAACATAACAATTTAAATGTGCAGGCACATTGTTTAAATAAAAAGGTTGTTTTTCAGACTTTGCGCAGCCTTTCTCGTGTATTTTGCATCATAAAAAAGCGTGTTAAACGTCAGAGTGATCCATTGTACTTCTGCGAAAACTTGGGACTTGGATTAGTCCCCGAGAAAGCTTGCATCTTTACTGCGAGGGAAGTTGAAACACAATGGCTGTTTATTGATTAAAATTACCTGAAATTCACGGAAAAAATAACGGCTGCACGTGCTGGTTGCAGTACTAAAGATATTCAGAGTATGATAGAGGACATACGGGAGGGTTTTAAAGTAATTTTCACTATTCTAAATTTTTGTCGCCCTCGACTGAATAAGCAGGGAATTATTCCGGAAATTATGAACGGTTTAAAACAAACTAAAGGCTGAGCAACATTGTTTAAACGAAACATCACGCATTTTTTAACTCTGTAGGCCTTTTTTCGACTGTCAAGGATGCCTTGTCTTCTGAGAAATAATTTCAGCTGTCATTCCTCTCCGTCGTTTCTGTTCCACTTTTTCGGGACGTTTCAGGGCACATCACAAAGCGCCCAGAGCGAACCTAAGCCAGACTTCACTCAATCTTGGCCCTTTTATTAAATTTCGGGCACCTTGGCATCCTCTTTCCCTGCAGCCTACCAGAAAAGGTTTTTGGTGCGGTAAAGTCGACCACCAAGTCCCGGGATTTATGGCGGGCTTGGTGATTGCGTAGCAGCTTTCTCCGGAATCGCTGACCGAACAAGCTTTATTGAAGGAAAAATGAGGGACACGGCTGGGCGGAGAGAAAGATTAGAGAATAACACGTGGAACCCTTCGTCCAGGGCACCAGTAGCTACTGCTCTCGTCTTCCCCGGCTGATTACGTCATTTTAAATCTGTAAGCCTATGTTCAGACTACCGACGTAACAGCCATATCGTGCGCTACGGGCGTAAAAACACGGCGTTGTACGCAGTTCGGTTGGCTGAAGACGTACAAATGATGTCATTATTTAAAGATATTACGACAGTTGCGACAACAGTCTGAACGCAGCCTGAGTCAGGGCTTGCGATGGCGACCTCCCATGATACTGGGGAAGTGAGCCGCGGGTTTTTTTTTTTAAACCGCAGGACTGTTAAGGCCGAGCTTTGTACGTCTGTCACACCAAAAAACATCGAAGTCTTAAGAAGAAAATGTGGTTTGGAATTTACGTGGAATCGAGCACGGGACCTTTACGCAGTGAAACCGGCAACCAAACCACTCGGCCGCCAAAAAGGCCCGAGGGGTACGCGATTAGCAGCAGCGGGGAAGAATAACATGTCGACCCAATCGGAAAGAAGAACGCTTTCCGTGGTCGGCATCGAACCTGGGTCGCTCGCGTTATGAAACCGGCGCCTACCCGACTGAACTTTTACGGCGTTCCGGGCGGACAGCATTTCCTTCGGGTTCGTAGCGCGGGCGTTGGCTTTGGATTTGGCCGCGGGTTTCTAGCGCGTGCTAACACGGTCCACTTTGGGAGAGAAGTGAAAGCGTGTGGACGAAATGACCCGGGCGCCGGCCAGTCATGGAGAACTTTGAGCAGCAAGTTCAGAGATAATGTGAGCTGCAACAGCCGGGTCTCCGACAAAGACAGGGGAGCGGCAAGGCCTGCTGTTTCTCCGGCTTTGCACCAGTGGTGCAAGCTGCGCAAATGTTTTGCTATGTTCGGCCCCTGCCCAGAGGTGTGGGCAGGCCCACGTGGCGTAGAAGAAAATAGCGGTCTTTCCACAAAGCCTTCGGTACTCTGTATTGTTCCGGGTGTCGTTTTCCGAAAATCTTCACCTAACGATGGTTAATTCCAAGAAGTTAATGCCACCTGGAAGCAGGCATTGGAAATACTGGCACCGTTCATCGAAGTTGCCGCAAGTGCATTGGGCTAACAATATCTGCTTTTACCTCTGGTTGTTTCCTATATACGCGCTAGTCGGTCAGTAAGTGTGGCAGGATCTCTCGTTCAACCGCATGTAAGATGTACTTGTGAGCAAGGCAGAACGATTAGGGCTTAGACATTGTGTTTTGTATTCTTTGCTAACCGAGATTCAAACGCGCATGACCGGAAAAAGATTCCAAAGGGATTTATACTACACTCACGTGTCCCTGCTGCTATATTCATTTCTGAAAACAGCTTAGGCAAGCTTCACCAGTCGTGTTTTGTGATGTAACAAAATATAGTGTGGGAAAGTAATCAGGCCACCGTACTTGTCCTCACGCTTTCGCATTTTCTGCGTTAATAAGAACTGTGGTTGTTGCGGGGGAATTTTTGTATTCACGACACTCTTATCTACCGATGTAGGCCGACTTTCTTTTACACTTAGTGCCCCGTGGTAATAAAACAAATATAACTTCCGGTATGTCTTGGCCCATTTGAAGACCAATGCAGAAACGGTCATCGCTTTGATTTTACTAAAAGTCTAAAAAGCAAGGCATGCGGCATAACGAATAGAAACATAAGCTTCTTGTGTGGGTTTTCTCAATCCACCTGTCTTCCATTTGCTGTGAAGCTCTATGAAATGAAAATGTCTGAAAAATTCACCCCGGGCGAATTTATCTTCGTTTTCAGCTGGCTGCGTCAATGTGACCCTGAACAATGCGCTCAACATCGGCAGTGTAATTATTGCCGCGGTTTCATGCTCTTTTCTCCCTTCTTATGAACATGCGTTTGATGTACTGGTACTTGCGGGAGACCAAATTTTTTGCCAGTTTAATTGTGTGTGCGAGTCCTACGAACTTTGCATACGATGCCAATGTTGCACCAGTTTTGTGTAATTACGCTCTACAAAGGCATTATAACGCCGTAAAGATTCATAACCTAGTCGTCATCAAACAATTATGAGATGTTAAACATACCTCTGCTGGTCATTTTGTCAGCATTTCTAACAAAATGGTTATTATCCACACATGCGCAATTATGGTCGCCAGTTAATTTTCCATTCTCTAACCTTGTTAGTAAACTCACTTGTTATCGTTTTTTCATGTACATCTGTTACTTTTCTGGAGTACTTATTTTCGCGCATGAGCAACTTCTGTAAACGTCAGATGCGTAGAAGTGTTATACTTGATAATTTTTTGCTGCTGCTCTTTCAAAGCATGTCCTTAACACTAAAGTGCGTTTTTGACTCTCTGCTTCTAAATACAAAGTATGGTTAAAAGTTAGTCCTCCATGTACAAATATTACGCCGTTTGCATGATTTCTTTTCTACTGTTCTAAATTTACGCCTGAGGGCAGAAACACCGCCAAGCCTTATATTTTCCGCTTCAGATTTGTGCCCCTGGCATCTGGCCTGCTCAGTACAAAATTGATTGATTGATTGATTGATTGATTGATTGATTGATTGATTGATTTGATTGATTGATTGATTGATTGATTGATTGATTGATTAGATGCGAAGCATCTCTTGCTCGGGGGATGTCCCGCGTCCATGCCCTGTCCGCAAATGACGTTGCCATTAAATATTTTTTGACACTTTCTCCCATTATATGATCCTGGATATGATTCCGGCGTTTGTGTCCTCCACGCAGTGCTTTCAGAGAAGCTGATAAAAGACAGACGCCACCTCGTGCGCATGTGGTGGTGAAAAAATGCCCGCCGGGTGGGCATTTTTTCACCACTTTCTTTTCGACTCAAAAATTCTTCATCTCTTTCTATGACCCACCACAACCTCCCCTTTGCATTCCGAGGTTTTCTTGGCGGCCAACCCTTATTTCTGTGTGATTTCTACGAGCCCCGCATTTCCTATATATATAATATATATATATATATATATATATATATATATATATTATATATATATAGAGAGAGAGAGAGAGAGAGAGAGAGAGAGAAAATAAGGGTTGGCAGTCACGAAAACCTCGAAAGCAAAGGGGAGGTTGTGGTGGGTCATAGAAGAGAAGAGGAAGAATTTTTTGAGTCGAAAAGAAAGTGGTGAAAAATGCCCGCTGGGAGGGCATTTTTTCACCACTTTCTTTTCGACTCAAAAAATTCTTCATCTCTTTCTATGACCCACCACAACCTCCCCCTTTGCTTTCCCGAGATTTCCTTGACTGCCACCCTTCTTTTCTGTCTTATTTCGCGGAGCCCTCATTTCATTTTTCTGATTCGCTACATGCTTAGCGAGGGCCTTGTTCTGGCAGTCTTGGTGCCAAAGGGAGCTTAAGAGGGTTCAACGCTGGGCGACCACTCTAGACATGTCGTAGACACTAGAGTCACGGCCCGGTGGTTAAAAAGAAGGTCCCCTTCACCCCGAGTAGTCCGAGTGGCGCTGGCTACCATCCCCAAGTGCAGGAAACAAAAAAATTCATTAACATAAATACCCGAGAAAGTGCTGGGGAAACAACCCCGCCGGTAGCGTAGTGGCTATCGCACCAGACCGGTATTCCGGAGGTCGTGGGTTCGGTTCCCACCCGGCGGGTATTTTTTCACCCCTTTCTTTTCGACTCAAAAAATTCTTCATCTCTTTCTATGACCCACCACAACCTCCCCTTTGCTTTCCTTTCCGAGGTTTTCTTGACTGCCAACCCTTATTTTCTGTCTTATTTCACGGAGCCCCTCATTTCCCATTTTCTGATTCGCTATATATATGTATATATATATATATATATATATATATATATATATATATATATATATATATATATCGCCTTAATGTTATTTTCATCGTCATGGCACTGAATTGCCGACATCGCCCCCGTGGTTATACAAACAAGACCGTCAGGGCAGTAAATGCTGGCTGTGAACCATAGGACGAAGGACTTCATTTCATTCGCGGTGATGCAAAAAAGTGTTCATCGTCATGTTGCTCAACGACGAATTGCGGGAACGGACATGCAGTCCAGCTGCTGTCCCTTAACAGGCGGGTAGCAAGTTGGGCGTCCACAGTGGAGGCATGATCCGCTTTTCCGTTCCTGGGAGGTGCGGGGAGCCTCTAGTATACTTGCCACAAGCAGCTCCTTCGCCTTGAGATCGGGCTTTGTGAGGGACGAAAACGATGGGAAGTTGACCCGGTTTATGCAGGGAACTTCTCGTATGAAATGGGGCGGGTTAAAAATCTACTTTTAAGGCGAAATCTTAAGTACCCCATTCTGCAAAAGAGCGCGGTTGTTGCTTTAGTTGTAATTACATAGTCGAGGAAATGGTCGACGTAGCAAAGAGTAAATACATAAAACACGGGTCATCTGATGAGATTTGAACCCGGACCTGCACAATAGCAGCCCAGTGCTCTATCGAGAGTGCTATCTCCGCATGTTGCCAGCGTAAAACAAAAGTTGTTCGTGTTCCTTTACTTGTGGAACGCACACGCTAGGATCATCGACCAGGAATCGGGAGCTTTAATGAGCGAGTGTGCCCGCATAACAAAAATCAGAAAACTAGAAATTAGTTGAGCGTTTAACGTGATCTGGAAGTGCTGGCACGTGAGTAGAACCGGTACATACAAACAGAGCAAAACCATGATTCTAGGGAAGCTGTGGCGTGTGCCATTCTGCTTGTTGACGTAATTTCAACAGTAAAACAAAAAAGAAAGCGGAGTAAAAGATTTCGTTGTTTGGTAAAGATGAAGCCCTGTCCTTTTTCATCTCGTTGCAGTGCATATTGGGACAAATTCCGCTCACCCAGCTTCTCGCCATCCTGAAAAACGTCGGCTGCCAGCTCATCAATTTACTGAACATGCTTGCGCAAAATACTTCGCTGAGTGTGGAGCTCAGATCATTGCAGGGTGCTATAAGTCTCGGCTTGAGGACTGCACTTATGCTGCCTATTTATACGTTACTTTCTTAAATCCTTATCGGGTAAAATTTATGCAAATAACAGTGGTACGCAATACAAAAGCCGCCTGGTTCAATAAAAAGTTCAATTCCGCATAGGAAAGTTCGATAAATACCAGCCTCTGCACGAGTTTGCTCTTTACCATTTATTTCTCATTTTTATTCATTTATTTATTGATTATTTATTTGCATTTGTGTGTCTAGATGTGAGTTTGTCCTTCCTATTTTCAGCTGGAGTACAATCAACGCTTGCTGACAGGCAAACCACTGCCGCTCTATTAAACGCTTTCACTTACTCTTCACAGCTAACCAAAGTTATGCTATAAAGACCCCAACAGCTTATTCCGGGCTTTCTTTGTAGGTTCTTTTGTAATACCACAACTTTTCGGTGCGAGAGGATTCGAAGTAATCGCAGTTTCAACAGGCGGCAAAAGTTCTTCAGGCGCCTTCAATTACGGTTGGACCCATTGGTTGGGCGTGTCGTAAAAACATTAGGCGCCGAATTTTAAATTTCGCATACACTCTTAGGTATCAGATATTTAAATTTTGTTTTTATTGTGTATATTCGAATCTTATATAATATCCACGTTTTTTAACAGCGGAGTTCTTGGGAGTCCAGCGTTTTTGTAAATGTTCTGTAGGTCGTGCTGTACGCAAGTGTTGGAGCAGGTTCCCAGACCCACCAGTAGAGGGCGCAGCCCTCTTAAAACGTTCCGAATATGCAACACGACGGGAATACGGTGTCCATATGAAGTATAGCGCGCCGAGGCGTAACCACGGAAGTAATGTTTCAAAAGCAGTGGAATCCAATTATTTTTAATAATAATAACGACTGGCGCAGCTTTTGTGTTTTTATCGTCAATTGAAAGCGAAATCAGGCTCCGTATGTTTGACGTATACCCTGTATATACGATATTCTTGCGGAGAATAATTTGGCGTTTCCGGCAGTGTTACAGAAGTAAAAATGGTGTCAAATTTTTCTAAGGGTATGCGCTATTTTATCCCTTTTTTGTTTCTTTAAGAAACGCCTTGTTGTATATCGGCCTTGGGTCAGGATTGGCAACAACTCCATATTCCCATAATTCCGTACATACGGAACGTTTCAGGGGGGAGGGATCTCGCAGGTGCGGGTTTCTCTCTCTCCTGATTTGGCAGGGAGAGGGGAGGGAGCCTTTCGCCGGTGACAGCTGCCGATGCCTTTGCGAGAAACGCAGAACTTGAGCAGTGTCGGCGCTGCCGCTTTGGGGCGAGCGAATGTTGACATTCGAGGCGACACAAGGGAACCGCATTTCCGCCGTTTCAGCTGATATCGCACTGCGTGGAACTGGGCTTCATTTTCTTTCTTTCTTTCTTTCTTTCAGGCTCTGCCCTCCCTCCCCACCCTCCATCTGGATGAAAAGCTACTCACCGGGGAGCATTGTTTTTCCCATCCACAAGATACCATTTGTAAAAGGCACACTAAAACTGCCGTGAGCATAGTCGACCTGAGTGTGGCAATGTTTATCGTTTACCGAGCACTCTCTTATAAATATTGTTACCTTACCACCAGCTTACCACCAGCACTGCGACACTAAAAGTGTTTCTACCGATAGCGCGTGCGTCAGAATCAATCAATCAATAAAAAAATCTTTATTCCAGAAACAAACTGGAAAGGCTTGCAGGGCTAAAAGCTGCGTTACGCAGCTTGACGGGGCCCCAGAGGCCATTACAAGACATGTAGGCGACACTGCCAAAGGATGTATCATGGAACACAGCAATTAACATTGACACTTCAGTTGAACCAGAACACTTACATTGTAACAATACGAAACTTGTTGACAGCAATACCAATTTTACACGAGTTAAAGAATCTAGCTGCCAAATTATTTCGGCCACTTAGGCGTATGTGTCCTCACTTGGCACTGCTTTGTGTCGAATGATTCGGAGAAGACTCGGTAAAGTGGCTTTGATGTGGTGTAAAACTGATAACACGACTATTGCTTTTTTATAGCTTTATAGCAAACACGTTTCTCTTACAATCGGAAGAATGACTTTCGGTGCATCTGTACAGGACTTCGGCGAGACCCACTTCAACCTTCTTCACGTATTTCACCTTACAACCGTACACGTGATAAATGGCGTCTCCGTGTAATACAAGGCATACGCGTAATAAATGGCATACAAAAAAATGGAAATACACATAATAAATTGCATACATATTATGCGTACGCGTAATAATTGGCATACAAACTTCAACACTCCCTTCGCTCAACTTCATGTCTTCCGAAGCTCCCAATAAAGCCGGCTTTAAGAGAACTATCACACGGCAGGTATCGCACTCTCTGATTGGGGTGACAATGCTTTATTTACACGCCAGACCTACCTGCCCTCTCACCCATGAGTCACCCGGATTCTCTTTCAAATACGGTTCAGGGAGGGCTGGCGTGTGAGAGGACTAGAAATCTCTTCACATACCGGCTACACGTACAGGTGGGTACAGTTGTAAGTCTTTGGGACCAGCAGGCTGCGCTCACCTTTTACTGCAAGGAAAACCCAACTTTAAATGGCCCCAGCTCACTCCACCTGTAGATTACACCGTTTGAAGCTTAACTCCAGGCCACCAACCATGACCACACTCATATCTGCTCTGACCCCTCCGAGAACCGAGCGGCTGGTACGCGTTTCCTCGCTGACTTACATAAACCAGCTCTCTAATTGCGACGTTCACTTTCAGGACGGTCTTCAAAAGGCGGTACACTGCCTATGTGCAAACTTAACGCCAAAACGTTATCGCATAAAAACGCCACATTATTAGTTACCATTGTAAAAGAACCATGGCACTACACAACTTGTCATGAGCATTTCATTGGTAAACGTGCGAAGCTTAAGCCGCTAATCTTCATCGAAACCCCAAATGTGGTGGGGCAGGTTTTTCACGCAGAAAATAGGGTTGATGTTACGCCGATGGGAACACTTGGTCGGGAGGAGCACTTGAGTCTTCTTACGCGTTTTGAAGGAGAAAATCTGGCGTACTATTGTGAAGCGGGCATCTTCTATACATATCCGCCCGTCAACACAGCAACTACATTTTTTTACCATCTAATTCATCTTAAGCCTCCTTAATGCACCTTATTTCGCAATAATCTTGTATAATCGACCTTATGCGTCCTAATCCCCCGTAATCAATCTTAATTATCTTGATCTATATTGATCTAACTTAATCTATCTTCATTATCTGAATCCACCTTTATTTTCGAGTACGTCAATCTCACCTAATACCCTCAATAGCTAAATAGTCATTAACTTATCCTAATTCATCTTATTTCTCCGTAATAATTTCCAATTAATCTTAATCAACCCTATTTTACTTTAATTCTTTATAATTCCCCTAATGTCCTTCACCAACAATTATTATAAATCATTAGTCAGCCATCTATTCTATTTCATACAAATGCACCATAATGCGTCCTAATTTAACATAATTCACCCTAATCTTACTGCAGTACACCTTTGAATCTTTCATAATAATGACGAGCTCCAACCAGAGTAGACTGCTACTGGGAATTCGTCAGGACTTTACTTTTGTGCTTCACAGTGTCACCTCACTCGGTCACTTCAGGGTATTCAAGCTCAGGCCCTGCGAACCTGTCTTGGCCTACCACGATGTACGTCCACAGCAGCGACCATTGCCCTGGCTCGAAATCACCCTTTGGCAACCTTTGTGGACGTCGAAATACTCAGGACACATATCAGGCACCTCGCCCGTCTACCTGATCATCACCTCGCGGGAATACCAGCGACCCGTCCCCGGGCGTCGTTCGCAAGGGTATAGCTGCCCACAACACCAGCGTTCCATCGAACTACACGCCGGCGATGAGACCGCTCGTTCCGCTGTGGTGTGTGATGCAGCCCCGAGTGTGCCTAGATATCCCAGGAGTGACAAAAAAACGTGAACTTCCAATTCCAGCCCTGCAACAGCTCGCTCTGACGTACATGCACGAGACATACAGTGACCGGAACCCATGTATACACTGATGGCTCGGTAACATCATCGGGTTCTGCCGGAGCTGTTGTTATACCACGACTGTCACTGTGCAGCAAATTCAAGATAGCCAATCTTACGACATCCACGGCTACAGAACGTACGGCCATCCGTAGCGCTCTTCACACCATCGAGCAAAGTTCGTGCCGCGATGGGCTATCTTCTGTGATTCGAAGCCTGCACTTCAGTCACTCCAGTCAGCGCTGTGCCGGGGACCTCACGAACAGCTCCTGACAGAAATAAGAATGGTATACGACAGTGCTGCCCCAGGCGGTCATGATGTCACCCTACAGTGGCTTCCTAGCCACTGCGGCATTGTCGGCAACGAAAGTGCGGACGCTGCCGCCCGGCTGGCGCATCAAACAGCGACAACTGTACTCATCCCATTGTCTAGGACGGACGCAGCTAGGGTCCTCCGCATTCTTGCCCGGGAAACAGCTATCTCCCAATGGTCTCCAGAAGATTTCACATGCGCACGCATTGGTGCCTTTGACCCGCACCTGCAACGTCCCCTTCCACTAGGCCTCCCACGGTCTGACGCAACTCTTCTTTGCCGTCTCTGGCTGGGGGTGGCATTCACAAATGCTTACTCGTACTTAATAGGAATGGCAGCAAGGGCGGAGTGCGAAACGTGCGGCACATCGGAGACGATACGCCACGTTTTATCGAGTGCCCACGCTACTCGGCTGAAAGAAAAAGCTGTCGTCAGCGCTGAGGAACCTGGACTCTCGGCGGCCATTTTCGGAGGGAAAGATTCTGTGCCACTGGCCTTCTCAGTCATCCGCTCAGAAGGCGACTAAGGAACTATTACGTTTTCTACGGGCGACGAACTTGAACACTAGGCTATAGACTGAGAGCCTCCAGTGTCAATCACTGTCAGTGCCTCAGTGCTGGGCATACGTGTCTGGTCCAACTTTTCCTCTTTTTTTTCCTTCTCTCTTTTTGCCCATTTCCCCTTTCCCACGTGCAGGATAGCAAACTAGGCTCTAGCCAGGTTAACTTTCCTGCCTTTCTTCTACATTCTTCTTCCTTCCTTCCTTCATAGTGTGCCACAAGACGGATCTAATGAATGCATCGCAGCCACAATAAAGCATGGCAGTGCAACCTTCACCATAATAACCGGGTCCATACCACCGAGGGCAAAATTGAACACGAAACTCTACTGGAAGACATTTTGGCCAGTACACCTCCCCTGCACTTGCTCACAGGTGATTTCAACGAACACCACCCAGCTTGGGGCAGCACAAAGAGTAAGTCAATGGGAAGCAGTCTACTCCGTGTTGCCTGTGAAGCGGGCCCGGGCGTGTTAAACACTAGATGCCCCAAATTTTTCAGTGGCAAAACCTCAAGTGTGTTGTACGTAACCCGTTTCTTGTGACCCGTTTTCTTATGCACCACAGGTGTTACATTGGTCGCACCTCAGGGTACAGGGTTCTCACAGAATTATCGCAAACTTCATTTGCTATCTCCTCACGTTGCCAGATTTGGGACAAAAAAATACCAGGTAGCAGCACGGAAGCTGTTTTTATGTGTAGCCAGGTTTGCGCCCTAAAGCATGGAGGCAGAATTAAGTGACCCGGGAAATTTCTTCCTAATCATTCCTGATGATAGTGACTAGGACTTCGTGATCACTTTATGAAGCTTACCAGCATTATAGTTTTAATGCGATAGAAATATCGTCAATGAAACATTGGTTAACTACGTAAGTCGAAAATCCGGTATCCATGGCGCACAAAATGGCTGACCACTAATCGAGAAATCGGGATACCGACAGCAAATTTGACTGCTGAAATGATAAAAGAACAGGTCGATGAATGCTCAGAACGACGCCGCGCTTCTCCCTTATATAAAGTAATTATTATTCAGTTTACAACAAAACTGGGTAAATTTTGCGCTGTATGGCAATCGAACCAGGCTCCTCCGGAATGAGAGAGGACTGCGGAACACGTTGGTCAATACACATCTTTTTTGTCCCGCTCGCAAGAACCCGTACAAACATAAAGACTGTACGTGCACATAATTTGGTCAAGCATACAAAAGCGTACATAAAAATCGGGGAGAACACTAGTACATCAAAGTCTAGCATACACACAAAAGCGTTCAAGAGAGCAAAGCGCCAACTTTTCGAAAAAAACAGATTTTGCTGGTCTAGGCGGCTGTGCTTGATAAAGCTTACTAACTGAAGGTGAACCCAGCTAATTGGTTGCAGAGTGCAACTTAGTAACGCGTTTTAGGGCCAAGCCGTTTCTTGAAGCCAAATCCCTTCTTAGATGGACTTGTATTGACAGAAGACAGTAATAATGCAAGGTTTACAACCTTCACTGTGAACTAATTATGACAAGGCAATGAAACTCCGCGTGAGGTACAGTCTTTCTAAGAGCTAATTGTCAGATATTTTTGATGAAAGAAGAGATTGTTTCGGGATACTTTTGTTGAAACAAGAGTTACACCTGTTATCTATATTTGCACTCCCTCCATTGATGGCCATGTTTCACTGTGCAACACACAAGGTGTAAAAACCATCTTACGAAGACCAAGCTTGCACCGATACCCTGAGAGTCCGTTTCACCGCTAAACACAAACGCATTACGGGGAAGACATTTTTTTTCGGGCCAATGTAAGCCGCTTTATATTAAAATTTGAAGTCTCTAGGATATTTTTTATGATTATTTTCATGCGCTGAACGCGTGATACCTAGTTTTACTATCCCGGGAGTTTGAGGGGCGCCGCGAAATAGCGCCACCGTCACGTGCGATTCTTGTTTATCGCTCTAGCTCTCCTCGTGAAAGAAGCCCTAGCCCAGTTGACTGAAGACACCGAGGTCCCGAAATATCGGAAGCCGCGCTGCCTGGAGGACTGAGGGAAGAACTGAGTGATGCAATCACCGCAACTTTTGGGCAAAGTAAAATTTCTACTGCGTACTACTACTACTACTACTACTACTACTACTGCTACTACCACTACTACTACTATTTGTCTATCGCTCTGTTACTAGAAATAATCTGCCACAGAAAGCTTCGCTGTAACAGTCTAAAGTGTAAGAGAATACATGGGTGACCAGAACACGTGCCACGGTAGGCACCACGTCACCACTGTACATAGAACGAACCCGCTGCCTTTCACGCGACACTTCTTCTACAAATTTCATGTGTGCAGTGTTTGCGGAAATATGCTATTAAGTCTTAAGCACCTGCATCTACAGCAGCTGTGAAATATGAAGTAGTACACAATGCCGACATATTTGTTCCACAATTCCACTTTCTTTCGCTTAAACTGCAACATAACGAGTGCTCAGCTGCCCTAGAATTTAATCCTGGCACATGAAAATCAGGCTCTCCGTTTCCCTCACGTAGAAGACCATGTAATGACAGCAGACGGCAATTCCACCACATTTACAACCTTGCTGTGAACTACGTGACCGCTGGAAGTACGTAACATTTGTCGTAATAATATGGTCGTCTTAACGGCTCATTGTAACGGACTTTGTTGACAGATAGTTTCGCTGGAAGAAGGATTACAGCCGTTTTCTGCAACCGAATTCCTTCCGTGCGTGTCCATGCATGCATTGACAGCAGACGGGAATTCTGTCACGTTTACAACGTCACTGTGGACTAACAAATCGTTGTAGGTAAATGCAACTCGGCATAATGATAGCCATTTCAGCGGCAAATTGCTGTATCATTTTTTTTGCGGAAGTGTTGATAAAATAAAAAGTACCACACCGAGCATAATGATATTGGTAATGACAAATGATAATGACAATGAGTAACGAATAAGGATGATGATACGTACAATGTAATAATAAGTATAATGACTAATGATAATGATAATTAACTCGGCATAATGATAGCCATTTCAGCGGCAAATTGCCGAATCATTCTTTTTGCGGAAGTGTTGATAAATAAAATGTACCATGCCGAGAATCCCCGAGAAATTTGGCTTGCCTGAAAATTGTTTTCCACACGCGGAACAAAAATACACAGCACCATAGCCATGAAAGGTTTTCCTTTCGAGTGGAAAAGAATACCCATCACCGCTACCACGTCAACAAAAGTGTTAGCGGGGCCATTGATGCTGTAGGAAGCAGAGCCGTGGACTCGGTGAGGCGATGTGGCTCGCCTATATTTATTGGGGTGCGCAAGGCCCGGCCGGAACTGGAGTGGGAGCAGCGATGGCAAGTGACCGCCCAGGCGCTCGGTCGAATTCGATCTCCTGTCTCGCGGCGCGTGGCACTGCTGACGCAGCCCGGCAAGCACCGCCGCTGATGATGATTGTGGGATGCAGGGGTGATGATGATAGTGGCGCTGTTAGCGGGTGAAGCTGCCGCCACTACAATGCCATGTGGTCCCCTACCCCGATTTCAACGTTCGACACTTTCGTCCCCGTGGATCTGTTGGAGCATGGCCAATCAACGGTTCGCTGTGCAAAGGAACGTAATGGCTTTCACGTGCATGCTGAGCTTGCATGAGTAGTAGTAAAAACTGTTATTGAAACGGGATACCGCTGGTCTAAACAGGGGAAGGGAAAGGAGAGAGGTTTAGTAAAAGCACTGGGGCAGTGGTGCGGTTCTCAGCTTTCACTGCGTGGCTTCTTGTTCACGCTTATGAGGGTCGAGTTCTTTTCAGCTTCACGCTTAAAATGACTCCATCACAACTGGTGGGCCGAGCGAAATAGTTCATTGTGAGTAGAACCAATGAGGTCTCCGCTCAGACGACTCGTGCCAGACCACTTCACTCTTTAGAGAATAAAGTGCTATTTGGTGGATTAATTTTGTGTCAAGTTGTTTGGGATCCGGGTGCAGTTGTAGTGCAGTGAATGTTCCGTGCTTGACAAAAGTAGGACATGACCACGCGAGATGAGTGAGGTTTGCTGAGGTGCTTGTGTGACAGTTTGGGCATCTTGGGGGCAAATTGGGAGTGTACCATTTACGATACATTTCACGTGTGTAGGCTGCGTCGGCGAGAAATTTGTTGACAAAGATTTCACTCGAGCGTGGTAGCGTTAGTAGAGCGGTCAAATATACTGCTGGAGTTCTGTTTTTCAGCCGGTCTCTTCGGTCCTTCTTATACCGGTGGAGTTCATCGCCGGGTGGGAGCGGTGGTGTAGTCGACCGTGTCGGCTCTTCGTGAGGCGCCAGTGGAGGTTGTAAATGCACACTTTCCTGTGCTACCTCATGGGCCGCCTGGTTGCCCGAGGAAGAGGGTTCATGGCCAGGTACCCAGTGAATGCGTACTTGTGTTTTGTTCCGTTGCCAAATTTGCGCTTGGTATATCTCATGTGCCAGGAGATTTGTGGTCTTGTAAGATCCTATTGTTTCCAATGCTTCATATGAGTCTGTGAGGATACAAATAGATGGCGGTAGAGGATAATCAGTATCCTACGCAAGAAATGTGATGGCATATGGTTGATGGCAATCAGTTCTGCTTCAAGGCTCGTTGCATGGTTGTTCAACATGGTGTGATACCCCGAGAGGGCAGGAACCTCCGGGCATGTCCAGGCCAGTCCGATGACATTTAAGCTTAGGCTGGCGTCTGTGTAGATGTCAACTTCGTTTTCGAGTTTTGTCATCTGAAGACCTTGGATGCGTTGTTGGGGGAGTGCGCGATTGTTGCACCCAATCGGTTTGCTGTGCGTAGGGAATACGATTTCTGGGTGGCTCTATGGATCAAGTCGAGTGGGGAAAGTGCGCAGTGTTGGTGGGCTGCGCACGTCCCATGCAGTGAGGGCATGTCCTTGGTGTGTTAAATGACGTTTGAATTCAGCCTGAGCCTTGGCTTCGTTGATGATGTCCTCAGTTGGAGGAAGGGGAACTGCCTGTTCGAGTTTCTGGTTAGGTGTGTGCTTAGGCAAACCTCTGATGGTTCGAAGGGTTGCCCTGTGCAACACTTGGAGGGCTTTTGTGTGGCTTCTGTTGAGTTCATAGGCGAGAGCGCCGTACGTGAGAGTGTTCAAACTTCACTGTGACAGCTCTGGCCATAGTCAGGGTGGCCTTTTGGTTTGCTTCTCCGTACTTGTTCGAAAGTTTGCCGATGATGTGGAGCAGACAGTTCCACTTTTGCTTCAACCTCTGGAGCTATATTCCAGCGCTGTTCTTTGTCCCGATTGGTAGGCCGAGGAGGGTAATGGGTTCTGTTGCGGCTTGTATTTCATGATTTGCTATAATAACTTGTATGACGTCGATTGGGCGGGTGGTTTGCAACTGTATACCGCCAAGAGCTAAGTCTTTTCGGGAGCTAGCTGGAGTCCCAGGTCGGCAAGAGTCAGCTCGAGGCGATGTGCCACGGCTTGAAGGTTTACTGTTTGGTCCTCAAGAGAGTCGAAGTTAGCGGCTTCAGTTCAAACTGTGACGTCTTCCGCGTAAATGGTATAGCGGGCAGTCGTGTCGACTTCCAACGGTCGTGCCACCCTATTCATGGCTAGATTAAATAGAAACGGTCCTAAAAACGAACCTTGAGGGATCCCACGGTCTGCATAATAGGTAGTGGGTTCCCAGCCAGGGTGTGACCCATGGAGTCTTATATGTCGGGCTCGTAAAAAGACTCGTATCCACATTTGAGCTCTTACACTCAGGTGTGCCTTTGCAAGTTCCTCCAAAATGACTTTTTCGCTGACGTTGTCAAACGCCTTTCGTAAGTCAATGGCCATGAAAATGTCTGGGTTTCCTCATGCGTAGTAGGATCGGCTGATGACTGCGCAGCAGCCTGAGGCTGTCGTGTGTGTTCACGTTGAGTCAAAAGCCTGATTTGGAGGTGTGGCAGTATTATTGCACATACTCCAAATAGTGCACGAGGCGATTGTTATTTAGTCTTTCAATTAATTTGCATATGACGTGGTTAAATAAATGGCGCGTAGGTTGTTTAGGTTCCCCCTGAGTTGCAGTTGGCTTGTTAGGTTTAGGTATAAGGAATATCAAGGTCAGTTTGAGATGGTCAGAGATGAATCCTTGTTCCCAGAGGTCATTGATCTGCGCGAGCAGGTGCAAGAGGGCTTCAGATGGCAGATTTCTAAGGTGCTTTTATGGCGTCCTTCGATGTCTGCTCACTTTTTACAACCGTACCCGTTGACCTCGCAGTTGAGACGTGCAAAGAGCACCTCGAAGATGATGATTCATGGGAAGATCGGATGCCTTTCGATGCCGTGGAACATTGCCAGCTTTTGCGTTTCTGTCTCGCCAATACGTACTTTACGTACAACGGCAATTTCTACCAGAAGATTTTGGGCACAGAAAGGGGGGCAGCCATCTCGGTCACAATGGAGAACATCGCTCTGGAAACCATCAAGAGCAAAGCTCTGGCCACCTTTAACCGCGACCAAAAGTATTCCTGAGGTACTTGGACGACTGTTTCTGTGTTATAGACCACCTCAACGCCATTAAACCATCAATTAAGTTTACTCTTGAGGAAGAGACCGACGGCTGCCTCCCGCTCCTTGATGCCATGGTAACCCGCGCTCCGACTGGCCTTACTTGCCGTGTCTACCGGAAGCGTACACACTCTGGAAAGTACCTGGATTTTAATTCAGTGCACCCAGCCTGTCACAAGCCCTCCGTAGTTGCATATCCGACCAACCGTGCCAGAGAAATATGCCACGATGATGGTGGTCTAAACGAAGAGATGAAAGGAGTCGAAACTGACCTGCGAAGAAACGACTACCCGCTTTCGTTTATTAGGAACACGTACGAAAGATTGGCACTAACGAATGAGCCTTCTTCCGAGGAAAGCGGAAATCGGGAAAAAACGAAGCGAGCCCCTGTCCCGTATTCGCCAGAAATCAGTGAAGCGCATTGGGCTCTTTTACGCAAACATGGCGCCACAATTGCACATGTCCCAACGAGCAAGATACGGACTCTCAGCTCATAAACTTGAAGGAACAGCTGCCTCGCGGAAAGTTCCCGGCTGTTCGCGAAATGTCCTACGCCCAATGTTCATCAATTTAGAGTGGCGAAACGAAGGACTTCACGAAAGGCCTGAAAGAACACCAGAATGACGTACGGAAGGAAAAGGTATTAGCAAACGCAATCGCCGAGCATGCGAAGAAAACCAACCATCAGAATAACTGGAACGAAACAAAGATAATTACAACGGGAAAAATGTATCAACCAGTGGAAACATTGGATTCAGTGGATCCAAACAGTGGATCGAAAGTTCCATCGTTCCATCGTTCCAGACGACTGAACAAGAGGCGCTTGTTTATCGCACATCAGAGTTCCGCGCCAAGAGCTGCTTGTTCTATTAGACTAGTGGCTTTTTTTACTATTTTTAGGACAAACATTTGTTACTATGGCACTACATAAAAGATTCTGTGTTGGCAGCTACGTTTTTTATGCAAATTATGAAGCTTGACGGAAATATCCGGCAGGTCGCATAGCAGTGACGCCAGTACAGAGGGGAGTAACTGCTCGGCTTTTCGTCCTCCCGTTGCTCTCCAGATCGGCGGGGACGAACATTTACTCCGCTAATTATGCACACGACACACACGCTCCCACAGTTGCTCCTCTTGAGGAGACACGGTCGCTCGCGAAGACTAACTGCTGTAGATACACCTTTTTTGTCCTTTTTGACTACGTGTGTATGTTTTAATATGGAGTGTTTATTAAAATAGGCTTATTTGTTTACACTGAAGCAAAATCATCAGGTTTGCGTAATTTTTGCAAAACCAAATGCATTTTGTGCGTACGCGCTATGAGCAATACTGTCATTATTGCCCTTAGGTTGAACAAAATTTAATTTAACGACAGACCTCATGCGTTTCCGTACTTCCCGAGCATAAAAAACTTTTCCCTGGTTCAACAGTATCACATATTTCAATGGCGGCGTCGAGTACTGAATATAATGGTGGCTGCATTTTACTTGAAAGAATTACAAAGCTGCACGTTCCCGATAAATTAAGAAATGGCGCGTATGATGCATACGACGTACCGAGGTTAGTAAATCATTAGAATACACACGTAAACATAAAGCATTTGGTAGAAGTCAAAGTGCGTGTTGACGCCCGAATAATGTCTGTAAGAGGGCTTACAATACTAATACGCTTTTATTTCCAACTTCTTTGTTAAAAATAAGGGACGAAATGCTGTTTTGTGATTTATTTTCTTCAACTGCGCTGTGAGGTAAGCAGTGCCAGGCTGACTCTGCCAGTGGAGAAGCGTCGCCACCGAATGCGCGAGCATGCTGTTTCCGCGGAAGGTGTGTTGACCAGCAGCCTGTAATAGGCCTGTGAGGGTCCCCCTGGATCCGTTTTATTGGAGCATGAGGCAATCACAAAAAAACGAGCCATAGTGACGTGGGTGCTATACTGATAGTCCGCGCCTGCGCTCTGCGCAGACCGGGTAGCAGGCGCCGCGCAACCAGGCGGCGCAGTGGTTAGTTTTGGCCACCGTTCCAATGGCCCATAAACTTAAGTTTATGGCTGTGCGTACTTAGAGGAGTCAGTTTAAGAACACCGACGCGAGTAATGAACCATACCGAGTAACACACGCGTGAACACCGCCCGAACAATACAGCTTCGCTGACTAAGCATTTGTACAGAATGCATGGGTGCATTCTTTTTATTCTCTTCATTTTCAAGTCTCAGAAATGGCTCTTCCGCCGACAGTACTCGATTTGTAACGTAAATATTACCCAACGATACAGTCTGACTTTTTATTGCTTATGTTGTCACGCTAAGCAGCCGCTAGACCTGCATGGTTCCAGGGTGCTTAGAGTTTTGGCATGTGCCAGAGCATAAGCCGCCAGCAGACGTGCAGAAAATAGAAATTCCTTTTATCATGGCGTACATTCACGAGCCTATCAAACACACGAAGTTTGGCTCAACATTTCTTATGGTTTGTTTAAAATAGCGCTAGTATAGGCTGGCGGTGAGGGCGCAGACGACAAACGACGTTTTAGGATAGATGCACTACCATGTTTACTCCCTTCTAGGCACCCCTTTTTTCCACGATCGCGATGCCCGGAGTGCTGCTTAGATACGAAAAAAATAAATTACCCCACCGCTTCAAGTTTTTTTTGAGTCCGTATCTCTATCAGACTGGGGAAAGAGAGAGAGAGAATAAACTTTATTAAGTTTGGCAACAGTGTTGCTTAGTCGTCGGCCGTGAGCCCTTAGGCTCTGGCAGCGTCGTCAGCCAGCTGGACGACCCGGAGTTGATCTTCCGGGCAGGAGCTGAGCAGCACGGTCTCCAACTGCTCACTGTTTGTGATTGTGCGGCCATTGTGATCGCCTGCGGACATTGCCATAACACGGGCGCCAGATCCGCTTGTTCCTAACATCTATGACACTCGGGGGAGCGCCGTAGCTATACACAAGTGGGTTTGTATACGAGTGGGTCTTTAGAGTCGTTAGACCACCGAATGCGGCTTATTGAGGGCTGGGTGCGTGGGTGGGAAGCCGGCCCGACCTAAACGATAATGTCCGGTGATGTCACTGTATGACAATAGCCTGTCCGTGTCTGACATGGGGACGAGGTCCGCATCCGAGGTGCCGTACGCTCGATCGGTAAAGCCTCGCGCGGCTTCGTGCGCAGACTCGTTCCATGCAAGGCCGGAGTGGGCGGGGGCCAAATTAAGTAACCTCGCCTGTGCGGTTTTCGAGGTGGAGATCAAAAATTAGGATTTCGGACACCCCCCTTGATATGTCCCTCGAGAGAAATTTAGAATCGCTGATTTGGAGTCGTTGATGATTGCAGACTGGAGAAAGGAATAATGTTTTATTTGGTAAGCATTCAATAGGAAAACAGGTACCTACAATGAACTTACCGCTTCTGTATGACACTCTGTCATAACATTCTAGTCATTTGTCCCGCCTGGGCGGCCGCTCTTAGTATCTCCCAGCCGGTCGTATTTTGTTCCTTTGAATTGTTTTGCAATTGAAAACTTCATAAATGACCTCGTCACAACGACAACTCGGGCCCGCTTCCACGAGTCGGAAATCCACCTTGCTATGGTTGCTTACAAAAAGGGGTGCTTATATTCACGTGCACACTTTTTTCCAATATCTTTTCCGAAAGTAGGAGGGGTGCTTAGAATCTGGGGCAATGTGAATCGTTGAAATGCGGCATTTAGTGAGCAAAGGAAGCCCCACCCAATATTCCACACAACCCACTGAGCGTGAATGAATAATTTAGCGGGAGTTCAGGAAAGCTAACCAAAAGTAACAACCTCATAATTTCTTGCTTACTTCTACTCAACCTCTTCAAACGTATTCACACCGAGTTTCGTCCAGGGTCCAGAGTGGACACTCGCACGGTACGATGGCGAGTCTACCCAGCTCCTCCCTTGATACAGAAGTGTTGCTTCTCGCTACCAACGGGGCTTATGAAATCGCATGTGTAAAGCACACGTTCCGAGCCGACTCATAGAGCTGTGCACATCATGTGGCTAAGCCATAGCACAGTTACATCAAGCCGTGCTCGACGACACGCAGTACCGGGACGGCGCCTCAGCCCCGTGGTATTGATTCTGTTGTCGAAAGAGGACAATGATGAATAAATTGGGGGCTCGCTAGCGCTGGGTTCAAGACGATGCTGGTCTTCCCGCTGCAACTGCCTGAAGTTCAAATATTGTAACTATATTTCCGCTACTTCGCCGGGGCTGCATATCTCTTTCACGCAAAAGATAAGCGTTCTTTAACAAATCTTTACTTTGGGAACGGGAGATCTGCGTGCCCATTTTTTGCCAGTTAGTTGAGCAGCCAGAGCCCAGATCATTGGAGCGCCGACACGTGCCACAGCTGGCACGTGGATATCGTGACTATTATGTCGCATGCTACTCGATGGCAACCGGACGCAAAACCGGAACTTGTAAAAGCACCATGTTTGCTTTCCCAGTGAAGCGCCGCCGACATGTGCTACAGCTTGCGCGAGAATATCGATGTCTTTTTTTGCACGATCTGCGAGATGGGGAGCGGATACAAAACCGGAAACTGAAAGGCTGCAAAATGTTCGCTGTTTTTCAACGTTGTAGTACTTCATTACGCACGAGCCGGCTTTTGTCACAGCACAAAAAAAAACGAAAGCAAAAAAAGATCCGGCATCAACAGAAGTGAGGATTCCCGACTGTGCGGGGACGACGTGGTAGTTCATCGCCGTTGCCACATTTAATTGTGGCACCTGAATACCACAGTGCTACTCGCTGTATCCAAAACAACTCATTCCTGTACACACGCTCATTAAAAACTTCAAGCCGGAAGTGGCATTGCAGGGCGCGCACAACTCGTTTCTACCCGGAGGCAAAAAAAAAAACAATAACAACGGTACCCCACTCTATCTCTGACGTCATCATCAGTTTGCACATGCACTCGTGCCCCTGGCCTAATTCCGGCAGTTTTCAGCCGTCGAATCTTTTCGTAGCAGCAGGAGTAGTACGAATTTTGTTATTGCCCAGGTGGTGATTGGAACAGGGGAGACGTGGGAGGCTGTCAACCCCCTTCCTCCCGCAACAGCAATTTGTTTTTTTCTTGTCAGTGAGTTTTGAAGCATGGCACTAACATATCCTGATTCCGTACACAAGGTCAACACAAGGGTCCTATACCGGATTCAGTGAGCGAAGTCCGGGTCAACACGTGCGCTTTCGGTCATTAAACAAAGAGTAAATGTTTTAGTGCCCTCCCTTCCGCAGGGCTGCCCTCTCTTCCACGTGAGGGTGGTGTGAAAACGGGTATAAATTGAGTGAGCTTTCTGGAATCAGTCCTATCACACCTTCTTCTGCTGTCGACGGTATCGAACGGAACAACCAGTCAGCCATGAAGTCGTACGCTTTTGCCTTTGCTGCGGTTCTCGCCTTGGCCGGGGTGGCCTCTGCTTCGTCAGGCTGTGAGCATGCTATTTTTTAATCACTGTCTAAATATTTACTTTACCTCTAAATGCCTGAAGCCTTCCGTGTTTAGTTGTCCCCTACAGTACCTGGACTCAGAGTAGCAGCTTTGAGCCTTATTTCCAAAATCTCGTGGCCAATCTTGGCAACCCGTTCTGAAACACAATAACTTGTTTGCTCTTAAATTGACATAATCTAAAGCGCATGGCGCAGTGCTATTTATTCATGACAGCGTAAACGCGCCTAAGTGGTCGAAACATGGCCTGGGGACTCCGGACTACAATTGCGCTAGTAATCCCGCAATGTTTACATATCACTTCAGTGTCCCTTTAAAGGTCACTTATTTCACGTCCTGCTTAATAATCATTCCCATTATATTGCGCTCAGCATTATTTTCCATAAATTTGTTGTAACCTAGTTTTATAGTGAGTAAACCAATCAATTAGAATTGCGTACTGCCTGAAAACTAGTAAAATGTTGCTACAAAACTCCGTTAGCAGGACCACTCTGCTTTTACCTATACGTGTAGTTAGATCACACCTTTTGGACGGGTTCTTTTTAACACGAACGCCGCAGCGGGCAAGGTTGGGTTAGTGAATTATTTAATGTAACGGGACACATTCAGTTGCGACGGGGTGATCTTCGGGAGAAATCCTTTGGCATTTCATGCACTGGGGAGTAAAGCACTGTTCAGTATACCAAATTGCTCCGAAAATTTCACCTTATACCCATGTTTAAACTCAATACCTAAGGTAAAATTCTCTCTCCATCGGGCTTTTATTTGACCATTTAAATTGCAGTTTTTCACATGAAAGTATTTTGAACATCACGGATCTGCCCCCTCCTGGTAAAATAACTGGGGACTTAATATAGTGCTCGAGGAAGCTAGCACCTCAAACTGCAGGGAAAGTTTATTTAAAAAAAATACTATTGTAGGCCGAAATCAACAAAGTTCCGACAAAACGATATATTGGTTGCACGTGGGGTTCATTGTGCTGTAAGCGTTGAAGGAAATAAAGGTTAACATACCCCAGGATTTTAAAATAACTATCACTATTCTGACCTTTCATCACTATTCTGAACGGTCATCATCGTTGAACTCATTAGCAGAGAAATATTGCAAAAATATCAAGCGTTTGAAAATAAAGCCAAGGCCAATTACTCCAGAATTTCACCGATTTGAAAAAAAAATTCGGAGATGCCATCGCTTGGAGTTTTAGGGAAAGCCTAAAATGCAAAGCATGGGACAGACCAAAGAAAGACGGGTTTTTTGTGTTACTTGTCCATCTCTAGAGGTTAACTCTCTGTGGGTCTCTATCAATTGAAAATTGCTGAGATATTTACCGGAACAAATTCTTTTTGATTTCAGCTGGATGCGTCAATATAACTGTGAGCGGTGCACTGGACCTTGGCAATGTAAGTATTACAGCGTTTAATTGAAATTTTCTTTCTTTACTCTCATAAGCAAGCACTGACTTTACTCGTATTTGTGACAAGGCACACTTTACACTCACTTACTGAACTGACTCTGCGGGCAATCGCGGACCTCCTCCATAATACCCACCTTGCATAAATTTAAAAAAAAAGTATTCGCACTGTTCCTTTTTTGTATAAATGCATGCTATTCAAGCGTCGTTAGGGAGAAAAGGAACTATAACTACATCATCCTCGATAATTTATTATGCATGAAGCAGTCTTGCGTATTACACCAGC
Organism: Haemaphysalis longicornis; assembly: GCA_013339765.2. Lineage (NCBI taxonomy): Eukaryota > Metazoa > Arthropoda > Arachnida > Ixodida > Ixodidae > Haemaphysalis > Haemaphysalis longicornis. Next base: position 71,402,189 of record CM023458.1, read on the forward strand.
CAAGCAGAAAATGCGGGGATAACATTATTACTAACCTCCTCGAGCAGATTTTCTCAATGCACGTAGTTTCAGAGCTGTTACGTTGCTCTTTCAAGACTTCTGCAAATAATAAGTCTGTGAATATTTATTTCCCTTTTTTACCTTTCATTTTTTTCTTCGTTTATAGCAGATGTCTTTGTCCATGAATACTGTTTTGTTCGTCAGCAGCTAAACAGGAGTTAGCACAGAAATTTAGGCTATAATAAGAACCTGTCGCCTTTCATTAATTTCTTTCTTCTTTATTCTGAGTTAGGTCAGCCCACAGACCCCGTCAAGCTTTCTATTCCGTGCTTTTGTGGGCCCCTTGCATCTGTACTGCTGATGCCAAATTGATTGATTGATTGATTGATTGATTGATTGATTGATTGATTGATTGATTGATTGATTGATTATGATTGATTGATTGATTGATTGATTGATTGATTGATGATTGATTCATTCATTCATTCATTCATTCATTCATTTTACACCTTCTACTCTCTTTACAGTGTCTCGGAAGTAATTTGAATTACTGCAGCGGCACAGGCGTAAGTTCATTCTCTGAATTCAAACATTTAATACTGTACAAGCACGGATGGCATAATTTGTACCCCCCACTCTCGCACCGAATAACGAAGCTATTTGAGCAACTCAGCAAAATTTTGTTTGCAAAACCTGCATCCTCACAATTTCTCTTAGGACCGTATTCCGAGTCCCCCCTCCAGTCCATTTGCGTCTTCCACTCGGCTAAAAAGAAGTATTCCCCAATAGGAAAAGGGATTTCAAGGACCTCGTTCACTGGAGGTTCAAGTGGAGGAAGGACCCATAATACCGGGGTTAATCTCAGGTTGAGTTTATCTCGCCATGACAAGAATTCAAGGAATCTGTGGGTTTGAGTATGAAGGCTAGGGAATGTTTAAAATTTTTTTTACTTTTTGTATGGCGTATACCGAAAGCATTTTTCCGTGGACTTAAGAAGCACTCACACTAGAAAGATTCTTTTCTTCTTTTGGCAGTCCTGCGTAGCATTATTATTCTAGCTATCCACGAAGTGTGATAACATGGCTGAAATCTTCCTGCCTCTGTTTTTATTGTAAATCTTGTTTCACATTCACTGCTTGAACAAAATTCAAGGTATCAGCCCGCTATAAGCGTTTGCTACACTTTGGAAATGAAATCAAGGGTACTTCATGCTTTCACAGATCGACCAGAATAGGCTAAACCATTTCTAGATCTATATTGTCGTCCTTCCAAAATGAAGAACTAAAAGGAAGAAGTATTTCAAAATGAAGAAGTATTTCTTGCTGCGTGCTTTTTTTTCGTCAATATGTATGACTACCGTGCCACATTACACCTTTGGTGATTTTGCCTAGCCTCATCTTTATGTCTGCTCCAGACTGTAACAGAAAAGACCTTTCACCAGATGCCAACAATTACTCTATAAGCGATAATATAACTGATGCTTATCATTCCCGTGACAGATGATTATCTCTGGACACTACTTAGTGCGTTGCCTGTTTAAGACGAATACAAAAGAACCGGTTTCTTTCGCCGCCGTATCAGTGCCTGTTGAGCGCACAGGCGAGTTTGGTACCAATCGGAGGGTAGCGGCTGCCACTTTTCTGGTGAAGGAGAGAAGCCAAAACGCCCGTGTGTTCGAGATTTCGGAGCACGTTAAAGACCGCCAGGTGGTAAAATTTAATCCGGAGCCCTTCACTATGGCGCGTCGCATAACCCGTGTAATTTCACCGCGTTAAACCCCATAATCGATCAATCAATACCGCTCCGGGCTAATGCAAACACCGTATATCTATCTGTCCGATTCACCCCAAATACAGGCGCTTAAATCAAGAAATAGAAAAACGTTATCTCCTATTACGATACTCTGAATAAGCCACGGGTATCAGCCAAAGACTGTTGTCATATCCACACACTGAAAACGCGACATGCACTGGCTGAGGGAATCCGTCTACTCTATACCATCCATTAGGCGAAGAGTTGAGGGAATTTTCTCCAATGGATCATGAGCGCACGGTCATGAAAAGTAACGAAAACGACATGCCAAACGTTATGCTGCTTTTTGAAGGTTATTTTATTAATATCGCAAGTGATAACGCTCGTATTGTGCACGTAGGATGCCATCTGGCATTGCGTTTACATGAAATAGACTGGGCATTACCTGGATAAGCAGATCACATCGCGGGAGAAACAAAGAACTTTAAAGGGACCCTGCAACACTTTCTTCAACTTCCCTATAAATCATAAATGCTTGCAGAACCAAGTCAACCAACACATTGAGTGCTTACATTTGGGGGTCGCGAAGTACCTTAGCCAAAAAAATTACTTCTCCGTGCCCATTCATTGCTTGGAAACTTGGTGAAAATATTTCTCTCTGTCTACCGGCCTTTGCATTATTCGACCGCTGTGATTACGGCATTGCAGCGGTGTGGCGTCTATTGGCGGGCTTTTCTTAAGTTGCAGCAATGAAAGAATTCGACAGCCGCTTTAAAAAGACAACCAAAGCAGAAACGGAAGGCGTATCTGCTGAGACAGCACATCATGCAGTGCTACTCCGTGCTGATGATAACTAGAGATTTCTCTGTGCTTCCAGATGTGACGGAAAGAGTGAAAGCGTTTATCTGCAGTGTTTCACAGTCCCTTTATGATGAGTTGAAGTGACCATATTCCTGCTCGGGGTATTCAGTCTAAAACTCCCGTCGGTCGGCCGGCCATATTTGTCATTCCAGTCAGCACTAGATGCGTGTTGGGGCAAAAGCTGGCCAGCGTACTTTTCCACTCACGCAGTGAAGGCTTCAGGATGGAGGAACTATCTGGGTTTTGTTCGCATACCCAGATGATGTCAAAGTTTTGTTGGTTTCTGTTGTCTCATTGCAACATGCCTGTGTCTCTGCTTCTACGCAACAGGGAACTACTGGTGCGGTTCAAGGATTGACCAAGCTGCTCTCTGTGAGTCCCAACATTACTGTTTTGTCCACGTAGCTCGGCCGTTTTATTTACAGAGGCAACAAAATGCGTCAAGCCCACGAAAAAGTGCTTGCTAAAATTCGGCCAAATTTTGGGATGGTTCTCGTTTTGTTTTGGTGTGTGTGTGTGGGTGGGTAGGAGGGTGGCGGGCATGTTGCCTTTACAAACTTCGTTACTGTTGGCCATATAATTACCCAGAGTGCAGTGTTAGCATTTGTGACCCAACGATATCTACCCTGATGCACAGTTCCCACGTAGGGGATAATAAAAGATAAACTTCACATAGTATTAACATCATTAAGCGTGAAGGTTGCTTCAGTGAACTTCTGTGTATTCTGTCACAAAAGAAAGAATGCCTTAAACTTCTGCAACAAAATTTCATTGCGACGAAATCTAACAGTGTCATTCGGAAAACATTTTCGAGGAAGAATATGCTTCAGGTCTCAACATCGTTTTGGTGATTAATTGCACACTCAGCGATGTCTCTGATTCCGCTAAATCATTTTGAAGTCTTGACCACGGACCGCGTCACTCTGCCCTTAAAATCTTGAAAACCAGCTTTGTTAGAATAACTTCAACGACTCAATTGTTGTATAAGTTGAATTCTTTATTTGTAATCTTAAAATGGCAGCCCCTCATGTAGTATTACAGACTGTAAGCCGCTTTTTTATATAAACAAATGTCTCTATAGCTTTACGGAAGTCCAACATTGATAAAAACCTCATTTTTAAATTATCTGAACATTCTCGTTATTTCGTTATCTGATCAGCTGCACGTAGTAATGTATTTTACCGTTAAACTTCCTCGTGAAAACAAACAGCCACGCATACCTAGCTGATTAGCTCGACCTCTGTACAGTTTACCTCCCTGCAAATAATGACCGCTATCTTGGAATCGGAAGCCTTTATGTGCGCATGCGTCTGATAAATTTTTCCCACTCTCAGCTCTAATTTTTGAAACTAAACTTTCGCCCAAGCACAGCATTGCCAATGAACTTAGTCCCCTTCTTGAGGAATTCGTTTCGACGTTTGTTTCTAGTGCCTCTTCACCGGACTCTACACTTATGGCTCACCTCAAGGAGTTGTCAACGCTCTCACAGGACTCCTTACTGTGATTGTTGGCCGTCTGTCGATCCCCGGTAAGAAGCCTATTATTCTGCTTATTTCGATACAGTTACTTAGGAATGCCTGGTACTCCCACGACAGCAGCACAAATGTACCCTTTTTTCTAATCGTCATCCTTAAATACCGTTTAAAAAAAACACTAGAGGCATCTCCTCGACTTTTTAGCTAAGTGGACCCTGAAGGCAAGAAAAATTTGCGCTTGTCCGAAAATGCAAGTTCAAGTCATTGTTTCCAGCGACTATATTAGCAGGAGACTTAAGTTTTACTATTCTACCGAATTGTTCTTTGGAACCTAAGTTTACAGATATTCAGACATTTTTATTTACTAGCTCACAAGGAAAGAATTCTAGTTTTCCCGACTCTCCCGACAAATGACTAAGGACGTAACAACTTACTTGGCCCTCATGATTTTTTGTTATTACAATTTCATTCTCTTATTCTTCCAGGTATCAACCTCTCCGCCTTAAACCTCTGCCCTTCGGGCACCACCTGCCCTAATTTCTTCCAGAGGAATGACACCTGCAGCGGTCAAATCAACATCGCACTGCCGGGAGTGGGAAATATTTCCAGCGTACGTAATCACACTGATGCTACTTTATTTGCCGTTGCCTTGTGCCTACCTGTAGAAATATTTTCTGCTGAATTCCATAAACACATTATTCATCATTTAGTGCAGAAAAATGACACATGCTTAAAAGAAAAGGAATGGAAACCCAAATCGCGAGCAGCGACTGATATTTTTATTGCCCGTGCGCAACATCCGACGGAATGGCATAGGGTTCAAAATGGCCGACTGTCAGAAGAAGAACTTGATGAAATGCCGCCCTACCCGTTCAGCGGCAGAAAAAAAGGACGGAAATACAACGTGCGAAAGCGGAATATATCAGAAGTAATTAACCTATACTTAACTCCCTGCTAAGGTAGTTGACGTCGACTTCACTTCCTTACGAGGGGCTCACGTTTCTGCGCTCGGCTTTACCGTTTCCCGTCATTGCGAGGGCTGTGAAGTTAACTGTCATTTCTTTCCTCTGCGTCATTCAGTTTTTATTTGGTTCGAAAATATGTGCGCTATATTAATTCCACTCACAAAGTTACAAAACCCAGTTGCTGGTCAACGTATTCTTACATCTTCTTTGTACAGAAGACTTTGCTCGCTGAAAATGCCGTACCAGTAGATAGCACTCCGGCGTCAAGATTAGTGTTGTATGTTAACGGAAAGTGTAATAATATTCCCCCTATGGTGGTAGTAGCTTCGATAGTCGTTTGCCTGCGTAAATATGGTTTTTGTGGGTCCTCCTATGGGTGGCGTGCTTTTGCAACGCTGCGGGCCCAGAAAGGTATTTTTTGGCGGCCCAAAATAAACTAAAAGAAAGTAAGTCAGCACATCCGGTGACACCAAAATAAACGTGCTTCATTGCGGCAAATGTAAAGGCAAGTATGACGAATGCAACACATAACCAGAAAAGATGTGGGCGCACCGTGACCACATGCCATTTGCCAAGTGCCGACGCATCGTCAATTGTTCAAAACAATCTCCTTTCAAAGAAATGAAACTCGGTTCACTAACACCCGTGCTTCCTTTCTTTTTAAATTCAAAAGCTTCAAAGGTTTCGCGCCTCTTCCGGCCGGAATACCCGGTGAAGACCGAACATTCATAGAATTGCGGAGAACAGCCGCAGAAAGCGCAGTGCTTTGGCAAGGTAACACCTGACTCCGGCCTGGCATTCAAGGCACGTTCCTTAAAGTGACAGACAACTGATCTTTGTGGAGGGCATGTCGTCTAGCTCATATGAAATCCAGCGTTTTATACACTGGGTTAACAGCAAGAAATTTCTAAACAAACGAGCGGAAATAATTTCGTTTTGCACAAAAAATTTCTGTAGCCTGAAAGGTGGCGACACGTAGTGTCTAAACGTGACACTACGTTACGAGTCCAAAAAACTCCGTCGGTTTCAACACGTGATTCAAAAACCGCATGAAGGAATAGTTACGAATCATTGTTCTTTTCAGAGGGAAAAGTGTTTAAATACCCCTTTTAATATCCCCTGCAGTCAAAAGGTGCTGTCGCACGGCTCACTGTCATCGTTCCCAGCATTCCTTTCGGCGGGACACCTAAGGCTGGCACATCAAAAAATTCCGATTTCGGAGCTTTAGGGCGCTGTCAGCAAAACCGTTTCGGTTTAAGGTACTTTAAGTGATGCCCTTTCATTTGGGATAACGAAACTATACTCGACCGAAATCGGTTGTCTGTCCGTTTTAAGGCGATCATTAGGGCAGCGATCACACTGTCCTAGGAAAGGGCCTCCCTTTTGTTCGTAAAATCGTTCGCCCTTCGCGGTCAAGATGAGGTATTAAGGGTGGTGGTACCACGCATTTTTATTTACAGATGGTACAATGACGCCATGTTACGCTTTCGTCAATTTTGTTGTCTAGGGTAAAGGGGGTATACGTTAGGGGAACTGGGGAAAAATAAAAGAACAGCTCTAATGCGGTTGGGAGGTAAATGAACAGGTAGAGGACGGATGTCTCAAGGAGGTTCTTCAGAGGGGTAAGCAGACGACATTCTTCGAAAGCCCACCGGGTCAATATAAGGAAACATCCCAGTTCCTCCTATCTTTATCATCCCCGATCACAGAGGGCGCAACCTGTAGAATGCTTTTGTCCAATGAGCCCGTCACTGTAAACCGCCGATTTTATGTCTGCGTACCTATGCGAGCACTTGTATAATTAATTTGATTTTGTTTCATGTTTATGTCTTCACAGTGTGTCGGTGATGCAGCAATGCTCTGCACGGCCGGATCCCCAACCACCGTAAGTGTTCTAAATACGTATTTCGATGCTACTGATGTGTTGATTCCAAAAAGGAAACCAACCTTTCCCCAAACAAGTAACAGGGGAGCACGCGAAACTTGTCTAACGCTGTGAAACCGTAAACAGATCCCTGGTGATATCCTTGTCAAACGAAATGCCCCACCCTTTACCAACCGAAACCCAACGCTCAACCAGTACCAACCCAACTCTATGTCCCCCGGGCTGCCCGGCACGGACAAATGCATTCGCATTTTTTTGCCGATGTGCTCGTTCCAGTGGCGCCATCTGCAGTCTCCGTCGCAAGACAGGCGGCGACAGCCTGAGGGCAGGCGATTTCTTTTTTGTTTTGTTTTTTTGCCAAGCCTAGTTTTTACGCTTTTTCTTCAAAAAAGGCTGACTAAAAGCAGTGCCGGCCTCGGGCAACCGGGCGGAGAGATGCGGGCGTGGATGAGCTTTCAGCTGACAGCTGCGGGTGAGGTGGGAGGTAAGGGGGTGAGGGGGGAGTTTTGACGCACGGCTCCAACGGCTGCACCAACGGCGACGTAAGACAGCCAATACAAGCTTTGCTTCCGATTCATTGCTCATATCTAACATCTAGAGTTGGGCGGTAAGCATGTCATTATCAGGAGCTGCGGGTTAATTCGGCCACCTGTTATTTTTGGGTGTGACGTATGGCGGCAAAGTCATTAAACGGCATGTACAAGTACCGCTGCAGACGCACAGCTAAATTGGTGTGGCCAGGAATGAAAGTCTTATGTCATGAAAGACCAGCCAGCTTGAACATTTTTGTTTCCGTAATATTTATTATGAAGAAATATTGAGATATAGGACGACACGAAAACTTGAAGTATATTTACGATACATGGTATGTTAACAGAACAGCTGTTGAAGCTTGAGCTTGGTCCGGTGGCTTTCGCATAACGCATTTGCAGAAAAAAATAGAAAACGAAATATTGAGAGCACCTCAGCATGCGTCTCGTGAGCAGCGCCCGGCGTCCTGCAGGCTCGCGCGTAGACTAGCGCAACGGGAGGAGCTCACAGAAAAGTACCAAGAAATCAGTCCACGTGCGTCCGCGCGTAAGGAGGGGAGCGCAGGACAGCTCGCGCTACAGACGCCTAGTTCACAAAGCCGGTTACCGCCGGTTCTAGCGGATGCTAACGCTGTCCACTGTGGGAGAAATGCGAAAGCCTGCGGTCAACAGGATCCGGTCCTGTAAGTCACGGATAACTTTAAGCGGCAAGTTCGGAAATCCATGCGTGGCGCAACAGCCAGGTCTCCGACGAAGGGAAGTGAGCCACGCTGGTGTAACACTGAATGTTGAGCGATTTGGTAAATCACCGTGAAAAACTGCACAGCGCTTAAAATAACGGTACGACAGAAAGAGGCGTAACAGCGCGTGTGTTGTCGTTCTTTCTGTCGTCTCGTTCTTTTGCGCGCTGTGTTGTTTTCTCCGAGGAGAGTGGCCGCTAACTTTGCCTTTTCTCCAGCGCTGCACCACTAGTGCAAGATGCACCAATTTTGTTAGCCTATTGACCGGAGGCATGGAAAAAATAATGAATAGCAGCCTACCATTGTCCCCGAAGAAGAAAGTGTATGACAGCTGCATCTTACCGGTACTCACCTACGGGGCAGAAACTGGGAGGCTCACTAAGAGGGTTAAACTTAAATTGAGAACGATTCAGTGGGCAATAGAGAGGAAGATGATAGGTGTAACATTACGGGACAAGACGAGAGCGGAGTGGGTCAGGGAACAAACGCGTGTTAAGGACATATTAGTAGAAATTAAGAAGAAGAAGAAATGGACGTGGGCAGGGCATGTAATGCGAAGGCGAGATAACCATTGGTCATTACGGGTAACAGAGTGGATCCCTAGACAAGGCAAGCGTTGCAGGGGGCGGCAGAATGTTAGATGGGCAGGTGAGATCAAGACGTTTGCGGGGATAAATTGGTTGCAGTTAGCACAGAACCGCTGTAATTGGAGATTAATGGGAGAGGCCTTTGCCCTGCAGGGGGCGTAGATAGACTGGTGGTGGTGGTAATGATGATGATGATTGTGGTGGTGGTGGTGGTGATGGTGAAAGAAACAAATGTTTTAAACTAAACACCGCAGTTTGGAGCTTGCGATTCAACAACAAATTACCTTATCGAAAGTGGTCGGATTATAGTCCTATCTTAGTTGGAAAGCAAGTAGCTGTTGCACCTCATTCTGTTGATTTTTCGATCATCCAGGTGGGGATAGATGCTAGCAGATGGTGCGGCTTTACGTCTTTTGTACTACAACTGCCCCCACTAATTACATATGACCTCAACTCAAATAAAACGACCAACGCTTGCGGAGTCATCTGAGTTGTCCAGAGCGGTACAATGGGATTTCAAAGGGTTTCTGGAGAATATTATTTACAGCCACTTGGTGGGAACGACCTTTTTTTCGTAGAAGTCCATGAGCCTTGCAGAAGGTCATGAGCTTTCTTCGTAGAAGCGCATGAGCTTCGCAACAAAGCTGCTAAATAAATACCCACAAGTAAGTGAACCTTGGCAGAGTGGTAAAGCTGACTCAATGGTCAAACGTACTGTGCAGTTATTTGTTCAATTAGAGCTTTCAGTTTAAAATTGGCTTTTAAAGAAAGCATATTTCTGGGCAGACAACGACGGGGGTCGTTGTCTGTCCAGGGGGTCATTTCCGAGGGGGGAAAATCGTCAGAAATGACACTTACAACGTAAGTGTCATTTCTGACACTTAGGGGATTACAACGGGATTACACAACGGGATTACAACGTAATAAGAATACGGTCTCGTAAATTTAAATGTGCGTTTTCTTCCTAAAACTGCCTGGCTGCATTGGTGTGCTTTTAAAGGAATTCTCCCAAATATAAAAACTACCTGTGCATCCGTAATAAATGTACACCTGTAATAATAATAAAGCCAGTAAGGTACGACAAACATTTTCTGATGTTCGCAACTCCTTGTTTCAATTACTTATGACGGCACCTGTACACGTGCTTTACTTTTACTTTGTAAATGAGGCTTCAACTCTAGCTTCTTCTACTATGAAAACCAACTTATTAGCTCTGGCGCTGATACTAGCATTAAAAAAATGCTACAGTAAGCGTAAGAAGCCACAGAAGGCCATCGTCGGCTGAATACAAGCGTATTTTGCAACCATCGGCATACAACTTCAGCATAGTTTTATAAGAACATTGAGAAACTTCAGAAATGTTTGGCATGGCGACAGCTTGTTTAAACTCGTCAAAGTCAGCGATCCTATCCTCATCGCTCGCGTTCATTCTCGGAAACGTTTATGTGCGCGGCACATTCGAGGTGATTTGGTGCTATCAACGCAGGCAGGCAAAGTGTTGCAAATTGTGGCTTAATATTCTGATTATGGATAATCAAAAAGCGCTTAAACTGCACATAAAAGAGTGACATTATTGATGGAATACTATCTAATATTTTGGACGGGTCAACGGCAAATTGATAATAATGCCTCTTTTTTTCTTTGCAGACCAGCCAAGTTCAAGCCTTGGTTAACACTGTTACTGTGAGTACAGCATCAGTTCAATCAAATTTAGCATAAGTTTTAAATATAGAGCCAAAAGCTACATGCATGACGCAAGATGGGCGAGCTGCATAGAGTTATCAGTAGTGTTTATCCGGTGCACCTTCTTCTGAATATTCACTAGCACCACCAACTCAACAATATACTGCAGCCAGGTTTAATTAGTCTATCTTGGAGCAATAATTCGCCTTGCTGTAAAACTCACTTGCTAGTGATCGCGATCAAGACAGCTCTGCAATACGGCAAATGTGCCCTCGAAAAATTAATATGTTTGAAAGGATATTACAAACATAACTGAGGGTGTATATACACATTTATGAATACGGAGAAAGTGTAGACAGTAATTACCACTGGAATGGAACCGGGTATAGCCAGTAAGCAAAGGTACACTACAAGGTACGCCGATAGTTCAGCACCAGCACAACGCACTCGGTTGACCAATCCATGCCTCCAACAATTAAATTTCTACAAATCGCGATGGCGAGCATACGATTTAACTCAAGTCGTTCTGGACTGACAAAGGTCGGTCCGTGCTGTGGCGTTTAAAGCGAAATCTTTTTAGGGCGCAGCCTGTTGTCGCCCGTCTCTGGGCTGAGCCACGTCGCCATCGTCGTGACCGAGCGAACGATGGGAAGACCAACGAGTGAAAGAAAAAGTGAACGATGGAAAGGCCGACGAGTGAAAGAATGCAAAGGAGGATAGGGTCGCGAAATTGGGAGGGGAGGGCGGTTCGCTGTGGCGGCGCGAGCCAGCGCTCTCCAAAAGTGCGGTGGGGGAGAGGAGGGGGCAGTATGCTGTTCACGCACGAGGTCCTCGAGGGCGCGACGCTTGGCAAAAACATAAGGAGGGCGTGCGCGTGATTATGATGTGCGTTAGCTTAAGACGCAGTTCGCGCCGCCGACGCGAGGCTCTCATCGCTGCCGTCGAGAGAACCACGAGTGAGTGCTGCCTCAGCCCACTGCTGCTGCGTCTAAATATCGCGTTTCAGGAGTATCGTAACCACAAGCCATTTTTTTAACTGTACCGATGGCGTTCTGACGAAAAACTAATGCATTTCCCCATAGACCGGTTGGTTGACCGAAAGGATCTGATAACACCTCTGGACACACGTAGGCGCGTGCGGTAAAACGGCCTTCGATCGAGCCAACACCTTTACTTGAAAATCGTGAAAAAGTAACCATTAAGCACAACGCAATACACGCATTCAACACGAAGTAGGTGTACACAGTATTGTATCTTTGTCGCATATAAACCACGTATCAGTATACATTTGGATCGTTTGTAGTTCGTTTGCTTAGTGCGCGAAAAATGGTCGCATCGGGTTTTTGAAAGTTTGATGATCGACTGGACGCACTTTCAAACAAACGTGGGATCGGGGCGCATGTCTCGAGTTTCCGCACCCTCGCCAATTTCCATTTTTATTAGTTTCGTTTAGCTCAATGTTTTTTTTTTTTTTTTGAAGGGATGGTAAATTTATATAATGTATTTTTTCATTCAGGCAAACGTTGTTTCCCTACATTATCGGGTTATCCCCGTAGTTTTTCTGCGTTTACTAATCGATGACTTTCCATTCCTTGCCGCTGTATGCACCTGAGCAAAGAGGACCTGTTCTTTTCTCTCTCTCTCATTCCAGTGCATACTGCGCCAAATTCCGCTCGACCAGCTCATGAGCGTCCTCAGAAACGTCGGCTGCCAGCTCATCAGCATGCTGAACATGCTCGCTCAGAGCGCTTCGCTCAGCGTGGCCGCACAAACAGCTTTGGCCGCTATTAGCGTGGGACTCAGGACCGCGCTTATGCTACCTACGTGTACGTTCTTCCTTTCCTCAAAACCTGAACGGGTACACTTTAAGGAAATGCGAGTGGCACTGAATGCGTGAGCAAGTTGGGTCGCGAAGGAATCTAATTACGACCTTGTAAACATAATTAATACGAACTTGAGCGTGACTTTGCTATTATTTATTTATTTATTTATTTATTTATTTATTTATTTATTTATTTATTTATTGTGTGCGTGCATGCGTGTTGTGAGTTTTTCCTTTTTTATTTGCATGTGCAATAGAATCCAAGATTGCTTCTGCAGGCTTACTTCGCCCACTCGTTAAACCATTTTCACCACCTTCTTCATTGCTAGAAAGTGTTGTACCTTCATTAAGTTGTCTTACAGTGTTGCAGTGCTATATCTTCATGTTTTTTCAAATGTTCTGCAATTTATACAAATATTTCAAAATTTTTTGTTCGAGTAAAAGGAAATAACTTCCCGCCTCAGGCGGTAAAAGTTGAACAAACGCCTTTAATTGCTGTTCAGTTACTGTTGGCAGGCCAGTAAATGATAAGCTCCTGAATTATGACTTCGCGTTAAACCCATAAGTTTTCGTTTTTCATAGCCCAGTCGAAAAACAGGAAAATACGACAGGATGATCCTATAAGGGAATGAGACATTCTGTCGTTTTACAACAGGAATGTTCGTCGTGCGACGGACATTCTCTAGTTCTACGACAGAGAGTCCTGTCGCACAACAGACCAGTAGTCCCAACAGAGAGCCCTGAATTTTTACGACAGATGTTCCTGTTCTACAGCCGAAATTTCTGTTTGCGAAAGAAATTTTTGTTCTGTTTTTCTGCTAGTTTTTATATAAAACATTGGAAATCTTATAAAAGCCCTACGTTTTTTTCTACCCTTCAGGCCCCACTTCATCCGGCTGAAAAGGAAACGTCTCCACGAATACCCACTGTGAAACCTTCCCTACTTTTTCTATCGGCGTAATCTTAGTCGAACAAGACGCAATAAAACTTGCCTGAGCATAACCGACGTTTCTGCTTTATATATTTCTATCGTCTACACAAAACTATCTAAAACATATCTGCTATGTCTATGGGAATACGAATCTAAACGTCCATCTTTCTACAGTGTGCGCCACAGGACAAGGGGTGAACATTGTTGCCGCCAGGTACACCTACCGTTATCGCATCCCTCATTAAGCTGATTTTAGGGGCGAAACACCTTAGGACATCGCTTTGTCCGTGGCATGTCTCTTGGCGTCCGTATACACAGTGTTGCGCATGCGCGAGGACCATTGGATAGGATTGGATTGGATTGGATGATTGGATTGGATTGGATTGGATTGGATTGGGTTGGGTTGGGTTAGGTTGGATTGGGTTGGGTTGGATTGGATTGGATGGGATTAAATTGAATTGTACCGGATTGGATTCGACTAGAATGGTATATACTGTACACACGCGTTGTCACTCATTGAAATGCGCGGGTGGGTAATGCCAAGGGTGATTTGCGGTAAGAACGATCCCCAGTGCTTCGCCCACTCGTCATGATTCACTTCGTAGAGATGCGCGAATTTTTTGTTTCATGTTCCTTTTCTGAAATTCAAAAGACCAGAAATAGAGAAACTCCTGCGCATCGTCCGGGAAGCCTACTAGCAAGCTGTACCAATACCCGTCATGGCATCCACGGAGCTCTTCCAAGCAATGGGGGTGCTCAATACCCTGGAAGAACTAGTCGAAGCACGAAGGAAGGCGCAGCTGCGCAGGCTCTCGTGCCGCGAGACTGGTAGCGCAATTCTGAGGTCCCTGCTCATCCCCTTCTTCGCCTCTCAACATGGCATCAAACGCTCTCTAGATTACAGCACTACATCATACATCCATGGTTCTCCCATACCACGAAATATGCAAGGGCGGGACGGATGCCCCTGCCAGCGGCCAAAATCCTTTCGACGTTTATTGGCGACAGATCCAGGCTTGTTCACCTTGTATCGACACCAGCACACTCGTCCCTGCCGGGGAATGAACTGGCTCACGAGGCAGCCCGAGATTTTGGCAACCAGGCTGACATCGGCGAGGACATCGGGGCTACCTTCACGGGGAGCAAAGATAGCCTGGTCGCGTACAAGGAGATTACGCATCACTACAGGTTGAGCCGCCTCGAGTGCCCTCCACCACACTCTTCCCTCAGCAGATGGCAGTTGGTTGCGTGGAGACGAATGCAGTCAAACACCTTCCCCAACCCCGTTCCCTACAACCGACATTTCCCAGACACATAATCCGACAGATGCAAGTGGTGTGCAGACAAAGCTACATTACAACACATAATAGGGGCATGCCCACGGAAACCCCATTCACCTAACCGAGCCTTAAACATCAGTACTCAAGAGTAGTGGGAGGCCGCCTTGCTCAGATCTCACTCCGCCTCAGAACTACTCGTCCAGCTGTCGGAAGATTCCGCTGGGGCCCACGTTCCGCCATCTAACGAGGAAGGCCAGATGACTTCCTCCCTGTCACCCCCTTCCTTCTACCAATTTGGCCTTAAATAAAGTTTTCTCTCTCTCTCTCTCTCTCTCTCTCCCTGAACCACTTTGACGTTCTTCACACTCCACCATTATGAAAATGGTAAATAGCTTTATCTTATGATCCATTTACACTAGCTATACCTCTTACTGGTTTTCAAGAAGTCGTACAAAACGTAACGCCACTATGTTATTACGGTATGATACCTCCTCTGCCAGGCACTATGGTAGCAAAAGCAGTGGTAGGTCGTACAAGCAGGCAAAGGGAAATTGTTTAGTTGACACAGACGGTACTTAGGCCGCTCCCTCTCCTCAAAACCACAAGTGTTCATGTTTTCACGATTAGCTGTTATGCTTCCTATTTGCTTCCCGTCAACGAACCTTTTCCACGCAAAGAAAAGGCCCAGTAGCGGTGAATATGGAATCCATAATTGGCGACTCTTTCGACAAGTGCTGGCGGCGACACTGTCGTCCAATGATGATGATGATTATGATGATGTCTTCAAAGATTTTGGGAAGGACCCAGAAGGGGGTATTGGCCAGGGCTAACCCGGTTGTTGAAATGCGACAGGTCCTCAAAATACAATATTGCACATCATGGGACGCTCCCATGGGGGACACAAGAGCCTTCACTTCTAATTATTTTTGTTCTACTTCTTCTCCCACCCTTCTTATTCTCCTTCTCCTTCTTTTTCTTCCCTGCTTGTTCTACTTCCTCTAGTTCTTCGTCCCCTTCTTCTAGCTCTTCTCGTTCTTCTTCTTCGTAATCTTCTTATTCTCATTTCCTTCTTCCTCTGCATCCTCCTCTTTTTCTTTTTGTTCTCCTCCTTCTCCTCCTCCTCCTTCTCTTCTTCTTCTTCTTCTTCTCTTTCTCGTCCTCCTCCATCTGCTCCTCCTCCTCCTTCGGAAAAAAGATGCATACCTTTGAGGAAGATTGGCCAGGGCTTGAGATTGGTCTAATTAACTAAATATGTGTACTTTAGAATAACAAAACAATGATTCGTACCTGAAAACCTTTGTATGATCATTGCACTCAGTTTCTTTATCTTCACGCGCCCGCAAAGGTCACTATTTCGGTGCGCGATTGACCCAGTTTACCGTCTTTCTCAATGCCGGTTTTGGCAGCGGCCACTAAATGCCAACCAGAATCTGTTCTGATGGGACCCGGCGTGCCCACCGCGTTCGTCTGAAGCCACGACTCCGATAACAGAAAAAGTCCCAAAAATCAAAGCCCCTTAGTTAATAGAGAGTGGTTAAAACGCGAAGCTTGCTTCCATGCAACCAGAGTCAAAGTTTCAAATACAAACTACTTCGACCGTGTTCATTCTACTTTTGATATATTCAACACTCTTTTTGAAAGCTGTACTATAAATACGTCTTGCACATTTTCTCCCAGATCTTCACTGTCTCTGGAAGCAGTCCGAAACCCGCGGGGTTTCCTCAAAGACGTGGTTGACACGTTTCGCTTCTTACAGGCTCGGTTTAGCCTTGAGTACATATTGACTCATGCTTCGCGCGAGTCCATTTCCGATGCCCTGGTTTCTGGGCTTTTTCCAATACCTTTATATAGCGTTCCGTACCTCCAGTGTCCGTACCAGGATACCCTCAATATAGTGTGTAAAATGTGTGTTCCGCAAGTAGTTAAAACATTTTCCTTTCAATTACACACTGGCGAGCACCCCGTTAAAACATGGATGAAAGACTGGGGTCTGTTCATAGCTTGGTCGACAGACTGTCGGCTCTGTTCTAGACCAGACACAATTGATCACTGTTTTGTAGATTGCAGCGATGCTGCCTTTTCAGGGACATTTTACAGCGAATGCTCAGAAAAGGTATGGATATTACGCCTTTTTCAACCCGATTTTTTCCAATCGACTATCCTGGTGAGCTTACCTATGACATGTTTGTGTCGATTGGTTTTTACAGTCTGTGGAGATGTCACTTATGTGATAGGCATGCTGAGCCACCAAGATCAACAAAGTCATATTTCCGAGAACCTGCGCCATTTGTACGTAGTGTGTACAATTCGCTTGACCAACCACCTGACTGTTTCCCTCTTTTGAACGCCTGTGTGAGTTTGCCTAATTTTGATGTATATGTGCTTCTCATAACTTCAGTGTATTCCTTTGTTTGATTGACTATGTAGTCCTCGTACTCTCACGTCTGAGCGTATTCTCCCATGCAATAAATAACCCCCCGGGCGTAGCCGAGTGGGTAAGACAACAGTGGCTGGAACCGGGAAGCGTGACGAAGGCCCGGCGGCTGGCGTGCGCTTCTTGGATGCAACCGCACGGTGGCGCTCATGCTCGCTTTCACGTCGCCCGACGGTCCGGTCAACGCGCGTCAGTTGCAATCGGATGAGCCATAGAGCTTCTCTTTGGGATAAGCGCTTTAATTGTCGATGCGTTTCTTTTAAAAAAAATTCGATCAAAGTCCAAGCAATCATGCAATAATGTAGGCGCGCTATTATTTCCGCGTAGAACACACTATTAGTGTCGCAATCAAAGCTGTCTACGTGTTCTCCTCGGGGGCGGTCAGCCTGTGAGTTTCGCTTCATTGGAGTCGTATTTGGTGCAGAAATTCGACCGTGCAAACAGAGCAGTGTTGCCATCGCTGGGCGTCAGACATCCGCTAAAAAGCAATGAGAAATCCGCCAGATTCCGCTAGATTCTAAAACATAGCCCCTAAATTTCCCGCTAGGGCCCATTTATTTAAAAAACCGTGGAATTTCGTATGATTAATACCTAAAGAGCTCCCAAAACTACGAGAGCTGAAATAACATAAAAAAGTCTTCCAAGGAGTCTAACTAGAACACTTGAGGCTTCAGTGCTGCGGTGGTCGTCATTGGTCAACCTCATCACAGATGAGCCTACACGTTATTAATGTTCGCAATGAAAAAAAAAACTCACACTCAAACAGGTAGCCCAGATATGGCTTGGGGTTCAAGTGGTTCTCAAGTCTGCACGTCAAAACGTCGATCTGCTCTTTCGGAATTACAACTTTTTTAACCAAGCTTGGAAGCAAAGTCATGAGGTCTTTCGGCAGCTTTGTTTGATCGGCATTTTCGTCTCGAATGCCTTCTTATCCTTTAGAACATCTGCCAGAATCGGTCTCAAGAAAAGCAAGTACCCCAGATTGATCTGGTTTTCGTGCATACCATACAGCACCTCTTCCGCATAGCACTTTTCATTCCGCCTTGCCATTTCGAAGTGCGCCTTGAATTCGGTCCACTGGTCTACGATCCTTGATACGGCTATTTCGAGAGATGGCCACCGCGTTCTGCACGCTTGCACAATCTTCAGTGGTTCATCGCCGTCATTCATCAGACCGTAGAGCTTCTTGTACGCAATTTGCCGGGCAGGAGATCTTGCGAACCAGTTGTACGTTTCGCTTATTAGGTATTCCAAGATTTTTGGCAATGCTTCCGCGGTAGCAGCCGACGTGGCTAGCTGCAGAGAGTGGCAGGTGGAGCGGATCAGCACGAGGTTGGAAGCCTCAGCTTTCAACTTCCGATGAACGCCATTATTGATAATCGGCATAACGCTCACGTTGTCTGTCCCTACGCCTCTGATCCTTTCCAGTTTAAGACAGTGCTCCATGGGAGTTGATTTCATGGCCGTCAAAATTCCATTTGCCGTGCACACTTCCAAGGTGCACAAGTTAAGGAATGCGGCCACGATCCTTGAGTTGGTGACACTGTGATAGATGATAGAAATGGCAAGAAATTTTGTGGCAATGATGCCGGTCGACTCATCAATGATCAAGCTGTAATAGCTGTCCTCAATGTCCTGGGCCAGATCCGCCATGAAGTGCGGGCCAAGAACGTTCTTAATCACGGAAGCGCACTTGGAGCGGCGCATGTGAACGCTCTTGCAGCTTCGCTGTCAGGAAACGACTTGGCACAAGTGATCGGCAGATATAATTCAAGAATGTGCGGCGATAAATACAGCAGTTCTGCCCTCAGCGGCCTTTCCTGGTTGGACTTGCCGTTTTGTAGTGAAGCCCAGTTGCTTCTGGATTGAAGAACTGCCAGCCAGTTCCCTATGCTTCTTGCTGATCGCATGAGCTTTCAGGTCTGAATATCTGCGGCCTAGTTGACAGCCGCAGTGCTTGCACGCCGCAACTTGTTTTCCGTCAGCAGACGCTTTTCATTGCAGCCATTTGCTGAGAAAGGGATCCTTCAACCACTCCGTTGTGAACTTCTGAGAATATACCACTTTCGGTATAACCCAAGAGGAAGGGGAGTCAGGTTACGCGGAGAATAAACAGAACCGTTTTTAGACACAAAGAAGTCGGACGTCTTTCTTTGTTCTTTGCAACTTCGAACACAAAAAACAAAAAGTGGGTGGCTGCTTCGCCAATCGCCTCGCTTCCCGCCGGGACTACAAGCGCCCCCTGCAGCTTGCGGTGCAAACAGCGAGCCAGACAGCTCTCTGCACGATAACGGACTCACTGTTTGCATGGCAAGCGGCAGGGGGCGCGCAGAGTCACGGATTGGTGCATCGCAGCTTGTCTGTTATGTGTTACTTAGATAGCGATCGCCGCTTTGAAACATCACGAATTTGTTTGTCTAAGATAGGCGGAGCAAATGAACAGGAGCCCTCCTATCCTCTGAAGTTAAACAATTTCCGCATTTTTAGAGGACACGGAAATGGTTTCTTGCAGGGCGATTTTAAATCGGTGCACTGCGTGAGGTATCCGCCAAGAATCCGCTATGTATGCAAATGGCCCGTTAAAAATCCATTAGCCGCTAGACTAATTTTTTTCCCGTCAGAATAAAATGAAATCCGCCAGATTTAGCGGGAAATCCGCTAAATTGGCATCACTGAAACAGAGACTCTGAAGAGTCTTCGAACCTACTCTGAAGAGACCCCAACCAAAAACTTTGTCGTGCTTGCAAAGTTGAATATCAGCTTGAACTGCTTGTTTTTGAAAACTGCCTTTGGTCGCTGAATATTTTCGCTTCTGCGCGATTCATTGGGAAATTTCCTACGCGGATTACGAATAAGTGTGACCGGACATAAGCAAAATATTGTAGAAATTTTGACGCAATGTCTTCAGCAATCACTGCCTTTCTTATGCTGTCAAATGTAGATTCATTAACCTAAACCATATTAGTTTCGGGTTTGTCTCCTACAACGAACTATTTTAATTTCAGTTAGTTTCGAAATAAAGAACACAATACATTCGACAAGAATAACAGGCTTGTTTGAGGCAAAACCGGTTGGAAAACAATGCCCAAAACAAACTCCTAATTATACTCGTTTTTTTTAAACAAACAGGTTTGCCTGAATAATGAGAGCATGGCATGTTTCATTTCATGCACTTGCACATTTTTATTTGGGAGGACCAAGAAAAACCAGTGAGAGGTCGTCAGCACATACACTTAGAGGTGACAGCATAGGATACAGCCACACAGACAATTAAAATTGCAGCAACACTCATTTAATTGTAATTACCATGTCATATAAGCAGAGGTATCATTTTAAACTAAATGTATGCAAAAATACAATAATTATGTGAGACCTAGACAAAGCATACATGAAGGACAGAGAACAGACTCTAAAAAAGCCTTTTTGGAAAGCAGAAATTCAAAGTAGATGGAGAACATACTAAATCACTAAACAATCTGAAACAACATCTAATGCAATGGGATGGTAACTGAATGCATCATTCTCTTTCAGTTCTCAAGTAACCCTGCGAAGCTTGAAGTGCTTCTTCTTCTCTCTTTTCGATGCTCGCTCTTTGTTGAGAGACTTCGTGTAAAAGTGAAGGCGAGTCATCATGAAAAACTTCACAATGCTGCTAGTCAGTGCCGTATTGTAGGCAGTGCAGCCCACAAGCGGCAAGTTATGCAAAGAGTCCATCACTTCACTTATGCTGTCCCTGTGCAGCTTGTTCCAACTAAACCAAAGTGTAAAAGAATCCTCAAGAGCTCCTATGAAAGAAAAGAGCTCTTGTGATGGGTACAGCAGCCCGCCATTGTCACAGAAAGCGGTGAACGACGAAATGTTCTTGTCTGCATCTTCTGCTGATGTGAGGAGGTACTCGAAGCCGTAACGGCACTTTGTGGTCAGGATCTTACGTCGAGCAACATATCCAGCCAAATAATATAACAGTCTTGCGTCGCTTGTTTGTTCTGGATATACATGGTCGGGGACTATTGAGGAAGCTTTCAGTGTTTTTGATGCCTCCTCCAGCTTCCCAGAGTCTAGAAGAGTGTCTACATGGCCGGCCACGTCACTTGTTCCAACTAATGCCATGAGTGCTCCACCTGCACAATTTCCAGTGTCTGGAGCTTTCACCAAATTATAAAAGCTGAGGCAGTTCACTGCCGTCAAAAACTGTGCAGAAGTGGGGTGGTTATTGCAGCCGAAAAATTGGCAAATGATACCAAACAGCTTTTTAATGGGATCTTGGCTCAACCGGGACGTCAAAGGGTATTTGTAGCCAATCGTCTGGGTTAGGTACGTAAGATCCAGTGTAGCTTTCAAAGTCACTCTGAGGCCCAGTGCTGTGCTGTACGACGGGAAACGTACCTTTTTAGGTCCAGTGACTGCTTCCCACTCATCAATGCAATTAAGGGCTTCCAAAAGCACCTTTTCTTCTTTGGAGCGAGGCTTGAGCGCACCAGATGGCAGCCTTGACGTCATCACAAGAATTAGCTTCTGCATGAAACTAACAAACTTTCCAGTTTGATCTCCATAATCGTACAATTTTGCGATTTGCTTTTTGTAAAAGAAGGCCACGTAAAACCTCTGCACTGAAAAGGTGGAAGACAAAGTTTACTTTCATTTTCTCGAAGTCATTAGGCTGAACATGCACTGTGGTTATTTTGGGCATTACCTTCAACGTGGTAGCACACTTGTCATTTTCATGAGCTACTTTGATAGGCTTGGCGTCTACATGCCCTTCTGGTGTCTTGTAACCGTGGCTAATGAAACCGTTGCGAACACATTTCACAAGGTGTGGGAAATCTGTTAGAAAAAAAAATACGCCTGTCATCTTCACACCGATGAGGCACTGATGGCTTGATAGCTTTTGCTGTTGCTGAAATGCCAAACTTCTGCCACATTGCAAGATTCCAGCTTGCCCCATCACAGGTCACATTATCAACCTTAAGGCCAGCATTTTCTGCTAGGAGCACAGCTTCCATGACTATCTTAGAAAGCAATGGTGCTTTAACATTGCCTTTGGAGGCAAACACACCGAGAATTTGGTGCCATGATCCCGAAAGTGGTTGAAACATAATCACTAGGCCACGGTCACATGTCTGAGATTTGTCAGCCTCGGTCGTGAATGGTCCAAGATCAACAAAGCCGTCAATTTTACCTCTGCCAGCAGCGACAGCGAAGTTCTCATCCAGCTTCATCTCATCTAGGATGATGCCGCCGTGACGTCCGAACTCGGTAATCTTCTGCGTCTTTTTTGCTATCCCAGAAAGGACAGTACCGTTGAAACCGAAACTGCTCTCGTACTGCCTCATGTACTTCCTGAGATAAGTGCGGCTAGGAAGCACGAGTATCTTTTCCCTCTGCACATGCTCATAAAGGCGGGGGCTTTTCATGCGCATAATAATGCACTCCAGAAGCCACCCTGGTTGGTACCGCATCCCTTTCGTTGACTTGCGGTTTGCAGCTTCGAAGCATTGCAGCACCGCTGCCTTCTATTTTGGCGGGAGCTTGTCGATCTTCTTCCTCAAGGCGCTTTCTTAAATTTCTTCATTTTCTTGCTTCATTTGGGCGATAGCCTGGTCCAAGCTTTTGACTTTGTCTCTTAAACGGCGCACTGCTTGACACTTCGCCCTCAGCTTCCTCGCAAGCTTCTCTTTGCGCTTTGGCAACCTGGCCCGAAATCTCTGATTCAGCAGAAGCCTTCTGAGGTACTTGCAGGAGAAGCAGCACTCCTCAACGCCACTTAAAGCCCCCTTACACTTCGTGTGGTAAAAGCTTTCATTCCACTCTGTCATTTTGGCGTTGCGTGCAAGAGGGAACTCTGCTGGTAGCCCTGCGCCAGAACAAACCTTCATGCTGTCAACAGCCAGTAAAACTGACGCTGGCTCACGGGGCTCTTCAAGTGAAAGTTCGACACCGCACACAAACACCTGATGTTCCACCCCGTTGTCCCCGCCACGAAACAACACAAGCTTTTGGGCATGGAGGAGACCCATGTCAGGCCCTGGCAGACAGACACCATAAGTGACACAAAGCGGCTCTTCAGAGAAGACGTGCTTGCCCCACTGATCTGAAGGAAGGTCGATATTCCTGTAGTCTACTGAGCTGGCGGCACGCGCTGGTGCTTCGCTGAATCCGTCGGGGGACGACTGGTCGGGTGAGGACGACTCAACCATTCGTGACCTTTTTTGTGGAGGCTCAAGACGTAGGTCTAACCTTTCCTTGGGTTGTCTCTTCTTGGGCACTGGCTTGGACAAATACTTGGGCACGTTCGGAAAGATCGTTGGAATCGCTTCCGGCTTAAGAAACGGCCTGCTCCTATCCACGCGCACAATCTCACCTTGAATGTTGTGCTCAAAGCGACGCGACACAAACTGCGGATCGAAGTGCAGTTCGCTCACAGCAACATTTCGTTCAAGTGGCTTGTCGGCTCGAGGAATGTTCCGCGGCGACTTGCGGTACGTTTCCTCATCTTTCGGCACCCTGAAGAGTGACAACTTCTTCTTGCACGATTTATATCCCGTAGTGCAACCGCGCACAAAACAGTGGCTTTGACGGTGGCTCATCCAAGAACAGTAGTCAGCAACTCATCAAACATAACTGAGATCAAGCTGGACAAAAATTCAGAACGAAGAGACCAAAAAAACACGTTGGCGGCCACGTTTCGTGCGTTAGGCTTGACGTGTAAACGACCGCAGGCGCCACCTCGCGGTTGCATCGCAAGGCGGTGACGGCGGTAGCCATAGGAGCCGCCAGGCGCTAATCACACTTCCCTATTCCAGTCACTGTAGTAAGACGACAAAACAAAATCTCGGAATGGCGCAATCGGATAAATGTCGGCTGCGCAAAGCTAGGGACGGAGGTTTGATTCCGACCCCGGGAAACGTTTTTTTGGGGCGCTTTTTGTGTCTTTGTGGGAACTCCTTGTGTAAGTTGGGTTTCCGGCAGTGCGATTTGGGCGCAACGATGTCGACTTTTGGCCTTGACTTTGGACTTTGAAGGAAGTGGTTGTCGACCAGATAGCGATGATGATGATAACAATAACAACTTTATTTTGGCCAAAACTGGGTGAAAGGAGGAAGAGGAAGAGGGAGTCTTCCTGGATACATCCCCTCAGGAGTCGGACAGCTCTTGGGCGCGAGATGCATCTTCAGACAGTTGGGCGACCTTGAGAAAGCTCCGCGTGTCCGCCATCTTTCGCTTCCCCCACGATAATCATCATCGTCAGAGAAAGTTGGCTTTGTTGCAGTGCTCTTTGGGGCAACGTCGCTATCACTGAGGCATAGAAAGTTTCGTTCTAAAAGTAATAGCGGTGCCTGCAATGTGCGGGATAATGTCCAATTATCGCATTTGGGGCGCAAAGAGATTTACCTTTGCCCAGCCGCACCAAACCACGCCCCGCAGATAGGGCGCAGCAAAGGAAGCCAGATGCAGTGTTCCGCTCAGGGCATTCTGCGCATGCGCGCGCGAACTCTTGTGCGCATGTAATACCTTTCACCTTTGGCGCGGGTTTGGGCCAATGATGCGGATGCATTAGATGAACCAATAGGCAGGAAAGCCGCCGTCCGACATCCGTGTCTGTAGCATCGAAATGGCTCCTAAAACAGTCTACGGTGCGAAGATAAAATCGTGAGGTAATTTAGCCCAAAATTTGAAAAAAAAAATGGCGCAGCTTCCACTATACTCGGCGACACCTTTCCGTGGCAATGCTTTTGATTGATTGATTGCTAGTGGTATCCCCTTTGAAACGGGGTGATGACGTGTCACCTTACCAAAAAAATAATATAGCTACCCTTTGTACTCTTCGTTTATTACTAGCGCTGCTCTGAGGGCAGGCACAAAAATCTGCTGCCGAAGGTCCTAGGCATTATTCCCTTTTCTGCTTTTCGTCCACTACCATTCTAATCTTCTTTTAGTCGCCTCTACAGCCTTGCAGTTAACTCCCTTTGTTCTGCCCTAAAATCCTAGGGCTTCTGGAAGCGGAATATTTCCCTCTTGAAGAGTTGGATGAATACACTCACATTCTAACACTATGTGCCGCACAGTTTCTGTTTCTTTTCCGCCGACCGCGAATACCTCATCATTCTCTGTATACTTTTCCACAAAGCTCTTAGTTCTCAAGCCACCTGCTCTAGCCTCAAAAAGCAAAGCACTGCCCTTGGAACTTTCGTAAAATTTTCCTTTTCTGATGTCCCAATTCTCTGCCCTGTACATCTCTGACGACGTTTTATCTTCCATTTTTTCTCTCCATTTATTCGCTTCTATCTGCCTTGCTTCTTCTATGGTTAGCTGGGCTGTCTTTTATTCTCCACTGTTCTTTCCGTATTCCATCGTTAGCCTCCTACTGCGTGTCTACGCTTTTCATGTATAATTACCTAAAAAAATTAGCTGTCCACCTGCGTCGATCAAAATATTTTACTCTGAGCTTCTCGAACTTCAAACGACGGCCAGCCAATATCTCCCTGCATTGATTCCTTAGTTCTTTTGCCATGCGCTCCTAAGGCCAAACGGCCTACCGTTCTCTGGACCCTCTCAAGACATAAGAGAACGTTCGATTTTAGGCAGAGTACTGCATTCCCAAATGTGAGGCGCGGAACCATTACTCTTTTCCACATTACTCTCATTAGTAAATATTTGTTATACCCTCACAGAGCTCTAGGCTTCATGATAGCTGCGTTACGCTTTCCTTCATTCTTTAATTGCTCCTGGTGAGTTCTTAAGTAGTTGTTTCGTTCGTTTTTCCACACCCTGAAATATTTATAGTCCCTGACTCTGGGTAATTCTCCATGCTGAATTGACACTGAGTCAGACTCAGTGCTTGTGTAATTGAAAACCATTATTCCCAATATTTCAGTGCTAAAACATAACCCGACGTCTGTGGCTTTCTGGCTACTAATATTTATGAGCCGTTCCATTTCGTTCTGGTTATGAGCTAAAGAAGAATGTCGCCTCCGTATAATATTCCTGGAATACGCTGTTGTACCACTTTGCCCGGAATACGCGGTTGTACCAACCCTACTTGACTTTCCTCCAGTTTCTTTTCTAACCCCACCATATAAAGCATAGACAGTAGTGGGCCCAAGGGGCATCCCTGTTTCAGTCCTGGATGGGTGTTGACTTTCTTAGTGCATTTATGCCCTTCCCATGTCAGGTACACTCTATTATCGATATAGATTGTTATAAGAAACGGTATTACCTCTTCACCTAAGCCCTGGAGTTTCAGCATTCTCAACAGCCGTTCTCTGTTTACGTTGTCATATGCCCCTTTAATGTCTAAGAACGTAATCCATAGTGGTCTATTCAATGCATTGCGTTACCACGAACAAATTGTCATCCAGTCGCCTATATTGTCTAAATCCCTTCTGCAGTTGCACAGGGATTTCATTTTCTTCAATCCATGCTTGAATTTCTTATTTTATCGCTTGCGTTACGAATCTATACACCACTGACGTTACTGTAAGTGGTCTGTATGAATCAATACTGCCTTTGTTGTCTCTGCCTATGTAGATTAAATTCATCTTGCTTTTTAGCCAATCTTTCGGTATTTACTTGGATCGTATCACTTGATCTATTGCTCTCACAAAAGATGCCTTACTTTTTGGACCAAGCAGGTTTATCAGCTGCCTTGGTATTCCATTCGGGCCCACTGCTGTTCGCGGGGAAATCATTTGCGCTGCTTTTTCCAATCAAGGCTGCTCACATTTGCTTCCCTTTTCCCTGTCTTTTGTGGCGCTGTGGTTCTCGTTGTAGGCGCCACTTCCTCTGTTTCCCTAAACTTCTCACTAATCACTCGATGAATATGCGCCAATGCATGTTCCCTTCTAAATGCTTCTTCTCCTCATCAATGAAGAATTTTTGATGTATACCGTTTTTTAATATCAGTAATTTTACATGGTTCCAAAACTTCTTGGTTGCGTTTTTGTCCTTCTTTCGTATCCCAGTGTTAGCTTTTTGTTTTATCTTTGCTTGCACCATTTTCTGCGTTTCTAGCTTTTTTTTCTTCCGGTACCTATCCCATTTTTCCTTCACTGCCTGCGGTTCAATACCAGTTCTTTTTGCCTCTCTATGTAGACGCCTTCTTCGGCTGGTCAAGGCTACAATGCAGTCAAGGCTACAAAGCCAAACCACGCCGTTTCGCTGCGCACCTGGAAATAGTTCAACAAAAAAGAATTGGCTGGCTGTAACCTAAGCAATTCAAAAATATATAGTTTTTATGATTCAGTCTTGGATTGATAATTCCAATAAATAACTAGCCAAAATGTATGAAACAGAAAGCATTATTTTTAAGATTTTCGAATATTTTGGTTGTGGCTGTCGCCTCTGGCATCGCAATGGTTATCTCCCGAAAAACATGGCGTACTCGTCGATGGCCTTCGGCGACTCTCGACTTCATTCTACAGATAGGATTCTTAAGACGCGTGAGAAGCAAGAGCTGTCAAAACGAACGAAGCAAGTTGTTTTAAAAGCGTACGCCCAAGTGAGACTGATGCAACCGGGACTCTCCGCCGTGTCCGCAATCTGCTCGGTTCGGCAGTTTACTGGCGTAAGCGGGTGGGCGTGCCGATCTTTCGGTATACTGCGCAATCGCTATGTAAGTACGCTACATATGTCGGTGGTGTTGCCAAGTTTTGAGCTCCACAAGAGTTTACAAATCAGTGCATGCCATCAAAACTACAGAGCTGACACAATGCACTTCACTTCTGAACGGTACAGAGTTGGGCAGTAAAGTCCACGGTTGGTCTACGTTTTCCAGTCAGAGGGTTGGCTTGTGCTTATAAACAAACGAAGCGTGGAGAAGGAGACGCCAATATGCCCGTATGCTCGCTGATCGTGGTGCAGCGCACTCCGCTACGGAGTCCATGTGAAGAAATAAACTGTATGAAATGCGTCGAAACTTAAACTGCCGAAACTTAAACCGAAACCAGCCTATTGGGGGAACTACTTTGGCGCATTAACACAGAGCAGTTAGCTCTGCCACCGCCCTCTCCTATAGCTTTCTTTCCATTGTCACAGAAAGTTGTCCCCGAGTATAGCTGTGCAAGGCTGTAGGAACAGCAGAGCTGGTGCCCCTCCTTCGTCGGAGACCCGGCTGTTGCATGTGACGTAGATTTCCCAACCACGGCCGCTCGATGGAAACTAGGTCCGACCTGCCCATTCACGCGCCGCCAATGGGCAGGCGCGTGAAAGCGGAGTTGTCAGTTGCCGCCGCTACTTTCGGCGGGGGCGCCACACATCGGTGACGGCTAAGGTCCCTGAAAGAACTAAGGTAGCGCCAACTGCTCCCTCCTTCTCCGCTGCCCTCCTCTTTTTTCTCTCCCCTCACCCGCGGCGCCGCCGTCCCTTTAACTCCGCGGCGGGGCCGCCATATTTGTTGGCCACTTGAGAGCAGACGCCCTCGCTACGCTTCAGGGCGCTCGCTGCAGTTTGCTCTTGTTTTCGCGCCGGAATCGCTCTTTGGTAGCATTTATAGGATTTCTAGAGCCCCGTTTTACCAACAGGCACTGAGTGATAGTGTTTTGTTTTGTATTTTTGTCTACAAGGGGATATTTGCGGGGCGGATGCCGCTGGCGCATACGCACAGCGCGGTTTTTGTTTACGTGTGCGGCATTCTGTAACACCTCAGGATAGCTCGTGAATGCGAAAGGATCGAGCGTGGACATTTCAAACTGCTCTGTTACGGTAGTTCCGTTCTTGCATTCGCGTGACTGTGGTCGTGCAATCACTGCACAGAGGTCTTGCGCACGGTTCGCGGCAGTATACAGTGCGCTTCATTCGCAAATGCCGTAGTTCGAGCGCTGCGCTGGCGTCCTTGCACTCGCCTTTCTTGCGATAATTGTGTATCCTCAGCGGCGTTCACTCTGCGCCCGCTTTTACTAACGACCTACAGCCTACCTTAATTACGCGCAGTTTAGAGTGCTTTGCCGTTTTTGTAGAAATGTTTCCTTCACCTTCATGTCGTTATAGGCTGCTGTGAGTAGACTAAAAACATACACATGCTGTTGTGCGTGTGTGCACGTACAGCGACGTGAAAAGCCCCTGCTTCCCCGACTTCGCAGCCGGATACACTAAACTACACTCGCGGCCGTACGTTCATGTGCGAACCTAGTGAAAAACGCAGACTTGTAATTCTGGGAATACGCGCCAGAGAAGACTGCGATCAATCGATCGGGTAAACTGAAATTACAGTCCCTCTAGGTACAAATTATGTAACTAGTTACTGCAGCTAATTAATCATGCAATACGTTTTTTCACCGGGCGCGGTCGTTTACAGCCGTTATTAATGGAGGCGCCTGGACAGAATTGTTTTGTGCTGGGATATATTCTGGCAGATTTGCACATTGCACTAACCCAGGGATACACCCGAAAGAAATTCGAAAGAGGACCAATGTACGATGATTATCAAGAGAAAACAATAAATCACAAAAATGAATTGGTGCCAGCAAATAGATATTTTATTGGAACAAACGTCCGTAATGACGTCGTGCAGGTGGCTTGTGCTGCTGACGTGGCTTCCCGTGAGAAAAAATGTTGGGAGTGGCATTTGGATTTAGTTTTTTTAACGCCAAGCTTCTCCAATATCCGTTGCTCAAATTGATCCGTGAAATAATCCTATTGAGAAGGGAAAAGAAATGTCGCCACCGAGTTTGAGATGCGCCACAAACACTCCGCAAATATAGGCAATAATGCATTGCAGAAGGGAGTTAGTGACTGTTCTACCGTAGCATGGTCAAATTATTGTTCGCGCATCTGCTCAGTGCCGCGTCCGCTCAACTCGCTACACTAAACCCGTTTAGCAAGCGCTTTGCTGGACAAAAATACGTCTGCTGAAAATAATATAGTCGCCCAGTGTTCAAATCGCAATGACTGGATACGCTGCGCCATTGACTACTAAGATGAAGTAAGCGCGCACACTGCAAATGTACGGCATCACGTGTAATGCAAACGTAAGTCGTAATTAACGTTCCTCTGTGCATACACGGAAGAAAGGGCGTACAGCCGTTACGGTGCGAATATGCATTTGAAGTGCTCATTCAAACGTGCGCGAATTTAATAAAGCGATAACAGAAATTGCGCATCAAACGTACGTCAACGGCGCGGTCACTATATTAGCTGACCTTAAATTGTTTTACCTAGCCGCAATTTTTTTTTTCTCGCAACAGCCTCAATTTGCGCCGCACCGACCAAGCCCATATTACGCAGCAAATCACTCCGATGTCATAACAACGGGATTATAATACCACCCGGGTAGCTAACACACAAAACATGACTTCACGCCAAAAGAGCGTACACGCACTCGGAACGCACACGATACATGGTCAGACGCAAGCTGCCGTCGGCCAAAACAAGCATGAATTCAGGTGAACAATTCTCGCGTCACGAAACCCTTACGACAACTGACTGAACATGCTACGCCGCTGATATTGATGCTGGAAGTTAAGCGCGCACATGACAAATACACGGCCTCTTATCCAAACCAAAGCTTACGACGGGACGAACTAAAGCGTGGACGACGGTCGCGAAGGGAATACGCATTTCTTCGTAAGTGACCGCTCAAGCTCGCGCAGAATTTAACAGAGCAAGAACAAGCATTCAGAAACTTACCTCGCAAAAGAGTGATGGTAGCGTCGGCCTGAAGTATGCCCGTTCAAATCTATGCAACCAAACTTTTCTCCTTTCTGCGTCGCGTTTCCCGGACGGAATAACGAAGTCTTGTGCCCTGCCTGACGATATTCGCGCTGCCTAAGGCACAACGCATCGACACCGAGCAGCAACCTAAAACGACACCGGTGCGACATTTTTTCGAAGCGAGCAGCTAATTCCGGTACTGAAGCACGGTGGCGACGGTGGCTCGGAAGCCAGCAATGGCGTCGCAGCGGCGGCGTTGCGCAATGTCCCAGCCGGCGAGGCATCGGCGAGGCGACCCGGCGGCGGAGCAAAAAAAACAAAATCACGTGACTTTTCCCTTGGCCAATGGCGCGCGGCGTTCGCCGGCGAAAAAGAAAATGGCAAAAAACGAAGTAAGAGAGGAGCGCGGGCGAGGGCGAAAGGCGGCGAGATCTAAAGATGGCGCTACCTTAGTAATATTTTAGGGACCTTAGTGACGGCTCCCGCGTCCCTCGCTTCACGGCGCCCTAAGGAATATCGACGATCATCGTTCCTTTAAATGTCATTCACTCGCGTTATAACACACCTATCTGTAAAATAATAACACCACGATTTACGGCAAAGATATGTCTTCAATGTCTAAGAATTTCATCTGTTTGATGGCGGTAATTCTTGTTCGCGGTTTAAAAAGACGAGTGCGATGCGGCCGCTCCCGCAACCCCGTTCTCGCGATGTTGGGGAATATGACTGTCCAACATGTTACAATGCTAATTCGGTTTAAACACTGCAGCCCGTTTGTGCTGGAAAATAAAGCTCCATTACTGCTGCCATTCACCATGCTAATTGAAGGACAATTTTAAAACGGTCGTGTTTTAACCTTGCCAAACACAGGCTAAGCAGCCCCAGGGCTGTCTTACGTTTGAATTCAGGCACGGTAATTTTACTCCGAAGCAAATGTCCCCAAAATGCCGAGAAATTGTAGAAGGTCACATTTATTAGTAAACCGGATATTTACTCGTTAAACAGGGATGTAAAATGCTTAGATGCACTGCGCACCTGATTGCTTTGCGTGAGAGGAACACCTAGCTGTGTACTCTCAGTAATGGGTTTGTGATTTGCTTTTGTTCTTTCCGTATTTCGTTTGAATCGTGGTTTGATTTCGCATGTGCGGTCGAGTTTCCCGTATGTGTGAAATCTGATGTGTGAAGCTAGCGTTGTGCAGCTAGGCTGCTTGGGTGGATATTCATAGATTTAATAAAAACTGCTTGGCAGTGAGAACTTTTGTATATTTGCGTGATTCTATGTTGTAGAGCGTTTACGCTGCTTGTCGTTTTTCATTATGAACAGCACAGAATAAGCTCAGCTTTTTAATAATCTGTACTCGTTAACTTCAGTAGGGTGGAATCGGAATTAACGCGGGCAAACAACACGGTTGGAAGGATTAATGCGGCTTGCAGCATCGCGTGTCGGCGACGGGCGATGGCATGGAAGCGCAGTTTACGGGTGCCGCTTGTACTCTAGGTGGTGTGCTACGTATCGGCGCACACACCGGTTTGGGCGCGAAAAGCAGCAGCGGCGGGAATGTTGAAGCTCGCGTGAGCGCTTTGAGCTTTTCGTTTCGCTGAATTCCTCGCACTGCGCGTATAATATAGCGTACTAGTGTGCTCCTGGTTACGAAATGCCCAAAACTACTGCGTGCCGCGCTGCAAGTCGAATTCCTCGAAAACCCCGGACGTCTGCTACCCCGAGTTCCCTGCCAAAGAGCGACTCCGAGACGCATGCTTGCACATCTCCCGTCAAGGGATCAACAAGGGCAGCCAATGGAAGCCAAACTCCAGATCGGTCGTTTGCTCGCTGCACTTCAAAGAGGATGACTACACAGGGGGATTGAAGCGCAAGTTGTTGCCAACAGCTGTGTCGGAAAGATTTCCGTCGTACCCAATGTACATGCAGCCGGGAAGCCCAAAAAGGAGGAGGGCGCTTGTTCGGCCGCTGCTCGAGACGTGTGCGTCAGCATCTCAAGTACGTTATCAAGGTCAAGTGAGCACAATGGTTGCGGAAAATGAAACGATTAAGTATTCAATTCTGGGCCTAACGGTTAATGAAGAAAGAGGTCAACCGCACTCACCGCCAGAGGCAGACCCAATCCTGTATGCTCTCACGGACACGTAATCATGCGGCCAACGTAATTTTGAGACTCGAGAATGCCAGACTTCGTTCGATCTGACAGGCTTTTTCGATAACAACAATAGAAATGCCCGCCGCCTTAAAATGAAAGCAAACAGACTAAGCGAAAAAACTACAAGAACTGCAAAAAACGCTGCGACGAATTTCGCGAACGAGTGAAGAAGTTCGAGGAGGATCGCGCTGTAAGGCAGTTTGGCACCGCGGACAAATTTGTAAGCTCCTTTCAAACACCGTATTCCCACACCTCACAGACTGTCCGCTGATGTGGTGCGCCAGCAACAGGGACCCGTACCACTGTCATGAGCTGTGCGAAATGTTCTTGAAAATGGTATTGAAAAAGCTTCTTACCAACTGGGCTGGCGACGTTAATAGCTCCTTGGAGAATCTACTGAAGCTTTCGTGAAAACATTTCTCGCCGAAGGTTTTCCGCTTGTAAAGATGATTGCCGGTGAACCTTACGCGAAGAGGACTTACATATTTTCTGATAAACCCAATAAATCCCCCTTTAAATGTTGTATTAAATTTACCTTTTTATGTCCCACCGACTTAATATAGTTTAATTTACCTTCCAACTGTATATTACGTTTGCAACTAGTGTAAATTAAAGAACGACTGCCGCAGTTTTACAGCATTCCAAGTACTCATTTCCGTGTTTTGGTGGTTCCCATGTAAGTAGTGTTCTTTTTGCAATAAATCAGTTCATAGTTGCGTTCGCTCTGTCCACTTCATTCGTGTGTGCTTCGTAATTTTGGTACTCTGTAACCTAACGCGCAGTCTAACAATATTTACAAAGCAAATGAACCAATGCACCCTAAAAGGTAATAATATTATTCCAGTTTTCTATGAAAACGCAGTTAAAGCAAAGTGTGAAAATATCCAGTCATATTTGTCAATTCCGCATTAAGAAATGGGCGTGTAAGAAAGACACAGCATGAAACGTTTATGCGATTTTTACGTATGCGCAAGTTATAAGCTGCTATTTAATAAAAAAGAAATGCGATTGCTCAGACTAGCTTGCCGCGCCAAATATTATTCCTGAAAGCCTTTGTAAAGTCTTCAGAAACAAATCCACCTATTGCGCTCGATGTTAGCAATGCGCCACCTGCGAACGTCGCATGCGGCGCGCTAAAGGAAAACAAATGCAGCGCTGTGCCTGCTTCGGAAATACTAGTTAGTCCGTGACGCCTACATTATGAGTTTCCGTCTCATGTATCACCACATATTATTATACGTTATGAAGATGCTGACTTCGGCTGTCGGTGCCACCAGGAACAACTTGCACCGCATTGAAACCGTGACCGCGGCCGGCAGCCGCCGCTCTTCTGTCACCGATGATTAGCGCCACGACTGACGCTGTGGCGGAAAGGGAAACTAACGCCGTCACCGGCGGAGAGGCGCGTTCGGCAGGCCGGACCTAGTTTCCATCGAGCGGCCGTGTCCCAACTTGCCACTGAAAGGTCTCCATGACTGACAGGCCCGGATCGTTTTGTCCGGAGGACTTCCCATCTTCTAGAGAGTGGACCGCGTCTAGAGAGTGGACCAGCGGCGACAGCAGCTTCGGAAACTCGGCGTCAACTGGCGGAGGGAAGAACACGCAGGAGATAACCGTACGAACGCTGTGCAGAGTGTTCTCGAAGGTGGAGTTGGACGATTCCGCACGATCGTCACGAGGCGCACGCTCACATGCGCTCAGTATTTTGGGGGGATTTTTGTTTCTGTTCATGGACGGCGCAACCGATAACTTAAACAGCTCTGGCGTTTGAAATTGAGCCTGGATGGCAACTATATGCAGGGCCTCCGAAATGCGGCTCCGGCATGCTTCCCCGAAGCCACCTTGGACCCTGGCCCCTGGCGTTAGCTGAATGAATATGAATATACTGTTTGCGTTCAGATTCCGACTTTGAAAACGTCGACAACCGGTATTTGCAGCTCAACGTTCAGTGAGTTTAGACAGAGAAAAAGAGAATAACTTCAATGAAGACCAGTGATGTTAGCCGAGCTGTCGGGCTGGCTTGCTACGATAAATGAGAGAAGGAAAACAAAAATATAAAAAAACGTGAAAACGAAAAGATGTCATTTGATGCACCCAAAATTTTAAATCATAAAACTCTGTCCAGTTCTGTACGGGGAAGAAACTCCAAGAGAGCTTTGACTGCACGTGCAGCGTAACTGGGACCCGACCAAGGACCCAAAACAGCTCTCAGATCAAGTCCCGCACCAAGCTGCCTGCACAAAGATAATATGAGTTTCGGCCTTTGCACGGTGTACTTTGGAGACACGCATATATAACATGATGAATTTCGTCTCGTGAGCCACATCTGGAACAAAGAGGTGAATATGCCTGCTGGATTTTGTGCAGGTAATGTCCCGTGTAGGCCACATTCAAGTGACGTTTTAGGTTGGTAGAGGGGGTAATGCCACTCAGATGTATCTTACTTACTCAGGAGGATTGTCCAGAAAACAGATGCTTGTCGCAAGAAACGATGTCGGTTTTGGGGGGAAAGCAAAAATATACAATTAGATATACGAATGAAATAAAAAGTGGGTGCCTAGGGAAATAAAAGTGAGGAGAGGAAACGCAGAAGTGAAAAAGTAAATTGCAAGGAATAGAGAATGTGATGCAGACGAAGCAGTAAGAAAAAACGCGGGTGTGTTTAAAAGGGGAATCCGCCAGGGTCCCAAGGCAGCTAGCACGGCCGGCAATTTGATGAATGAATGTGGTCTACGGCAATGATCTCCGTTGCGTAATACCAGTGCCTTCGCAGCGAACGATGAAACTAGTGGAACGATGAAACTAGTGGTTGCATGAACCTTCTAAGTACTTACGTCGTACCGAGGAGAACCTTCGGCAGGATAAGAAAAATGATCCATCGTTTTTGGTTTGTTGTAGAATGAACACAGAGGCGAAGGGTCCAGATTACAGTGGTGCAAGAAATATTTTAAACACGCGACAGCAAAAACTGGTGAGGGTTACTTCCCAAGCTTGCGGCTGGCTTCTGCTGCACTTCCATGACTAATGAAGGGGCTCTGAGCCTTTGTAAACGTGATCAGCCTTGCTTCCAAATGGGCACAATCTAGGAAAGCGAGCTGAAATGGTGTGGTTCATGGGCGGTATAACCTCCGCTACTGGACCTCGCAATGTCATTCCCGGCATTGCATACGCTGATTCACTAAGCCAGATACCTGCCTGTCCAGGCATCCAAATCAAACCAAGTTTTCGTAAGCGCAGCGAAGAGGGCCGTTCGGCGACCCTCTAGTTGAGTGCTAGTCATGGCTACAGTGTCGTCCGACGACATTCGAATATTTGATTCTGCGCAGACACAGGCAGGAGCGTCTGTCGTTGTGGTGTAGGAGTTCCTACCGACTTAGGTCCCTGTTACTAAAGGCGGTAGTTCTGCTTTTTTTATTTCCGTTATATTTTTAGTTTATTTATAATTTTTATGGCTTAGGCTTAGTTTAGACTGTTTTGAAGAGAGCCTGCAAAATTTTTTCAACTTGTTTCGACATCTTAAGTGCTTGTAGAACGTAGTCACCCAACACACCCAGGACTTATATCAGGGGGCCTCGAAGTACCTCAGCCAAAAACTGCTGCGCTATGCCAATCAGACAACTTGAAAACTCGCTCAAAAGATTTTTCTCTCTTTCCCGCTCTTGGCGTTCTTCGACGGGCCGAATTACGTCACTGAGGCCATGTAGCGGCTGTTTGCTGGTTTTCCTTCAGTTGCAGCAATGAACGCTTTTCGATGGCAACTTTAAAAAAAAGCCACCAAAACAAATCAGCAATAGAAGGCGCATCTGCGGAGACGAGCAAATCACGCAGTGCCGCTTCCGTGCTGGCGATAACTATAGCTTTCGCAGTGCTTCCAGACGCGAAGGAAAGACTGAAAGCGTTTATCAGAAGTGTTGCAGGCTCCCTTTAAATTGTTTTTTTTTTGTGCGTTCAGTCATGTCAGGTTAGTTCACGTTACGTTACGTAAATGGGCGTGGAGTAGTGCCAGACCCGTTTTTTCATCGGAACGCCGGTGGACGTCCCTTTAATTGAGTGCTTATAGTATCATCGGACGGCTCGCCGCTCTCTATACACAGCATTTCGAAAGAAGGAAGACGGTAATGAAGCAAGAGCTTGACGTTGTCGGACGAGGTTGTGAATGTAAGGGCAGAGGAAATAGAAAAATTATCCGTGACAATTACTGCCTGTTGTTTAGACGAATCAAGCTTACGCAGGGCTAAGACAATGGCGAGAAATTCTTCATGGAAAGAGGTAATACACAGAAATATTTTAGCAGGCACAGAGCTGAAACATTTTCTATTTGAGTCTAATGCCTCAGGCTTTCTTCTAAACCAGAATAATATTGCCTATACACGCTGATTCTAAAAATATATAAACATAGAACAAACAAAAATTGTGATCATTTTCACAGAAAAAGTGCGAATAAAAACCATTTTGGTGAGAACATATTCATTATGGTTCAGAATGTGTAAAAAGCATTGAAAAATAACTAAAAAAATGGTTTTAGAAAGTGGCACTGTAACGGTTGTTGTACCGGAGCTACAAGGAAACAAATTACATGAAAATTAGCCGCTAAGACTACTCTACCATTGCCCGCAAGGAAGAAGCAGAAGATAAATGGAATCTTCGGAAAGACAACACACAGCTCCGCTGTTTCCAAAGACTTCACACTGGGTTGAACTCAGTTGACTTTTTTCATTATAACACGCATCATTGTCGAGCCCAGCACGCGGGATTTTCGATCGAGAAGTATGAAACTGTCCGAACCGACATTTTTGACTATCACGGCAGCGCCTTCGCACAGGCGAGGTGGGAGTTCCAGTAAACCTCGTTTAGAGACTCCAGGAATAATTAGGCAGAACAGCCATGACGGAATCAGCAAAATCAATGGCTCGATCCTAGCTGCTTACGTGCAAGTGCAGATGTCAAAACTGTTTATGAAAAATTGTCCGCGTATATGCTCCTTTCGGTGCAAATGTCGAAGAAAGGCGATAGTCAACTTGCCCCCCTGGCAAGTAAGTGCCTCCCGTATCTTTACCGCTGACCTGTCATGCTGTTCCTCTCCCGTCTCGTTCCACACAAAATAACACTCTAGAGGTTTGTTCAAGTCCATTTAAATTTAACGCGTTCCATTGCTCAAGGTTGGGCGCCTCGATGCCAGCGCTGCCGTACGGCGGAGATGCGAGTGAATAGAGTCCCCCTACTACAACGTTTATAGAACCACGTTACCCTGCTCCACGTGCGTTCCGAGCGGAAGGTGGCACCTATCTAGTGGAACCTTTCGTTGCTGTGGTCGTTTGATTTTTTAAAATGCCGCCAGGTAGCACGGGCAACAGCCGGCAACGGTTTCCATCAGTTGATGTAGCATTTTATTTGCTATCGCAAAAACCAAGCAACCGTGAATTTTTAATAAAGGAACAACGCAAGTACCACTCGTGTATTTATTTTCTGCCTTATATGTGCTTAGTGGCTTGTTCTTGTTCAACAATGTTGGCAAGTATGAACACTGACACCGGACTTAGAAGTTTAGTTTTGGCTGTGGGTATATAAGACTATTGCAAAGTTTCGGTTTTACTTGGGCCGGGTGACAGAATCGAGCCACAGAAAGACAGACCGACAGATAGATAGACAGACCAAAATTTCTGGGGTTTAAGTAGCCCAAGAAAGACTATCGTCTTTAAAACGGGCGACCCCGGCCTTCAGTACATGCTGCACATTCAGTACGTAAATTCAGTACGTACATCAAGTACATTCAGTACGTGCGCCTGCGGCCTGCACACCCGTCAGTTGCTGGTGTCTTCAAGAAAAGTGGTACGTACCTCCAGAGTAGCACTCGCAGTGAGGGATTGGCCGACCAAAGAATCCATCGCTAGAAAGATTTCGCTTTCAATAACCCTCATCGTTAGAATGAGGTGTGCATGATTTTTTTGTTAACACTAATGACCTCCGTACATATATGTACGGATGTCATATGACTGCGTGCCACTCCATGGACAAAGATATACCCCGTCCAGGGTCACGCAGACATATCTGCATGTCACCGTATCTCTGGCGCGTTCCTAGAGTGTCCAAGTGGCATATTCCTATCAACGCTATACTTTTCAGTTGCACACAGCGTCAACTCCATCAATCAATTTATCTTTACTTTGGTGACGATGATAGCAGCAACGGTGCTCTTATCAGTAAAAATGGCACATTTGATTAAGTGATTGAGGGGTTTAATGCGTCGTAGCTACAGCCGGGCTATGAGGCGCGCTGTAGTCGAGGGCACTGGAATATAGTTTGACTACTTGGGGATCTTTAACGTGCGCCAAAATCTCGACACACGGGCATTTTTGCTTTTCGCCTCCATCAGAAAAGCGGGTGCCGTAGTCAAGAATCGATCTCGCGTCCTTGGGCTAAGTAGCAAAACGTCTTAAGCTATGTTCAGACTACCGATGCAAAGCCATATCGTGATCTATGGACGTAAAAAAATGGCATGTCACGCAGTTCGATTGGCTGAGACGTGAAATGACGTCATTCTTTAAAGTTGTTACGAAAGTTGCGGCAACAGTCTGAACCCGGCCTTAGTCACTGAGGCATCATGGCGTTTACGCCGCGCATTTCTACAACATGGGAATAACACAGCCAGGGTAAGATAGTGAGTTTCAACAGGAACACGTTAAAAATACACTTGAAAAAACAAAGGTCAAAGAAAAGGTAAGCGGACAAGGCTGTTTTTAGGGGTGAATAATTGATTGCACAAAAGTAACACCAGTGTACGCGCGCAACTTCATGGGCTGTTTTAAGTGCGATGCACTTTATAAGCGACCCTGAATTCCGTTGACCGCCGTCCGTCCACATAGCAACAGCTGCGGGTGCGCGCGCTCCTCGTCTTCCTTGGCAACGGGGGGAGATGGCACATACCCACGTGGGGGATTGGCCAGGAATCTCCTCGTCTTCCTTGGCAACGCGGGGAGATGGGCGCGCGCTGCCTGGCCGCTGACATGGCACATACCCACGTGGGGGGGATTGGCCAGGAATCGGGCGTGAGAAGGGCTAATGCACCCGCTTAAAGGAGTACTGACACGAAATTTCAAAGCTGAGATCCGCTCTAGCAATCAAGTACAACGACAACACAAATAGGTGTCTGTGCATGGCACATACCCACGTGGGGATTGGCCAGGAATCGGGCGTGAGAAGGGCTAATTCACCCGCTTAAAGGAGTACTGACACGAAATTTCAAAGCTGAGATCCGCTCTAGCAATCAAGTACAACGACAACACAAATAGGTGTCTGTGAATAAATGCATCTTTCTTTCTTTGTAGTTGTGTGTGTGTGTGTGATCTCTCTTTCGCGAACATTACCGAACCGCGCAAATTCAGCTCGTGAATTCGCACTTTCACATTCTTCCCCTCGGGGAAATGCGGGGAATTTTTGCCTGCTGCAAGGTTCCTCAGCGTTCTTTCTTCTTCTTTCCCTTTACTTTTCCTTTTGGATCATTCTGCGCTACCAGCTTCTACTCGACCTCAGTACACGCTCGGTATCATCGTCAACTACACGATTTCATTTTCTTATTTTCGTAAAAGGCTGTGTATAGGTGCTGCCCGACGGTACTATAAGCACTCCACTATATCGACGTCCACTAGCTCTTCGTAAAACGCAGGGTCTACAGGGCCGCCGACGACATTTGAATATTTATGACTAGGCTAGCACCACCCGAAGCATCTATCGGTGTGGTGGGGGGGCTCCGTCTTAGCTCGTTCATGCCTAGGACTGGGGTTCGATAACAGCTCTTGCCTTTTCGTTCTTTTGTTTCACCTTTAAATTGAAGTATTATTTTTTTTTGTTTACGTTAGTTTTTGGTGTTTTTTAAATGCTTGCTGTCTGATTGTTCGGTCATTTTATGTTAGTTTAGGTCACAATGCCTTGCTTTACGTTAGGTAAAGCGATGGAGTGCCAGACGCGGCAGGTTTTTACAAAAAGCCGGTGGTCGTTAATATAGTGGAATGCTTATACCACTACCTCAGACCATAGAGTTTGTGCTAATATATATAAGAGGGCAATCAGTTGCCACGGTCTAGGCGAACCGTGCTTCAGCGAGAGTTTCGTCATGCAGTACCAAGCAGGCACGTTCCACTTGTCCTTGGCAAGGCTCATGAGCTGGCTGGAAAGTTGCCTCTGGCTTATAAAAGCAAGAATACTTCTGTAAAAAATATTCAAATTTGTTTTTTATTATAAAATTGACGCTTCAAACAGATTTATTTGTCAGGAATTCTTTGGAATCTTCACGCAAGAAAGATCAAGAAAAAGATGTGACCCTTTTTGTTAATTTTGACTTCGAGACAAAAAAGAAGCCATGTGGCTAGCCAAGCCAAGTAAGCAAGGAACGTCTATAGTTGCAACTGCGGCGCCCACGACGGCCCGCGATTGCAGCGGCAGATTTCCCTCTAGTATATATTAGTATCAAACTCTATGCCACAGACGCTTCGGCCGGTGCTAGCTTAGTCCTAAATATTCGAATGACGTTGTGACGGCACTCTCCACACTTCTACCTAAAAAAATTACGTCGCAGCCTAAGTTGGGAAGCACTTGCTTTGCCAATCCCCCACGTAAGTATGTTGCCGATGCTCCTCAGGCAACCGACCAACCCAGCAACTCACGAGCCGCGAGCGCTGCCAGAACGAGCCACGTTCATCGCCGTCGTCGTTCTGAGCGTGCACTCGAGCGCAGAGCAGGAACGCTGTCCCGCCCACCACCCCGACGCAAGGCCTACCGAGTTCTCTGAGGACCACGAACCCCCGGAGCCATGGCACGCGGTAAGAGACCGTCCACCG
Source organism: Haemaphysalis longicornis (assembly GCA_013339765.2). Lineage (NCBI taxonomy): Eukaryota > Metazoa > Arthropoda > Arachnida > Ixodida > Ixodidae > Haemaphysalis > Haemaphysalis longicornis. The sequence goes on from CM023458.1 coordinate 71,443,773, forward strand.
CGATTCCTCAACCCACCGCTGGGCCGGAAGAAAGCTCGTCGCCGCCGATAGCAGAGATAATTCACTGCCTTCGCGAGGCTTAGCTCAGAGGTGGGGACATTGCAAGCGGGGCGGGCCATTAGCGCCATTTAAAGATGATAGTGGGCCAGTACAGGTGCTCTGCGTTAAATGAACGCGAAGTGCCGAACTGTATGAATGCGTATCTTTCGACGTACTCGCACACGATGCAGCTTGGGGTCAGCGCGCCTAGAACGTTACCCCGGCGTAGAGCAAATGTATTGGTACGTGCCTGCTGTGCCGAAGTCTGTACGAACTAGATATCCTGCGCACCGACTCTGCGCCCACCACAAGCTCAGAATGGTTCCACCAACCCGCCCTGTAGTGGGCGGCTAGTCGGCCCGCTGTGTCGGCAGAAAGAACGGCCCGGCATGGTGTATTCCTTATGCGTTTCTCTGGTTACAAGCCCTGTCTATGCCATCCTTCGTCCGATTACAGTGTGATTAATAAATAAAAAGGCAAGATTCGGTTAAAGCGAGTCTGGGGTGTTAGGCCTTAGTCTTATAGCGGCCGGCGTGGCTCTGACCAGTACGGTGATGTTGTTCGCCCACGTAGAACGCCCCAGTACGTACTTCGGCACGTGCTTACGGCGATGCGTGGGTACGTCGTTAATTACACCTTTAGTACACCTTGATTATGCTCAGGAAGAGAGGGAAGCATAAAATTTGTTGAGCAATCTAAGGAGATTCCCCATGTAGATCCTAACAACGGAACTGCTCTGGCGCTAGCCCTGGCGCAGTCTCGGCTGGGATCGTGTCACACTCTCAGGAGCAGGCTTCTCTAAAGTCACTCAAACTATACTCGGTGACAACTTTAGAGCGGCACCTGAAGTTGCCGCTGTGCCTTATCACCATAGCCGGTTGTTTCTCCGCGTGGCGCAAGTAGGGCGTTACTCTGAATATTGTGAACATGGCGTGAGCTGTTCCCGTGATTTTTTGGACTTAATATGCTCATAAACGACTCCAGTGACGACAAACAAACTGCGTGAGATAAGGCAGGCGATATCACGCATTCATAGCAAACCCCTTTCAAAACGCGCGCGCACTGACGTCACGGGTCCGGCGCTTTGGCGGAGTGATACACTACATGAGGTGGTGCCGTTCTTGAGTTGTAACCGAGTATAGGAAGGTACCGCCATCAGCGGGCGGCGCGCGGGCAACATTGGGGGTTCGCGTAGAAATCGCCGCTGGCGTGTGTAAGAACTTTTGTACAGTTGGCTAGTAAGCCCTTCTTATTAAAGTGAGAGCTTTCTTAGTGGGGCCTGTGGCTCTCTGTGAAAAAACTAATGCGTTTTCCCATAGGCCGGTTGATCTACGGGAAAGCTCGGATATGATATCTCTGGACATATTCCGTGTGCGTGAAACCGGCCCTTTTATCGGGTCAAAACGGTTACTCGAAAATCGCCACGAGGGAACGGTTCGAGATGAGACAATACACGTATCGATCATGAAGAAGAGGTGCAAGAGTATACCTTTATCTCATAAACCACGTATCGGTATACATTTAGATCGTTCGTAGATGCGTTTACTTAGTTCGCGAGAAATCGTCGCATGGGTTCGTTCGTCGTTCCGGATTTCGGTCTTCAAAGATTTGGCGATCAGTTGGACACACTTTTTCAGAAAAGGTTGGACGCCCTTTTAGCAATTGTGCTTCTCTCAACTACCTTTAGGAAAGCTTGGTGAATTGATGTGTTATTTGAAGATTGCGTGTAATTTGCGAACCAAATAGGAAACGCGCGCTAGAAAACTATTTTTCCGCAATAATGGCATTACAAAGCTAGCACAAAAACAAAAGGTGACGAAGCGTATATTCTGCGTATATCACCGACGATAAAGATGGCAGCAAAACGGAAAAGAGTCCGGCCGTTGCGACGACCTGTTATATCTCTGCTAATTTACGGCTGGCTCAACTGCTTCGAGACGATCTAAATCTGTTTTTTTAAATGTCGAGAAAAATCCGCGGTTTCGAAAAGGCATTTTAAAATAGCGGTAACATTCGTTCTGGGTTTATTACTGAATCGGCGGATAAGATGCATGTAAACGCCTGAAAAATCGCGGTTTACAACTGGTCGTTGCGACACCATAAAAACCTCTTTGTTGGCTTATTGCAGCTGCATTTAAGTAGCCTGGTAGGCACCCATCACGTTCCTTTTGTTCTTGGTCTACAGGCCATTGTCGAACAAAAAAAACTAAAACTCTGCTCGGTAAACTACAACGCACCGCACGCCATCCATGCGTTACACAATCTTTGGAAAAATGAAAACACTATCACTCCAAATATTTTATTCAATTCAGTGCAGCACACTTCCAAACACTGGAATCTATGATTTGCGGTTTGATTGATTGAGAATGCTTAGTGCGAAATGACGAAGTTTCTTCACAAGATCCCGCCTGTTTCGCATTCGTCTGTCGATTGCTTGGCAGCGGCGACAAATTTCATTAGGACCCACTGAATGATACCGCCTACGCGACCGCCGAGGTGAGCAGTTCCGGCGTGCGGGGATGATGATGATGATCATGATGATGATCAGTGGCTTTCCCTTTGAATCGGGGCGTCGGTTGTCAGCAACCGACTTGCCTGTTTTAAGTGCGAATGCACTTTATAAGCGACCCTGAATTCCGTTGACCGCCGTCCGTCCACATAGCAACAGCTGCGGGTGCGCGCGCTCCTCGTCTTCCTTGGCCACGGGGGGAGATGGCACATACCCACGTGGGGGATTGGCAAGGAATCTCCTCGTCTTCCTTGGCAACGGGGGGAGATGGGCGCGCGCTGCCTGGCCGCTGACATGGCACATACCCACGTGGGGGATTGGCCAGGAATCGGGAGTGAGAAGGGCTAATGCACCCGCTTAAAGGAGTACTGACACGAAATTTCAAAGCTGAGATCCGCTCTAGCAATCAAGTACAACGACAACACAAATAGGTGTCTGTGAATAAATGCATCTTTCTTTCTTTGTAGTTGTGTGTATGTGTGTGATCTCTCTTTCGCGAACATTACCGAACGGCGCAAATTCAACTCCTGCATTCGCACTTTCACATTCTTCCCCTCGGGGAAATGCGGGGAAATTTTTATTACGTTTACTTGCCCTAGTCCCAGCTAACCTATAGATTTGCATCCTCCCTCCCATCTCTCCCTCTTTTCTGTTTTAAACTCATCGCCTCCACCCCCCTTTTTTCTACCCTCGCTGTTCTAAATTCTCATCCGTATGATTACTCCGCCTGCGTACCCGTCCCTTCCCTACTTTTCCTCCACCACCACTCCAGTCGCCTCTGCGTCACCTCTATGGCCTTGAAGTTGAGATTCCCCCTCGCCCCAAATCCAAAGCCTCCGCCAGCGTCGTTTTCCCCTCACCCCGCGGTGGCCGTATCTCTGGGCAGCTCCTGACAATATGGTCTATAGTTTCCCGATCACGCGGCATTCCCGAACGATGGGAATGCCGCGCCATCTACTGTGAGCTCCGTGAGTGACACCCCCCCCCCCCCCGCTGCCGCCTTCGCCTCGTTGGAGTTTGTTGTCCCGCACGCCGCGAAAGAACCGTTTGATTGAGAGCTAGAAAGCTTCGCTTTAAAATGTAAAATGACGGAAGCTCGCGCTAACGCGTAATACTTGAAGCTAGCGGAGCTGGAACGCAACAGTAGCGTGTTTCCTCTGTTTGGCCTCACAGCGTTGTTTAAGCGTCGCCGCTGTACGAGCGACCACAGCTGAATGTTCGTCCAACTCCATCGCACACGGCTCGGTGCGCATGTCGCCTTTCTTCGGCGCGCGCACTTATCGCTGCGGCCATGGCCTCCGCAATCACCCCACGCACGGGGGAATCTAGGATATTCTAGCATGGAGAAAAAAAAAGTTTAGGAGGGACCGTCACGTGACAATCTTGAAGCCTAGTCATAAAAAATAAAAAGGAAAGACTGATGGGAGGTGTTCTATTCACGTGACAGGCAAGCGGTAGTTCTTTGCGCCTCATGTGGCCCTTCGCCGACGCTGCGTGCGTGCGTCTATCCGTTTGGTTGCCGGGCCGTCCGCGTATTCGAGTTTCGGCGACGAGTCGTTGCGCGCAGCTCTGCCTGCAACCCGAAACGCGCAGCGGCCTGATCGTGCGGGCAAAGTGGTCGGACGGGAGAGGCAGAAAACATCTTTGTTTACTGAGCTTTCGGACCCGTCGAAGTTCACGCCGCAGTAGGAGAGTTGTGTGCCGCCGCCGCGTGCAGAAGTGGAAATGATCTTTTCAACTTTGCCGCTCAGGCAAAGTTGAAAAGATCAACCATTTTAACCGTTTCTTTAACCATTTATTGGCAAGGCGCAGTCAGTCCACAATTCAGCAAGGTCCCTCCCAGGCATAATCCACCATTCGTTTTTTTTTTTTTTTCATATACGTATTGCACCGATCGAGCGGTCCTCAGTGGACAAACAGCCGGAGTACTGCTTGCGACGCGAGGTGGTCACACCCAACATAAGGGTTCTGAACCCTTTGTTTTCCAGTGCACTGAAGTAGATAAAAACGTACCATCACGCCGGAGCACCGGAAAGGCGAACGTATGCAAAAGCGCGCGCGAAACCAAAGCTAGTCTCACCACCTCCCCGCCAACACGACACTCGTTACGCGCGATAACTCAGCAGAATGCCAAACGCAATCGACACAGCACACCTGGCAAACACCGCGCAGCTGTAGGCCGCTCCATGCTTGTGAATGTTTACGGCGGCGCGTTCGAGCGATCCAACGTCACAAGTGCAATTCGGCTTGCAGCTCGCGAGGGTGCTTCGTAAGAAGGCGATCGAAGTCTCGCCTTGCTTTGAACAGCGGCAGCGGCAGTACTTCCACGATACGAAGCTTGGAGCGCAACGCTGGCGAACAATCTTGTACGGCGCCTTCGGCGACGGCGCTCGCCTCCATCTCCACCGGCAGCCAGCCGGAGCCACTAAATGCTACCGCGGGCCTGAGAGTGGTGCTTTTTCCATAATGCTAGAGTGAACTAGAATACTTGTATTCTAGTTCACTCTAATAATGCATTGCGCGGGAGGAGCCCGAGGAGAGGAGAATGCGGCGTCAGAGGAGGTTGGCTTGCCAAAGCTGTGCCGCCTGACGTCATGCTCCCTCCTAACATTTTCTTTCCTCCATGTATTCTAGGCACTATAAAGGAGGCCATGCTGCGGCGGCGGCGTCCTCGCCTTCCTACGCCAGGTGGCGTCACGGGTCCCGCGCGCTTCTCAGTTCCCTCGCCTATCTCTCACCGCCATCGGGCGCTGCTCCAGTCCGGGCGCTTGCGGGAGGGCTCTACCTCTAGCTCTCAAGGTCACACTGGTCACGCCGAGACGCCTGCCCGAGGTAGCGTACTGTAGCTTTCGCTACAAAACGAGGTTCAGCACACTGGGCTGCGACAGTACGAGAACTCAAGCCTGCAAAGTAGCGCTTGCAAAACGGCTCCGAAAAGCACTGGAACCTTAACCACATGAGAAAAATGGGGCATGAAAGTCTAATCGACAGACGTTTCACAGGACACAACCCTAGATAAAAATGGTAGCTGGTACTAGATGGTGTATAGTTAAATGCCGAGCTGGTCCCTGTTGGGACCACCGTTTTTTACTTCCATAACCCGACTACAACAGCGCTCAGATAAAATAATTCGTGATGGCGCCTTTCCGACGAATTGCGTGACCAAAATAAATCTGTCTCCCCGCAATCGTATTAAGTGCGTCTAACTTGGTCGGAAATCTGTTTAGACCAACGTATCACCAAAACCAACGTTTTAGACATTTTATGCTACCTGGGTAAGGGTACAAAACGAGGAGGGTAATAGTTAATTCCAACAAGCCTATGTACAGGCTCGAAAATGGCACAAACATTGAAGGAAGGCTTTTGCATTGAGGAATGCTATTAACTCTTTGGTGAAAGAGTCATAGTTAATGAGGGCGGCGATGTTACCTGGGAGCTGATTCCAGTGAAGAATATCAAGTAAGAGTGGCGAGAAGGAAATAGGTTAGTACGTGCGAATAATGGATAGAATTTCAATGCAGGTTCTAAACGAGAAAAAAACGTGATCAGCGGGTTTACTGTTCCAGACAGTGAAAGAAGACCGGCTGTGGTACAGCCTATGAAAAACCGATAAGAGTATGAAGCCGGCGTTGTTGTAGAGGAGGTATAGTTCAAGAGAATGAAACGGGGAGCTTTATTTTAGAGTGCTTCAAGCTGGGTTTGGGTTGGCAATGGGTGGGTTCGATAGCTGCAAACCGTTTAATTAGTCTAGGGCCTGTAATAACACAGGAGCAGGAGGAAGCAAAACGTTTATTTAGCAAAAAATATCAGGGGAGATTGCCTCATCAGTCCAGGAGGCCGCGCGCCGCTGCTTGCTATCGTGTGGCCCGGTGAATCAGCTGCGCTGCTCGTGCAGGTCTGAACTGGTCAACGCGCATTTTCACTGACCAGGGGTTGAGGAAGAGAGGGAAACAGGGCATTGAGGGAACAGGAAGGCGAGGTGGGAAGTGGTGGCAGGAACGTGACCGTCTGGGCAGCTATACTCGAAGCCTGAGGTGTAAATGGAGGAGAGGATGGTGGCGTTATAGTACGTGCCGGTCGGCACGTACTATAACGCCACCATCGGCTGCCATCGGATTCTTGATTCTTCGACGGAGAGGGTAGGGTGTGGCGGGGGATAGCTTCGGCGAGTGTGATGGTAGTGGGGTCGGTGAAGGAGGGGGGGCACGAGGGCGGAGAGTGGGCGTCGTAGAGGCCGAGCAGCCTGGTTTCCTGTAGGGAACACCCGGAAGTGAAGGTCGCGGACCGCAGCATGTGCTGCTTCATTCCCAGAAAGTGCGGCATGTCCCGGGGTCCATGATTGTAGTGAAGGTACGGAATGGCTTTGATATTATCGAGCGCTTCTTGAGCTACTCTCTCAGTAGGTAATGTCGGCAGGCTTGTTGAGAATAGGTGATTGTGGTTACGTGGGTGGCGGTTCTGTCAGTGGCCACCGCGAAGGCTATGGCGGTGGCTTCAACAGCGGTAGGAGAGAGATGATTGAAGGTATCTGCGTTGAGAACGGTTTCGTTGTTGTCGGTGTCTAGCGGGGGTATAACGGGGTTTGGGCTGTGTCGGTACTTCCGTCGAAGGTACTGCACTCTGGCTTTGCGTCGGCGGGGTTTGTACGCGCGTGAAGCATGTGACGTGGAATTGGTGCCCCTTTATATTGTTCCGGATGTGCGGAGTGAGGGGGTGAAGCGCGTTATGGAGGTTTGGCGTGGAACTACCATTAGGCCGTTCCACGCCCAAATTTTGCCACAAAGCCAAGTGATCCTGCCAGTTTTTGTTGTCGGTACGGGAACTCATGGCAGTAGGTATGTTTTTTTTTTTTTTTTGGTGGCGTTTCCTTTCCTATACTTATTGCTTATTTCCCTAATGAAGCCTCCACCTTTCTTCCTCTAAGCAAAGCAGCATAGTTGCCGGGGATTACCATTCGCACCATTGGGACTTTAAGACAGACACTTGTAATTGGTGCTTGTTAGATTGGCAAGAACAAAATAATGTAATGTGGTTCCACTCAGGTATCGCCACGTTTTTTTTTTTTCGGAAACAAACGTGTTCAGTCTGAATGTTCGCAAACGGTGGGTTAGTTTCTCATTGCAATACAGTATATTTTCCTACAAGTGGTGACCATATACCGATAGTTTTGTATATGGCGGTTTTCCCAAGCACACCGAATTGCGGAGTGCAGACCTTTGTTAATTATGAAATTATGGAAACAAAACTACGCTGGTCATACACCTCTCTGCCCGATGATTCTACCCTGAGCACTCAGAGAGAGCCCTGTCCACCTCGGGCTTTGACGACCACCTTTGGCTGGTGAAGAGATTCGAAAAAGCCGGACGGTCTCAAGGGGGTCTGGAATGAATGAGGACGCTTTCTAAAGGCTAACTGCTTTGCAAATACGTTTATTCCTCCTCCTCTATAAAGATCACCACCCTAAATGGAACGATCCTGATGAAAATATTACTAAAAATATTCTGCGGAAATTCAGAGAATTACCTACTAATCCGTAGCATTCTTATCACTCCTTTCTTGAGTTCCAGCCAAATTTTTTTGCTTTTTTCTAAATCCTGTCCGACCAAATATCTCCAATTACGCTATTATAACTATTACTCGTGGAGCGTAGGCTATATCTTCAATATTGTGGAAATGCCATGCGTTATACGCTTTGCTATTTTCCGTAACTTTTAATATTTTTCTTATTTTTTTAATTCTTCAAAATTTCATCCCACCAATTATCTCCATTTACGGTATTACAACAACTGCGTCTGGAAGTTTCCAGAAATTTGCTTTATTGTGAAAATGTAGGGCGTTACACGGTTCTCTATTTTCCGTAATTATTTTATATTTTCCTTATTTTTTTTACTTTTTCATAATTTCGTTCGACTAGTTATGTTTATTTACGCTATTAAAACGATTACGGGTGAAACCTTCCCGAAATATACATTATTGTGGAAATTCCATGCTGTATACTTTTTTAACATTTTCGGAAATTTTTAAATTTTGGTTATTTTTTATGTTTTAAAATTTAGTTCGACCAATTATCTCCATTTACGCTATTCTAACGACTACACTTAAACGTTCGCGAAATCTGCATTATTGTGTAAATGCAGGGCGTTACACGCTCCGGGCTGTGGGGGTACTCAGAAAAGAATGCCACGCATTTAAAAAGCGCGGTTTATTGTTTAATCAACCAAGAGAGACGGTATGAGACCTTGGTGGCATCACGTCTGCGGTAGTATCGGCGAAGGAAAGCGTCATGAAAAAAATTGGCCGCGTATCTGCTCCGTTCGTTGCAAATGTCGTCAAAAGACGATAGTCTTTATCGACTTTTGCCAAGTAAATGCCTCCATTCGCTTTCCCGCTCACCTCTCATGTTGTTCCTCTTGCGTCGCGCTCCTCCCAAGGTAAAGACGCCAAAGGTTTGCTTAAATCATTTTAAATTTCCCGCGTTCCACTGCTCCAAACCGGGTGTCTCGATGCCAACGCTGCCGTACGACGAAGACGCGCGTGAATCAAGGCGCCCTACTTCAACGTTTATAGAACAGCGTTTCCCTACACCGTGCGTTGCGAGCAGAACGTGGAACCTATCTAGTGGAACCCTTCGTAACTGTTGCCGGTTGATTACTTAAAATGCCGCTAGAAGCTATAGTGGCGCGGGCGACAGCAGGCGACGGCGAAGTGATTTTTTTTTCTGGTTTTGATGAAGTATTTAATTTCGCCAAAGTCAAGCATGTATGATTTTTTATAAAGGAACACTGCAAATATCACTTCTGTATTAATTTGTTGTCTTATATTTGCGTAATGTCTTGTTCTTCTTCAACAATGTTGACAGGTATGTACATTACACCGGACTTTAGCTGCGACTATATAAGACTATTGCGCAGTCACTGTTTGGCCGGGTGGCTGAATCCAGTCAACAGACAGACAGACAGACAGACATAGACAGACCAAACTTTCTGCGTTTAAGTAGCCCAAGAAAGACTATCGTCTTTAAAAAGTTTACCCATTTATTTGCTCAGTATGGCATGGATACTGAGGCAATCTTTATCACTCATGGTGGCTCGGTCGGCATAATTTTTTACACGCCGTGGACGCGGTGCTGCCGCCCTCAAAGCCCAAACCGTAGCATCTCCCCTCAATATTACCATTACGTAAGTTTTGTCAATGTCCTGTCGATCCCCCCCGTTAATTTACCCTGTATAACGTTTTTTTTTCTAATACCAAATTACTGCCTACATGATTGCTGACGGGTTTCTTGGACCATCATCTGGTTAGTTTGAATTCGCACGTGGTAATATCGACTCATTCGTCACAATGCGCGCACACAGAGGCTGTGGCGATTTAGCCCTCACCGCAACTGTTCCCGTCGATTCGCTAACGTCTGTATACCCCAAATTTCCAATGCCCAGTTCCTTGCAATACTCCTTTCACTTCCTCGCACCGTCGATTTTCTGGCACCTTCCCATTTATGAGACCTCGACCTCGTATGCGTCCCTGTTCACATAGGATTACGGCTGAACGAAGCAGCGACTGCCAATTTGCGTTTTTAGGTCCGTTATCAACGCCCGGCGAGGTTGCAGGAAGGTGTTATTCATTTTTTTTGAAGACTATGCACATTTAGCAACAAGCGTATGTTGTCAAGTTCCACAGCTCATTATTTATATTGTCACGAAGCCAAGGACGATGCAGTTGTCTTAAAGGAGAAACAAGTTTATTGGAGCAAACTTGTGCTCCCCTAACAACTCAAAAGAATAGAGAGGCGCCGAAGCAGCGGTCGACAAAGTGACTTTCGCAGGCGAGTGTCGTCGAATCGAATGCCGCGGCGTCTGCTCTGCAGGCTTTTAGCGCGAGTGTTTCTGGAACCATTGATTCGCACCGAGAACATTGTAGATCACAGAAGATTATTCTGGGCTAGCGACGTTAGGGCGAAACAGTCTGCTTATCTGAATGTGATAGCCCATGCGGCATAAAAATAAAGAATGGAAGGCGCGCCTTGCTTGGAACGCAGATAACACAGCCGGGCGTGGCCCAGCAGTAAAAACAAACAATAAATAAGCAAACCCATATACGTTTTTTTTATTATTTATTCAGTACTGCCAGCCGCCCTTTGGCAGCCAAAGCAGTAGTGGTACAATGCAGAGTACGAATACAGAGTTTACACGCGACCAGTAACACGGCCCGCGGTTCACAGGGAAGCAATAATGCAGTAAGCTTACAGAGTGTTAGACACACAAGCACACGCAATCAGTACACGGCCCACACTTCGCAAAGACGCAGTAATTCTCGTTACAAATGAGATGCCTACATGAGTATACAATAAAACCGGCAATGCTAGTCTAATGCAAAACACAACAAAGTACACTACGCGCATTGCCTAGGATGTGCGAAAAAAAGAAAAATCTGACGTTGCCATGTAAAGATAGGAAAACCTTGCGAAAAAATTACGCCCATCTTTCCCCGAGGGAACCCTGATGTGATGCGACGCATCGGGGGGTTCAATTGGCGTTTCCGTTGGGTTGATTCTCTAAATCGCGTGAAACGTTCAGCGTCACGTGCCCGTCGCTTGGCAGCCTTGTCTTCAGTTGAAGAAACGTTGCCATCAGCGTTTGGATTGACGCTGGTACTCGATTTTGTCAAACCACTCGTCGTCGTCGTCAAGCGAAGCACAAGCAAAGTCAAGCGCAGTCAAGCGAACGCACTTGACTGAACCGGCGCAGGGCGCTCACCGCTTTATATTCAGCCCTTGAAGGAGGGGAGATGAACGGAGGAGAGTTGCGCATGCGCAGCGAGAGCAAATGCGAGAGAGAAGCGCCAGCGAAGCGCGCGCAGCTGTTACGATAATGAGACAGAGAGAGCGCGTTGCACACAGCTGTCGGAGAGAACGGGGGAGAGTTGCACATGCGCAGGTGGTGTGCGGATGCCGACGCCGACAACGACGCAGGAGGGACATGCCCCAGAGCAAGAGATGCGTCGCATCTAAAAACAAGCGCAGCAGCTGTTGTTATGATAATGAGCCGAAGTGAGAGTGTTCGAGCGGTCGGAGAGAAGAACGGAGGAGGGATGCGGACGGACGGCGCGACGACGACGCAGGAGGGACATGCCTCAGAGCAATAGATGCGTCGCATCTAAAAAAAAGACGAGCAGTGTGCGTTAGTGGCATGGTTGCAAGCTAACACTTGAAATACATTAGTTTAACAGAATAGAAGGGGAACGAGACTTGCACTTCAGTCATAAACAATTTTGAACCGCCGTTGAAAAAAAAATTTTGATTAGTGAAGTTATAGTAACGTCGCGTGGCAAAGTGTTCCATTCTGCTATCGTTCTCGGGAAAAAGGATAGAAGGTGAGCGTTTGTTCTCGTGAAAGGCATTAGGATTGTTTTGTTGACCTTGTTCCGGGATTATGCAGCATTATGTTCATGGCATTATGCACCGGGCATGTCCTCAGGTAGGTGCGCCTTTGTTGTGAACATGGAGATAATGCATATTCGTTACAATGACACGGCTTGTCACCAATGAGAAGGTACCTTGTCGAGCCAATACACCAACTTCAATGCCGCTTACTTCATTTACCCCTTCATTTACCATTCACACATGATGCCGGTCTTATACCCCTGCCACACGGGCACTTTCAAACGCGATTGAAGTGCATCGCGATCGAGTTTTCGAGCGCGCTCGACGCACTGCCGCTGCTACACGGCCCGTTTCAATCGCGATCGAGAAGTTGCCCCGGTTGCAGTCGTGTACGCTAAATGGCACTAACAATGTACTGGCGTGGCTGGAGCCTTTCTGCGTAATTTCAAGCACCCCTTTTTTTTTTCTTGCCTGGCCGCTTTTCTTGCTTACTAACGTAAAAACCAACGCAACGAGCGTTCCTAACTAAATGAACGCGGGTGCGGCCGGTTATATACAGATTTTGCCGCCTGAAATATACCTGCAGTTTTCTTTGCGCTAAGCATCTGGGAGATGTATGACAAGCGGGAGCGGTTGACGAAATTAGAACGGTTATGACAATTTAAACCGCGTGGTTTTCGAAGCATCAGCGTGATTCCCTGACGACGGTACACCAGGCCCTAATTGCGTACGTTATCTCGCTGCGCCGCCTGATTCCGGCAGTCGTTTAACATCGACCGTTAACGACCTGCGACGACAACGTGAGCCCATAAATTTCTTTAAAAAAACGTACGGTACTAGACCTCCCGGCGGGTGAAGTGACCTAGTAAGGTTGATGGCGCAACAACAGCAGGCGTGCTTCAGAAGGGTACGCTGTAATTGTTTAATGGGCTGTGGCCTCGTAGGTGTTGTGAAATCCCCCCCCCCCTACCCCGAGACGGCCGCTGCGAGAGCAGTCTGTCTTGATTTTACCTAACCGGCCGAACCGCTTCCGCTCACTGACTAGCCAGAGTCACTGTTAATTATTGATAGTGACGCTGGATAGTCAGTGAGCGGAAGCGGTTTGGCCGTTTAGGTAAAATCAAGACAGACTAATCACTCGCAGTTGTGAAACGACACCAGCTGTACTGGACGGGAGCAGTCTGTCTTGATTTTACCTAACCGGCCAAACCGCTTCCGCTCACTGACTAGCCAGCGTCACTATCAATAATTAAGTGATTCTGGCTAGTCTGTGAGCGGAAGCTGTTTGGCCGGTTAGGTAAAATCAAGACAGGCTGCTCTCGCAGCGGCCATTATCCGGTAGGGGGGGGGGGGGATTTCACAACACCTACGAGGCCACAGCCGTTTAATGTACCCACTACAACGCAAGTTACACCGGTTGTCGGGCACCATACACTTCTTGTAGAACCCATGATTTAGAAAGTCGGAGCGTTTGGAAATTGTGGCTCCAGATGAAGCTACGGATGAAGAGTAGGTTTCTTCTTGGTGGTGAATCCGTAATGAGGAAGTAATTTTTTCCTCCTGGTGGTTGTTGCGAGGAATCGTCCGTGTGAGCCTAAAGCGCGTTTAGCCACTGTGCAAGTCAATGCTGACGGTGGGGCAGCTTGTGCCTGCTAACGTAGTAACGTTTCCTTTCAGGGCCACCCCTTGCTCCCAAGGATGATTCGAGCGAGCGTTCCCGAAGTGCGGGGAGAACCGGCCGCCATCCATCATGGCTACTCTTTGTTTTTGCCGTGCTGAATCTGGTGGCCTCCGTAGTTCCAGGTACGTCGGCCACTCGTGTGACCCCTCAACATGTAGGGCAACAATACTTAAACCGACCCTGCAACACTTTTAAATGCAGAGCATTTCATCAACTCACGATGTCACCCGCGTTGACGTCCGTAGTCGTAGTCCGCACCCCTCCCCCTACACTATATAAAAAAAATACTATCGGGCGCCTGGTTTCGATCCGTCGACCCTGCGGATGTACATGGTGCTCTACCCACTGCGCCACAAAGCCGACACAGAATGGGAAGCTACGAACGCGCCTTATATCCTTGACTCATTCAAACTACGTCAAGAAGCTGCTGATACAACGCATTCACTACAACCAACTCCCCAAACACTAAACGTTAACGCAATACACCCACCCCCTATGCGACGCATTTACTCGAGTCCCCCTCGCGGGGAGATGGGCCCAATTTTTTCAACTTTTTTTTTTTTAAATCTTAAATGCTTGCAGAATGTAGTCACCCAACACGCCCAGTACTTAGATTAACTCGCCGCGGTGGCTCAGTGGCTAAGGCGTTGCGCTGCTGAACACGACGTCGCGGGTTCGATTCCCGTTTCTGGTGAAGGCGAAAAGCAAAAACACCCGTGTGTACGAGATTTCGGCTCGCGTTAAAGATCCCCAGGTGGTCAAAATTAATGCGGAGCCCTTCACTACGACACGCCTCATCACCTGCGCTGCGTCGGCGCGTTAAGCCCTACAATCAATCAATCAATCAGTACTTAGATTGGGGGTCGGAAAGTACCTCAGCCAAAAATTACTGCTCTGTGCCCATCAGCAGACAACTTGGAAACTCGCTCAAAACTTTTTTCTCTTTCTCGATCTCGACGTTCTTTGACGGCCCGAATTACGTCACTGCGGCCATGTATCGGCTGTTGGACGGATTTACTTCAGCTGCAGCAAGAAACGCTTTTCGATAGCAACTTCAAAAATAAAGCCACAAAAACAAAGCTGAAACGAAGGCGTATCTGGTGCGACGAGCAAATCACTCAGTTCCACTCCGTGCTGACGATAACTGTAGCTTTCGCAGAGCCTCCAGACACGAAGGTCCCTTTAATAGCATTTCAACGAGTCTTTCTTTTATTAAAGCTTAACACGCCGACGCTACACAGGTGATGAGGAGCGTCGCGCTGGAGGAGGGCTCCGGATTTCCTTTGACCACCTGGAGATCTTCAATATGTGCCCAGATCTCGAACACAGGCGCTTTCGCTATTAGCCTCCATCCATTCAACGAGTAACAATTAAAAACTCACCTTACAAAGTACACCAAGGCTTTGGGGAACCGCAAGGAGTAGCCGCAAAAAAATGAAAAATGAAGTATACAAACAATGTTGAAGGCAGTGTTGATGACACAGTGTAAACTTGGCTCAATATATTTATTCGAACTGTCGAGTCATATGCATTCACGTGATCAACTTGCTCGGCGGCATACATGCGATCGGGTCGAGATGTGCGGGACCTTTAAAAAATCAATATTCGAGTGCAGCCATTTTTTTTTTGCTAACGATAGGGGAGTTAGTGATACAGTTGTTGCCCTGCAGTATAACCGAGGTTGTTTCATATGTTGTTGCTGAGCACGAGGTCGCGGGTTCAATTCCCGACCGAGGCGGCCGCTTTTCTGATGGAGGCGAAAAGCAAAAACGCATGAGTGTACGAGATTTCGACGCACGTTAAATATCCCCAGGTGGCCAAAATTATTCCCGAGCCCTCCAATACGGCGCGTCTCATCGCCTGCGTTGCGTCGTCGCGTTAAACGCTCTAAATTATGAATCGTTTTATATGTTCACGGGACAACAGATAATTGTACCTTCGAAGAGGAGAAAGTTTCCAAACATGCGCGTAAAGGGAAAAAATGTGGCAATGGGAAAACCATAGCGCGTATGTCTCATATTCAGTCTAATACTACCCATGCTTAGCGAGCGTTTATTATACAGCTGTACATTCAGTGCGAGATACTGGAATCTTGCGTGCCGTACTTTCTGCACATTCAGCCAACTCGTTCTAGTGCGAAACGTTCCGTGGCTACTCTACAAAACGTGCGGTAAAGACTCAATAAAAGAAAAATTAGCAGTGGCTTAGCTCGGCTATGCCAGTGTATAGTAGCGTGAGCTAAGGTTCAGCAGGTTATTCTTAAGTTTCCTGGTTGTTTGGGATTAGCTGATTATCATGCTTACTGCTGCTAAAACGATTTCCAATCCAATCCAATCTAATGTATTCCAATCCAATCCAATCCAATCGCGGCGGCGGTGGCTCCGGCGCACCAGCTGAGCGCCGTGAGATGTCACTGCTCCTCGCACATGGGCACCACGGCTCTCTAGGAGCCACGCGAAACTGCTCAACCTTGGTCATTGTAGCTGTAAAGTTGCCCTACCGATCGCCGCGTTTTCTGCAATGGGTGTATCCAATGAAAAGATTTAGTACGGGGTTCAGGGTTTCAGAACAATCTGATTCGCGTCCTGGGTCTTGTATTTTGACGATTTAAACGGGGCAGATTCAGAATAAGAGCAGTCCATAACAGTTTCAAGCGCTAGCCTCGCATACTCAAATGAATGGCTCATATTAACAGAATTTGTTTTGTCAATAAACTCCCAAACTTCGAACCCCCACCCCAAACACTTCTGATGACGTAGTTGAGATGGGAAAGACAATTCGGTATAGCTACTGAACATACGTATTCTCTCGAATGTTAGCAATCAGAAAAAGAACCGTAGTGTGTTCGGATTGGTGAGATTCGGTAGTAGTTTGGTAGAAGAATAAGAATTATTCAGTGAAATGCAAATGCAATACGTCAAGGTTTCTTCAAAGCCACGGGTTTTTGTCGTGGTGGAGGGCTGGGTTGCATGACGCCGACACGGCGAAGTCCGGACAGGAAACCAGGGCGGCTCTGTTTGCGCCGGTGAAAAGAAAGGACGTTAAAACGTTCCATTGCTAAGTGTTGAGATGGGGGGCAAAAATCCATTTGAAAGTGATCTTGCTTTGTCCCTTTCTAACCTTATTTGAGGTTAAAATTGCAACGTCGGAAGCGACAAGGGGAGGGGGTTCTGACGTCGCGCCGGGTCCGCATAATACGTACCCGAAGGCCCATGTGGCCCGCGGGTCACAGGTTGCCAACCCCTGGCCTGGGATATCAAGCAAACCAGCAATGTCAAGTGGACCTTACATCGCCTTCGACTTCCCTATCCAGTGTCTTTCTGCATCACGAGCACATACTGGGCACCTCTTGGGCCAGGGAGTTAGCAATTTTAGCGGGCAAGGGCATTCCTGGTTTGGCAACCATGGTAGCCCCGCTAAAAAAATGGCGGGAAAATTTACGGGTACGAGCTGAAATACTACCATTTTGTTTTGGTGACGTTGAGGTGGTCTTGCTAGCTGCATAACGCTAAAGGGTCTTCACGTGGCAGGGTAGACCATGTTGATTATGAACGCCCGGAAGGAGGCATGTAGGACACATGGTGCTGAAAAAGAAAAGAAACCGCACGACAGGCAGACAATGAACTTCATTGAAGGTCCTGAGGAGCACCGCCGCCGTTCAGGGGCGGCGGCGCTGCGGGCTGCTCCCACGTGGGGACGGGGAGGCCGAGCCTGTCCGCCGCGTCGTAGGCCCTCTGGACGGCCCATAGCTGGTGTAGTAGATCGGGGCTCTCCAAGTCGGAGTGCCACTCTTCCTCGGTTATGCGTTGAGGGCCCCGAAGTGAGGGACACCGCCAGAGCATGTGATCCAAATTGCTACGTTCCCCACAATCCGGGCAGTCCGGTTCAAAAGTGTCCGTGTAGAAGCTGAGAGTGGATAGACAAGGATAAGACCTTGTCTGCAACATTCGGAGCGTGGCTGCCTGCGGCCTCGAGAGTTTCTCGTGCGGAAGAGGAAACGTTCGCCTGCCCAGCTTATAGTGCTGCATAACCTCGTTCAACGTGAATAAAGTGTCTCTGAAGACCTCCCAACCAATCCCCGAGGAACCGCCTCCGGCCGACCCGGCGTGGTGGGTTATCAATCAATCAAGCTTTTTACTTTCTGTCCTTCAGCTTGCACCGCATGAATGAGAGGCATTCTTTGAGTGATCTTGGGTGCCAGCATTTGACATAACTCCTTGTTAGTAACTAAATGCACGCAAGTACGGAAAAACCGTGAGAAACGGCATTACCTTTTATGTCCAGAGCACTTTGTGCTCGCCTTGTCGTCGTAGCTCGCTAACGGTCGATGCGACTGCCGGAATCAGGCGGCGCAGCGAGATAACGGGCCCAACTAGAGGCTTCTGTGCCTGGGTCAAAGAGTCACGCTGAGGCTTCGAAAACCACCCGGTGTAAATAGTCATAACCATTCAAACCCCGTTAACCGCTGGCGCTTGTCACACGCCACCCCGTTGTTGAGCGTGATGCGAAATGCAGGTACATGTCCAGCGGCAAAATCTTTGTATATAACCGGCAGCCCCCGCGTGAATTTAGTTAGGAACGCTCGTTGGGTTGGTTTTTACTATAGTGCGAGCGAAAAAAAAGCGGCCACGCAAGAAATGGCGCGTTTGAAATGCCGCAGAAAGGCTTCAGCCAAAGCAAGAAAAAAATTACGCGTCCGAAATGACGCAAAACAGCTCCAGCATACCAAATTAAAGCAAGCGCAAAAAGAACAGAGCTCCCACTGGCGCAGTTTCAGGCAGAGGGCGCGCGAGCACTGTGGAGGCGGGAAATTTGAAATGCACCAGTGAGCGGATAACGGCGCTGCAGCCCATTATATTGAATCACTGCTCTGCACTTCCGACAGCTTTCACATTGAGTGAAACGGCTTTAATTTTTTACACCTGCCCCCTATTAGTCCGCAAGATTTGTCTTTTGTTTGACGCATCTTTTTAAAGCAAAGTTTTTTATGCCTCACTGACGCCGTTCGATGGAACGCCAGAACGCACTTCAGCAAAGCCAACCTTACAAAATAGGTGTCACAAAAACGATGATGACGATAAGCAAATTCACATCAAGCGCCTCGAGAAAGAAGCTTCCCGCGGTCGGAATCAGATCTGGGTCTCTTGCGTTATGAAGCCGGAGTCTATCCAATTGCACCATTCCGACAGGGTCGAAGCCAGAGTTCCTTGACATCGACGAGCTCTGGGTCGAAGCAGCTTCGAGTCTTAAACATCCTTCGCTTAAGAAACGCGTTTTAATATTTCTGGCGGTGGACTGCGTACTGTATAAGCGAAACATGGCACTGTAAACGCTTAAAATGCGCTATGAGAAACCAGGCTACACACATTGATTTGTGTGAGAAATTGAATGACGTTCGTAGAAATTGTTGTGTCAAGTCCTCCTTTCGAAAAAAAAAACGTGAGGTTTATGAGAGAGACAGGGAGAGAAAGAAAGACTTTATTTGCAGTCGGTCTCACACAAGCACACAGTCATCCTTCTCGAATCCTGTTTTTCCTAACTAAACGATGGGATGACCCACAATATCCATTTTACGGCAAGAGTTCATAAGTTTCCATTATTCTCGCGAAGAACACACGAGTTGCGCCCTTGAGTAAATGAACACCGATATCGCTCCTCAAAAGAGATTGCAAACTACACTTACACTCCTTCAGCAGGAATTACGAGGGATGAGATAACCCTTCCAGTCAATATTGTAATCGTGCTACTACGTGTCGTAGCGTAAGTAGCAGTCAACGTAATAAGATGGCCTTGCATTTTTTGTCACGCACCTACGAACTGCAAATTCTCACAGCCAATTTCTTGATTTTTGGATTGACTATGAGCTTTAACGCGCCGACGCAACACAGGCGATGCGGCGCGCCGTAGTGGAGGACTACGGCTTAATTTGACCACCTGAGGATCATTAACGTGCTCCAAAAACTCGAGCACACGTGCTCTTTTGCTTCAATCTGTCACTTTCACCAGGATCACTCGTGTGCATCGCCGTCGTCGTCAGCGAGAAGAAAATGGGTCAGGTTTAGCACTTGGAAACATATTTCATCACGAGCCAAAGGTCTTCTTGGCTTGTTTTTGCAAAGAATAGGCACATAGTACTCCGTTTTATCAGGCAAAAATTTGCCTCTAATCGTGATTTAGCAGCGCATGCTGAATATCTTATCTACTGGATGATTGGACTCAGCTTGCCGCTTCCGCTACAGTGCATGCACAGACGGTCGAGCCGTCATGCCAGCCATGGTCAGACTGAGGGACCAAGCGCCGTCGAAGCAGCCAGTAGACCCTCGACTAGTCACGTGATACCGCAGAGGTGAGGCTAGGAGCGAGAAAAGCTCCGACGCTTCTCCACAGCGGATTACGCGGCATGAGGTAACACTTGCCACACCGGCGCTCCAGCGGCTCAAGGTCATAGGGGCGTGATTGATTACCCTGCGAGACACGGCATAGTAGAGCTTCTTCTCGAAAATTTGGAGTGCACTCAGTCTCAATCTGTCATTCCTCCTCGCAGAATTTTTGAGCGGATGGCGCGCCACTGTCCGTTTCTATGAAAGGGTTTTTTTTATCTCTTAAGTCGTTCGGAGCAGTGATGTCTGGATGATTGCCACTATTTTTACCACTTGCAAGTAC
Organism: Haemaphysalis longicornis; assembly: GCA_013339765.2. Lineage (NCBI taxonomy): Eukaryota > Metazoa > Arthropoda > Arachnida > Ixodida > Ixodidae > Haemaphysalis > Haemaphysalis longicornis. The sequence continues at coordinate 71,464,044 of CM023458.1, forward strand.
CCGCCTCGCAATCCACCCTTCATGCTAAGGTGTCCCAAAAGGCTATTGAGGAGTGATGTGGCCACCACAATTACTTGACCTTTAATTAGTATTTCGCTTCTGCAAATGAATGGTTATCAGCTTCCCGGCACGATCATTTCGTGAGATTGAAATCCGCTGTTGTTTCTGTATGCGCTTCGATTAAACGAGCGACAAAGTGCTTCGTCTTCGAAAATACCATGTGCTGTGCGTCCTGCGTTTTTTTCGCAGGCGCCAAGGCCTTCACAGTTTCCGACCACGACAAATACGTCGTCGTCGACACCGCCGACCCTGTGGTTGGCGGTACAGTAAAGGATGTCCGCCTGATGCTCTCCAAAAGTAACCAGTTCGCCATCTTCGTGACAGCCTTGCCGCATGAACTGTACGGCCGGCTGAGTATAATGGAGAAGAGCCCCGGATTCCCCAAGCTGTTTGGGTCTATAATCCTGCAGAAGTAAGCACTCGACACACTACAGCAGCGGTCTGGTTTCATAGCCCTTTTGACCAATTTTTTGCAGTGGATAATATTTCTTACTTCTAGACGTGGAAATTCCTTATTTTTTGGACTTTTCCCGCACAGGTTTCTCAACGAATCTCTATTCGTTTCTCTACATGTTATATTGTTGCTTATTAGGCTTTTACGTGGGTTACAGGCAAGTGGCTGTTACGTCCACTTTGCCTAGCCTCGTGGACGCAGCTGCCGGTTAAATGATTTTGCCAGGAGCATATTCCACTACATCTGGTTGGCCCTCTGCAGAATTTGATAAATTCTTACAGAGCAGGGATGTGATTATATGCACTTTGCTTTTATTATAAAACAGCATGCTTACTTTACGTGCGAACGCTCTAAGATGAATATACGCCTCAATATATTCTTATAAACAAATCAACTGATCTTATTGACCAGCGCCGATGACACTTTTCCTTGAAAGCTAAGTGCTGTTTCCCATTTTGCCGGCACAACGTATCCACTCACGAGCTTCGCATATCCACGTCAGGGCATGGCCAATGACGATGACAACTATCGTCACAACGTCACGGCCCATTGATAATTCCTCTCTGGCTGCGACGCTAGAAACCCGCAATATTTTCATATTACGAATCGGTTAATTGGCTCGGCCAGTGCCGATGACAGCTGGGGCAGTAGTACTACAAGCTCCCGTACCATTCAGCTGGCGTCAGAGGTTGTCTTGTAAAGTAATTGACGATCCAGTAAAGTGCCATTCCTCCGTTGTAATTGACTCTCTGATATTTAGTCGCTGTTTATAAAGCGTAAACATACTAAAACACGAAGGAAAAGACACCAAAAATAAGCGGTGCAGGAGTGCCGGTCTCGGTATCACATCTCCTCCGCCTACTGTCCCGTCTTTTGTAACAGAACGTTTGTGCAATTTCCTCACACGCAGAAGTTTTTGTTGGCTACAGTTACTGAGTTCTAGTTTTCTGCGATTATTTTGCGCCTTTCTTTGTTCACTACGAACGCGTGGGTTTTCAGAAAACAAAAGGTCTATGGATAAATTAACGACACCCCAAGAAATGTTACGCGCACACCCATGTCGCCACTACAGAGGTTGCCCAGTTTTATATATTCTTCTGTTGTATTTTTTTTATTTCAGCATGACGTAAGTTGCCTCGAATTTCCCACCTACTTTCGCGTTCAACACTGGGGCCCTATTACCGACTCGATGAGTGCTACGTTAATTAGACATTTTGACTAGATGCTTTTCCTGATTGGCTTTCAGTTATGTCACGTGTTTACACTGACGAAATTGTTGCGCGTGCTTTCCTCATTTTTACGTTTCGTGATCTCGAACAGGTTCAGTTCTAAGGTTCACCTTCTTGCTCGCTCCTGAAGGTGCATGAGGATCAGCATAAAAAAAACTAGAGGGAGTGAACAGAACATGACAGTATATTTGGCTATTCAACAACTACATGATTTGAAGGCCACGCCGTTCTTTGGATTGCTTGCGAAGACATCAGACATTGTAAACTGTTGGCAGTAGCGTAAGGGTCACATATTGGGTGCTTGAGCGTGCGTAAAAGTCACGTGATGTTAATAAAGCACATGGCGGTTGCCATTTCCGCGACGGGGCACAAGAATTATCAGGCATCTCGGGCGTCGTGAAATCTCCCGAGATTTCTACAAATGTTTCCACACAAGCGTACAATGCCCGCTTTCAAAATATTCATCTTTCGGAAGTTTGTGGCGTACTGCCTGACGCCTATCTGGTTGTGATTGTTTTGACGGTGATTGCAACGGCTTCCCGCAAATTAGGCCTGGAGGCAAGTTTGTAAATATTTCTGTGTCCGTTGCAGTTCTTTTATTCTTGTCGCTGGTGTTCGTCTTTTGTGTTTTATTATTATTTCTTTGCCTGTAAATTAAAAGCATTTCACCATGTAAGTAAGGCATTAATGTGAAAAAACAGCACTTTCTCCGGCATTTTAGAACACTCGAAAAACCAGCGCAACTCTAATTTGCCCCTGGTTATGGTACTTTTGGCTGCTCGTCAATGCGGCCAAGCTGTATAACATCATAAACACATGCTAATTTTCGTGCCTATAACGAGCATGAAATTTGCATTTAAACGTTTACTGCTACCCATGCATACTAGTCAGGCGGACGCCTAGACAGTTTTTTCTTCGGGACCTCCTTTTGTAATAACACCATTTCTGCATTGTTCACTTTAACGATTTATTGAATGATCCTTGAAACCTATACTAGCAGTCCATCTTTGGAAAAGGAACGAATGCAAACGGGTGAAATATCTCCCCGCAGGCTCCATCTCCCAAAAATTGCCTAGTGGGTAGCAGGAATGCCCTGAACTTCGGCGAAAAATGGGACGAGTTTCTGGAGTGCCTAGGAAGGCAGGACGAAAGCTTTTTTTTTTGTTTAGCGAATGTTTATATTGACGGTGCAGTATAAAGGACCAGTGATTACTTACTGCACGAAATCTACACGGAAGACAATTTCTCACCAGGGTGAGTTATGTTTTGAACAGCAGGGGTATTAGGCCGAGCTTTGTCCTTCCGCCGCACCAAAAAACCTCGAAGCCTCAAGAAAAGAACGTGGTTAGGGAGGTCTCGGGAATTGAACCCGGTGCCTTTACTCCGTGAATCATCCGGCAACCTAACCACTGGGCCGCCCCAAAGGACAGGCCTAAGGGGTACGGGTATAGCAAGGGCGGCGAACAAGAACATGTGCAGCCAAACGCAAAAAAAAAAAAAAAATGCTTCCCCTGGTAGGACTCCAACCTGAGTCCCTCGCGTTATAGAACCGCGTCTATGCGATTGAACTATCATAGCATTCAGGGCGCACAGCGCTTTATTTGAGTTCCTATCGCGGGTGTTGGATTTAGACTTCGCCGCGTGTTCTAGCGCGTGCTACGCGGTCCACTTTGCGAGAGAAGTGAATGCCTGTGGGCTAAATGATCGGGGCCTGCCAGTCATGGAGAAATTTGAAGAGTCAAGTTTGGAAATATATGTGGGGTGCAACGTCCGGGTCTCCCACAAAGCCAAATGGGCCGCCGGCTCTGCTGTTTTTCCAGCCTTGCACCACTGGTGAAATGGGCCACTTTGTTACTATCGTTCCCGTTGAGCTCTCTTACGCCTGTACAAATGCGTTTAAGCAAGCAATTGGTATCCGTACACTTTAAGCGTTGCTGAAAAAATTTAGCATCTATCTGCACGCGACAGCGTCCCCAAGAAGAGTTTTGCAAGTCATTCCGTAGCACCGCGCTGTTGCGAGGGAAATGAAACTGATGAAGGTCCGGTTAGGTTAGGTCCGATTAGCCCAGCTTATTCTTAGGTCAACTTTAGGTTGTGTTTAGGTGAAATTAGGTTGGGTTACGTTATGCCCAAACAGTCATATTACCAAAGCGACCGGCAAGTAGACCTCCCGGGTGTCCCAACTAAAGCCATGCTCGGGCAGAGACCTGTGTACTTTGAAGCAGCTTTAAGCTTCTAGTGGTTTCTTCTGACACCAAGCAGCGCTGGCCAATTGTTCGCGAAGTTTGGAAATATGCACCTTCCAGCTGCACTTTCCGGTGACTGAACCCAGCCGAAGTGTTAACCTTACTAGTAGTTTTGCGATGGCACTTCTTGGACTTGACGCTTCTTCTAGTGATCGAGTTAACATAAAGTGAGTTTCGTCCCAGATATATACAGTGTTCAGTCTCGCTTCGTGGATACAAGCGACTCTGACGAAACACTTTAAACCGTGCTTGTAGACTGGGCGCTGTGCTAGAAGTCCCACAAAACCTGCACTTGCAGTAAGCAGCGCTGAGCCCGGCACCTGCTCCTTTATGCCAGTCATTTGTAACCTGCAAGTAACAGTTGCCAAAGTTTTCTCGGGATCATTTTCACCATGTACTCGCTTCACACGACTCATTGTGAAAGCATTGTTTAAAGCCACTCCCTCCCCAGTGATTGCCTCTTTGTGGAACCATTGTTAGATGTATACCATATGTTACCTTCCTTTGTGGACACCAAGCCGTCCATAGTGTTTACTTGTGAGCCTTAATTCGTAAAATGACATCTTGTTTACTCTTGGGGAAAGAAACATTCCAGGCCAAACTACATGACCGTGTTTCTTTTAGTGCTAGTATTATTTCAGAAGAACAGGGTGACTGCTCTTCTCGGTGCACCAGAAGGGCACACATTTTGTGTCCAGTTTAGTGCTTGTAATTCGAGGTGGCAGATGCGAACTTGTTCTGTTCGTTTCAGCACCCCTCATCGCGCCATACTCAGCTCCCTTCTGAATCTACGCAAGACGAACAGGACGTTGCGAATAACGTACGTCTTGCCAGACGGCACCACTCTCGTGAACTCGACCTTCCTCCTGACGCCATACTCATGTGAGTAGATCCAGCTTCCTATGTGATGAGACATTCTAGCCTATGTTCGCCAGAAACAAACAAAAATTCCCACTCTTTTCCCTTGCTATCGTCACAATGAGTATGGTAGCACAAGATGTGCGGTTCATAGCGCCCACATAGGGTGGCTGTGCTGCAAGGAGCTATTTCGTAGTTGCCCGTCGTGTGTGTAAAAAGAGCGTACGATAGCGTGGTCAATTCTACAGCTAAGCATGCAACCACGCCAAAAGCTTTGGAGGCAAAGATTGGTTCAGGCGACTGCAAGACAAGGTAGGCTGTATGACTTTGGGAGACGCCTCCCTCGTGCACCGAGGGCACGCAAACAGTAACATGATGATGACGATAGTATTAATAATTATAATTTCTGATAATGGTGATGAGTGAAAGAAATTGGAATGCTATTTTTCACCTACAGGGAGTTTCTGGCACGAAAGCCAGTACTGTGGGAAACACCAAGAAACCCTTCGATGACCAGCTTTCCTAAAACATTGTACGACATGAATGCGCAGCCTCTCGAAATATCATCGATTCAAGGCGAACGACTACATGTAATTGATTATGGTGTTTAACGCGCCAAAAGTACACAGGCTCTGATGCTCGCTGTACTGGATGGCTCCGGAATAATTTCGACCACCTGGAAATCTTCCACGTGCGCCGAAATCTCGAACACACAGGCGTTTTTGCTTTTCATCTCCATCAGAAAAGCGTCCGCCGCGGCCGGGAATCGAACCCGCGTCAATGGGCTCAGCAGCACAAATTAACGACCACATGTGAAGGCAGACCACTTTATTATTCCTAACACATCCCCTCAAACACAACGCAAAGCAGTCATTTCACAAACGTGGGTGAAGCGATTGGAACATCTGTAATCGTAACTGTGAGGTCAACTACTTTTCACTACCAGTTGTACAATAGTTTTGTTAAAAGACCCTCTTTCACACTTAGTACTGAGTGTATAACTCGCTGTGCGGCAAATGCCACGTCAAAAACGTTGTATCCGGTTTACTTAGGCTTCATCGCACGACCCATGCTCGCAAAGATCACATTTGCAAGAACCGGGTATCGTAAATTTATTTGCTTTCTATCGACGATGGCATCCTCCGTTGCCCTCCCTGGAGGTTCTTCGACATGGTGCCGAAAGAGCGACATGAAGAACAGAACGTAGGAAATGAAGCGTATAAACGTGACCTATGTCGGCTCCATCAGCAACAAAAGCACGCACCTTAGACGAGGGGCTAGCTTCAGCAGGTGTCACCGTCACGACTGAAGTGCTTGAACACTCATCTGCGTATAGGTATACGGCAAAGAGATGCCCAAATGACTGTGTGCAAAACGACTTTCATAAGAAAGGAAATGAAAGTCGAGATGGCAGTGAACCCCACAGAAAAGTAGCGAAAACTGCATCGGATGGTACAGAGTCGTCCTTAAGGGACAGGCCTGTGTATCCGACAGGTCTGGCCAGGATAGGACTGGGTATGACATAGGACGTATAGACAGTTTACTCACCTATGTTAGCAGCAAATCGTCGGAGATGATACAGAAAGCCACCCTCACGTCTCGAGATATGTTTTCAGCTACGACAGAGATGGCAAAAGTGCAGCAGCTTCGCAACAAAAACACGGACCAGTCAACAGTGACCGCAGAACTTGAACCTAAAACCTGCTGTGCAAGGCTGCGCCATGTAGAACAACGAGCATGGAGGGCAAGGGATGAGGCCGTCGTCGTTAGAAAATATATTTACAATATTTATAGGGAACCGTTCTAAGCAGCCTTCGTCGTGCCTCGCCTAGTCATCGTCTTTTTACTTCTGCGTGTGTGTCTGCGGAGCTATGTTCCTGCTTTAACCTCTCGTCCTAAAAAATTCCAGAACCGACGTTGCGTCCCTGGTACGGCCATCAGAGCAGAGCTCTAAGCTTCCACTTCTCCCATGCCCCGGTACCAGAAAAAAATTTGCAGTGGCTTAGCTCGGCTATGCCAGGATATACGTAGCGTGAGGTAAGGTTCAGCAATCCAATCCGTCCAGTCCAGTCCAGTTCAGTCACTGCTCCTTCCGCATGCGCAACACGGCTCTCCAGGAGCCACGTGAAACGGCTATCCAGCGGCTCTGGTGCAGCGTCAGACTTGGCTACTGCACAACGGAGGCGCACAGCTAGGCACGCGCCGGCACCAGTGCGTCTGCCGCGGCTATGACGTCACTCCTCCGGAATGCGCAGACCGGCGAATGTGCAGACCCAATTCTCTACACACCCGTACTCCAATTGGATTGAATTTCCCAATACAATCCAATTTAATCTAATCCAATCCAACCCAATCCAAATTCAATCCGATCCGGTCCCATCCAATTCAATCCAATGCTCCTCGCGCTTGCGCAACACGGCCCTTCAAGGTCCACGTGAAACTGCTCAACCTCCGCCAGTGTAGCTTACGCTACAAAACTACCAAGAAACAAGACCTAGTGCACGTGAGCGTGAGCCTCTTGAGGAGCGCCCGGCGTCGGCCATTTCGACCTTCGAGAACAATCTCCCCAGCGTTCGTGGTGTGATCTCTCACGTGCTGTTCGTCTGGCCAGTTCCCGGGCGTTCACACCTGAAGTGGGAGGAGCACAGACACCAAGTTCGCGCTTCAGACGCCGAGTTCGCGAAGCCAGTTGCCGACGGTCCTAGCGCGTGCTAACGCGGTCCGTACGGGGAGAGATGTGAAGGCCTGCGGACAAAACGATCTGGGCCTGCCAGATATAAACTATCAGCGGCAATTTCGAAATCCATGTGAGGTGCAACAGCCGGGTCTCCGACGAAGGCAGAGGGGGCGGCGAGCCCAACTCTTTCTCCAGCCTTCCACCACTCGCGAAATCTGCGCCAATTTCCAAGTGCAGAGCACTTTAGGGGTTCGCCTTGTCGTACTAGCTCGCTGTAACGGTCGATGTCAAGCGACTGCCTGAATCAGGCAGTGCAGCGAGATACCGGAGCCAAGTAGAGCCCGGCGTTCCGTCGTAGGGGGTCCCTCAAAGGCTACGAAAACCACGCAGTATAAATAGTCTTAACCGTTCGACACTCGTGAAACGCTGGCGCTTGTCATACATTCCCCGTTGTTTAGCGCAAAAAAAAAAAAAACAGGTACATGTGGCACAAAATATATGTAATTAACCGGCAGCACCTGCGTTCATTTAGATGGGAATGCTCGTTGGGTCCGTTCTTGCGACTGTAAGCGAAAAAAGTGGCAATGCAAAGCCGGCACGTGCGGGAGGAAAAGCAAGCACAAAAAGAACAGAACTCCCGCTGGGGCTGCTTCAGGCAGGGAGCGCGCACTACCAGCGGAAAATTTGAATTGCTTTGGATAGTAGCAGTGAGCGGATAACGGCGCTACAGCCATAAAAGGCGAGTTACTTTCTCTGCACTTCCGTCAGCTTTCACGTTGAGTGGATTGGCCTTAATTTTATTTCTGATTTCTTGGTGTGCTTTAACGTAATATATTTCGAAACGTGTTGTCAACATCTGTTTTCAGTCCTCCCCAATTGCACAGTCTGCTTGTCCGCATTATCTGTAATAAAAATTTCTCGGACATCTAAGTCCGCTTATGATGTTCGCAGCCGAAAGCTTTGCAATTATCGAAGACTTCGTTACTGCTACGTAGTGTTTGCTTTTCTTTGTCTTTGTATTTTTACCCGACTTACTCCGACCGGCAGACTAGCGCAATTAATACGGCCGCTACCCCGCAGTCATAGCTCTCGTTTGCCTGCACCCGTTCTACGCACGTGCCTTCACGTTCACGTGCCGTGGCTCACACATCATGCAAATTGTTGGTTCCATTCAGGCAGAGGGCTGGTTTAAACTACATACACGCTCGCGTTCAGCTGCAACATAGATGAAGGATATATATTCCATGCGGAACTGACTGTTCTATGCAGGCAACCGGCAACTGTGGTGCATGTTGATCTCCATTGTTGGTCAGCAGTGTTTCTATGGAATGTTCTCGAAAGGACACTTCAGTGGAAACGTGAAGGGTTTCCACTCAACCCCCATGGCTTACGGTTTTTGTATAGAGAGAGAGGATGGGGTGCCGTATGATCTGATGTTGTTGGGCCTGCACAGTACTTGGCGGTCGCGCACGGCATGGCTTAATTGTGTTGTAGACGCACGGCCGACGCGACAGTATTTCCGCGAAAGTGTTTCCCGGTTTATTGAAGTACAGAGCACAAAATATTCTGTTCCTGAGTGGCTGCCTATGGCGGAACCCCTCGCCATGCTTAGGGAATTTTGAGACAACGCCAGCTCACCATGGCATAGCGTCCTTATTGTTTATTGTGTGCTTTCGTTTTGTACATTTTTGTTGTGTTGTAGTGTCGAAGACCGGCAATAAATAAAACTGGTTGATTCCTCTGTCACAGTGATGGGTAAAACAAGAAAGTGAAATGAGCAGCGCAATCTGTCGCTGATCATGATTTTCCGATCGGCGGCTGCCTTGTGAGTGTGCTTGGCGAGAGACGTACGACGAAAGGCGTACTGGCGTCATTTCCGTGACGGATATGACTTCAGTGAATTCTTGAGGTATCCCGGCATAAAACACTTTCGTGTTAAAATATAAAACCCGAAAACGAACAACCAAAAGTGTAAAGTACTCTTTAGTTGTAAAGGTTGCTGCCCTGAGAGAAGACCCTGCGTGCAGGGGTGCACCCTGTAGAGGCCGCTTGGTTCATTGTACTGACGCCATTTCTGTGACGGATATGACGTCACTCAAATGCTTGTGTATCCCGGAATAAAACACTTTCGTGTTAAAAAAAGGACTGGTTTAGCTCTGTTTTTTAGATACTTGTCTACTCCTCTTGCGACTCGAGTTCCAGTCCCGCACCAACCAAATTTATTTTCTTTTTACAGCGACAGCCATTTTAGTACCAGTCGTGTTGTCACCGATGGCGACTATGTATATCGGTGACTTTTCGCATTAGAACAGACACCTTTTTTCGCCTCAATAAATGATGCGGATGACTACAAGCATGCACTTCTGCTTACTTGCCTCTTGTGTGTTTCTCATTCTCTGCGTAGACGAGGTCGACATCTTTTGTTCTACTCTCAACGACTGCAGACAGCTTCGGAACGGCTCCTGCGTCAACGGCATCTGCCGTTGCGACAAGAACGTCAGGCTGAACAAACACCACCAGTTCTGCATGAGAGGTGAGTTAAGAACTGGTTTTGCAATCTGCAAGGCGCTAGTGAAGAGTACCAGCGCTTTAGACGGCGAGTCTATGAAAGAGGTCATGACGACAAAAAATGGCAGCATCTCCACTCCGTGGATGATGGCGAGGGTGCAGAGTACGGGGACTCGAAATGACATCCAAGTTGCGCCCCGAGTGACATCCGATTTGCGCCCCGACCGTCATTCGATTTGAGCCGTGAGTTGCACCTTGATTATTCCCTAAATCCATGGAACTGCAACTCACGGGTCAAATCGAATTTCGCTTGATTTTCGCTTGATGGTGGTGTGCGCGCGGATGTACGCGGACGGACATTGGGAGGTCTTAAGGTACTCCGCACCGTTATAGGCGAGGGAGTAAGGCGTTTGACTCTCCGGTACTAACTCACGGTCGTAGCCCGATGGGCAAGACGTCTCACACTAACTGTCTGTTCTACCAGACACAGGCTCGAATCCTGCCGGTGCCTGGGAGTTTTTTTGCGATTGTAAATGCTATGCGCACGGACGCGGATGGTCATTGTGTGGTCCTGAGGTTATCCGCATAGAGTTTCATACTAATATATACTAGAAGGATATCTGGCGCAACTGTCTGGGAGCCGCGCATCGGCGTGCGTTGCGTCATGTACCGGGCAGGCACGTTCCACTTTTCCTTGACATGGCTCATAAACAGTCAGAAAACTTGGCTCTGGCTGCAAAAAAGCAACAGTATTACTGTAGAAAGCTAATCAAATTTGTGTTATTGTTATAAAACGGAACCTCCAAAAAGAATAATCTGTCGGTGATTATGTAGACGCTTCATGCACAATGAACAACAAAAAAATGTACCCCTTTTTTGTTGATTTTGGCTTCGAGGCAAAAAAGAAATTTGTGGCTAACCAAGCCAAGTAGGCGAGGAACGTCGCTAGCGGCAATGGCGCCACCCACGGCGGCCCGCGGCTGTAGCGACAGATTTCCCTCTAGTATATATTAGTAGGAAACTCTATGGTACTCCGCAACTAATACAGGTATGGTTCATTCAAATGACTGCTTTCTCTAGGTAGCATTCATACCAATTTTATCTAAAACATCAAGCAAGTAGGAAATCTGTAAAAAAAAACATTGTAGAAATAGCTACTCCCCAGAAACTTTCCCGCGATGTCTTCATGACGCCAGAGAACCTTGTTTGAGTAATTGGTAGCCGCGGCCACAAGCCACTGCCAAGAAGCATAACAAATTGTAGTGGGGCCTCCGTATTCGTTTGACTGCATCACTTAAAGCAGCCCTGAAGACACAATACAAGTTTGTTTTATTCGAAAGATTTCGCGTTTCATAGTGTCCCCAGCACTTGTCCGGATGCAAACGATGTTTTATTCACTGAGAAATTATTCAGTTTGCGTTAAAATGTCGATTTTCCCGCCAAATCGTGTGTTCTCGTGGTCTGCAATGACATCACAGGAACCGACCGCTCTGCAGCCGATTGGAAAGCCTTGTTTACCGTTAGTGAACCTAGATGGCGCCACCATACCGTGGCCAGCCGTTTTCTGCCTCTGGTTTGTTTCTGACCGTATTTGAACCTGGGTTGTTTTTGTTCAGGGAGAAAATAATCGTTTCCTGAAATAGAGTGCACGCTGGACAAATGTGGTCACGTAATACTGTTGTTTACGTCCATCGGATAGTGTCGTCTGAAACAACCCAAAAGCCCCGCAGACCTGTGCAGATAAACCAAGCATAGTGCGCGCAGTACCAACAGCAGTACGCATCGGTACTTCTATGTTTACGTGTGCTTTCGTAACTTCCACTGTTTGTCCTACCATTCCGACTGCTTTAAAAATAACGTTGCCTACATTTAGGCGCGAATAGCTCATTCGGCAAGCTTATCAGCTCTTTATAATTTGAGTTTGCTTTTGCCGGCCTCCCCAATCGCAGAGCTGGCTGGTATGGCATCATAGGGTCTGTTGCGGGAAATGAGCTAGTGGGTCGCATGTCCATTCCCTTTTCCCCTAATTAGGTATATAGCTTATTTGAGCGAAGTTTACGTTAAAAGTGGTGTCAGTTTGATTCTAACGAGGCAATCTTTTGAATGAACCAAGCTTGTGTTTTGTTTTCATGGTATACCGCCCACTTGCTGTGGGACTGTGAAGTGCGACCTAACGAGGCGGCAAACAGGATAGATTTACCGCAGTGGATCCAAGAAGCAGTACGCAGTTAGGACAAGGGCACTCAACTATCATCCGTCCAGCAGGTCCTGGCGGCCCTCGAAAAGCAGCAATGAAGCGAAAGCTGCAGGGCGACTCCCTTCCTTAAGGGGCAGCGGCGTCCAACCCCGTAGCGAGTAGCGAAGGGGTAGTCCTAGTACGGATGACGTCGGAATCGACGAGTGGCTGCGTCCGGGCGCAGAGTACACACTGTGCCTGTTGCAGGCATTCAACAGTCTTTCTCCCGTCCTTCCTTCCTTTAACGGGACACTGAAATGAATTTGTCCATCTCCCGTTTTTGCTTGCACTGCGTAGACTGACTCAAATAAACAACCTTTTCTCCGTTTATCCGGGCGATAAGGCAGTATTTATTTTATAAAGCCTGAAAAAAAAAAAAACTGCCATGCGCGTTCTGCGGCAGATGCACCAACTAACCGCAGTGACGTCAGGTAAAGGTGCTACGTGATTGGACGATGTCCAAGACTAGCATTCCAACACGTTTCGGTTTCGGTTCTGTGAAACAACGTGCCTGACATTCGAATTTATTGTTGGATGGGCATTCTCGATATCTCAATAATCGCAATGTTGTCGACTGTAAAATGCCTCAGACAAGCCTACCAGGACGGCTTGAAATCGTAGCAATCACTAGCCGAGGCCTACACAATGAATGAACGCCCTCCGCGTCACCGCAGACGCTCAAATGCCATGCGCTTTTCCACGATCCTTGGAGCTTGCCTCACTCATGCCTGTATCGTAAACAGCGTGTTCGCTCTAGCCCAAGCGTATGTTGATTCTGGCCTGTGCCCACTGCTCGCAAGCAGTCGGTACTTATGGCAACGGTACGCCAATGAGAACTCGCTATCGCGTCAGAGTCACTCTGCGCGCGTTCTGCGAACTCGCTCCTGCAGCAATGAAAGTTGCGGCCCAAAAATTGTGCATTCAGTATAAAAACTCCCACCTCCCCTCGCGGGAACCCCTGTGTAGATGCGACGCATGGGCGGAGCGGCGAAGGGACCGCGTTTTATAGCGCGCATAACGTTGAGGGGACTGCGTAAGCCGGTACCAGTCGATGACGACGTTGGCGTACTTGTAAAGCGGCGTGGACTCTAGGTGTTTGAGCCAAGCGTGGATGTTGCTTCGACGGAGAATGGCACACCGGTTATATGCGCAGCGCGCCCGAAGGAGAGGAAACCGCGGAAGAGAGAGTACTGCACATGCGCCGGCCCCAGCGCGTCTGCCGCGGCTATGACGCAACGTGCCGCGGCTATGACGCAACACAATCCAACACAATCCACTTTAATCCAATCCAAATCCAATCCAAGCCAAGCCAAGCCAAGCCAATCCAATCCAATCGAATCCAATCCAATGCCCCTCGCGAGAGAGTGTTCGCTATTGGAGAGGAGAGGGGGTGAGCGGCGGAGAGCGCAGCTGGCACGGCGAAGAGAATGGGGGAGGGTGGACAACGCCGCCGACGACGACGACGACAACGACGACAACGACGACGACGCCGGAGGGACAAGGCGAGTGAATCAGATGCTCTGCATCTAAAAAACATCGGCCGAAAACGAAGAAATCAACTTACAAAAAATGGCTCTACAGTCGGGGATTCGAACTTGCGACTTGCAAAATAGGACGCCTAGCGTTCCAGACCACTCGCCCACGAGACAGCGCTGGGGGTGTTGGAAATATAATGTATATATTGTATAACCAGTTTCAATTTTTAATAAGCTTTAGCATTTCAAGTAGCTTAGATGACTATTTGTTGTATTGTATTCGTGCAGTAAGCGTCCCCCTAATTTCCACAGTATCGCATGTCTAGCAATTGCATTTCTTCTACGAAAAAGCGTTCGCAGATGTGTGGTCGTGCTGGCCACCGCTGTGCTTGTTCACCCAGCGCAAAAAGCGGTTTCTGACACCGTATTTTTACGCGGTACGGTAAATGTTTCATTTGATGTTATTTCCTTATAACCTATATTAACTTCGCTGACTCTTATCCCGTCTTTAATTGGACTTAGATTGTCCTACTAGCGTACCAGTCAGCGAAGCATCGCATGTGCGCTTGTGCAGCGCGTGTGTGGAGTGGACTTGGAGCTTGATGCAGTGTACAAACTAGCAAACTAAAGAAATGCACATTCTTCCATTCACAAACGTGTCGTGGTTTAGTTTCAACTGAGCGAACAAATTGCGACGACCCGCCAGCGGCCGGCGGACTAAACGCTGGGCCGACTGATGGCGGAAGGTCGGCGAGCCGTGCAGTAGCGCAGTCAAGCCAAGTCATTTTCACCTGACGTCACAAAAAAACGCCACAGAACATGGGCGAGGATGCAGAAAGGAGGACAGCATTTTCGAATTGATTTTTCTACTAAATAAATCGCGTATATCCGCCAAGAGGGGTCGAAACATGGCCTAGGGACTCCGTACTACAATTTGCACTAGTTATCCCGCAATGTTTTCCAATTACTTCAGGGTCCCTTTAAAGGTAATGTGGAGCTAACATACTGCTGTTTTTTGTAGTGGCCTCTACACACTGAACCTTTTAATACTTAAAGGGACCCTGAAACCATTTTTTCAACTTTTTTTTTGAAATATTAGATGCTTACAGAACGTAGTCACCATGCTTAGATTAGGTACTTAGATAAGTACTTAGATTAGGGGGTAGCAAAGTACCTCAGCCAAAAATTACTGCTCTATGTCCATCAGATGGCTAGAAAACTCGCTCAAAATATTTTTATCTCTTAACTCGTCTTGACCTTCTTCAACGGCCCGAATTACGTCCCTGAGGCCATGTAGCGGCTGTTGGCCGGTTTTCCATCAGTTGCCGCACTGAACGCTTTTCGATGGCAACTTTGAAAATAGAGCCACAAGAACGAAGCAGAAACGGAACGCGTATCTGTTGCGACGAGCAAATCACGCAGTGCCGCGCCATGTTGGCGATAACTGTAGCTTTCGCAGTGCTTCCGGACGCGAAGGAAAGAGTGAGAGCGTTTATCGAAAGTGTTGCAGGGTCCCTTTAAGGTCGCCACAGGAGCACCCTTTCTGAAGCATCCCTGAAGGCACGCGCCCTATTAGAACCAATCAAAAGGGTCCTCAGCCCAAAAGATATCCTAGTGTGCTGCTTAGACCCTAATATTAGGGTATTCATTAACACAAGCACCCAAATAAGTGGGTACAAAAAGATGCGCCATCCTGGGTTGACAAATGGCACAGCAGCTGCGCCGCTACATATTGCACAATCTGACCCATGATTATGGTACGAAACATTTTTGCTATCCAAGCTCGCTTCTATGATACCCTTTATTAAAGCTCGACGTAAGCTGATATATTGGCTTGAACTATTTTGGCCCACCAAATATTCAAAGCTTTAATTTACGAAGTCCGATATCAACGCCACATCTCAGTTTAGAAATCGTAACATTACGGGTTGTTTGCGAAAAGTTTTGCAACAGAAATTAAAGCCGTCCCAGTCATTGGGAAAGCTGTCGGAAGAGCAGAGCAGTGATTCACCATAATGGGCTGTACCCCCGTCATCCGCTCACTGGTATCACGAAACACATTTTAAATTTCCCGCCTTTCCAGTGCTCGAGCGCCCCCTGCCTGAAACTGCGCCAGCGGAAGGTCATTACTTTTTGTGCTTGTTTCAATTTCGTATGCTGAAGCTGTTTTGGGTCATTTCGAACGCGTTTTTTTTTTTTCTTGTGCGGCTGAACCCTGGCTGCGGCATTTCGACCGCGGCATTTTTTTTCTTTCGGGGCCACTTTTTTTTTTTTTGCTTAAAAAACCGACCCAACGAGCGTTCCTAACCAAATGAACGCGGGTGCTGCCGGTTAATTGCGTATATTTTGACTAAAACGTACATATAGCTTCATTTGCGCTAAGCTACGGGGAGATGTAGGACAAGCGCCAGCGATTTAGGAGTTTTTAGTGCGTATATTATATATGAATATATAAAACGCTTGGTCTTCGAAGCCTCTGGGGTACGCCGCGACGACAGCGCTACAACGGAACGCCCTGTTGCTCTACCCGGGCCCGGCGAGCGAGCTACGACGACAAGGCGAGCGCGTAAAGTGCTCTGCACTTGATCGGGATTAGAAGTTCATTTTTCTGTACTGGAGGACGCATTTATCTGCACGTTAGCATTCAAGTGATGCTACCAAATTAAACCACAGCATCCACCGCAATACCCCAGTCATGTTTCTCGGCGGTGACGTAGGTTGGCGGCAGCCTATCACACAATATTTTGCGACGTCACTGTGACGTCACAGTGAAGTTGACGGAAAGTGGCCGAGGATGCGCCATGGCTTCTTCTGTTTTCCTTAATATCTCGAATACTTGTTTGAAGTTTGCGGCAAAACTGGTACTGGTAATATCTAGACAATGCAATCTTTTAGTGGACCAACCTTTTACTCTCTCTTCAAGAGCTACTGACAAAACAATGCCCCCCTTGATAACGGCCCCCCCCAAACAGCGCGACGTGAGTGGCTGCCCGTCGTATCTCCGGCGGGTTTTGTTGAATTATGAGTTATACGTTATACAACTTATACGTCAGCGACACTTGTGCCCGAAGTCCGCATTATACTTTCCGTAAACCGCAAGCAATGAGACCACTGATTAAAATTAACAATGGCAAGCAACGCGTAAACTACCAACCCAAGCAGCAGAAATTGCCAATACCAAGCATGGCAAATCATCAGTGGCCAATGCGTCTGAGCTTGGCAATACCTCGGCCGCCATCATTGGCTGGCGCTTGGGAAAGGTGACAAGCCAACAATTGGCCAAGCTCTGGAAGGCCAATATTGGACAACGCTTGGCAAAGTATGTTGCCATGATATTGCCTATAGGTGGACCCCACACTATTTTCATGCACATTTTTGGCTTTGTGGCCGTTGCCTCGCGGCCCGATTTCTGCTTTATACATGCCATTGTACAGGAAATTATTTAACGAGTGCGCATTGTTTATTTATAGCGCACTCGTTAAATAATTTTTTGTACAATGACATGTATAAAACAGAAATTGGACCGTGAGACACAATAAACAAACTGCATCAACTTTGCGAAGCAATATGACGTGACTTGTCAAAAACCATTGAGCAAAACAACACGCCGAGTCTCTCTCTGTAGTGTTTTTATTATGCATATCAAATTTACAAGAAATCTGGCTTAGCAGTGGCAAGAATACGAACACAAACACGAAAGCAAGCACACACAATTGTCGAGGCAAAATTTTAAAAAGCGCTGCTCATGAAGCGCGAACCGATTGCGCTTCGTTTAACTACTTGAGATGCCTACAAAACAGAAGCATTCAGGTAAATGAAAACAGGACCATTATCCCCGGTAATTCTCCGACCAGCCAAGATCACGATATCTTGTTCAACAGCACTATTGTAGAATAGGCCAGCTTGGAAAGCTTGTTTCGGCTGCATCCGCCACTTGTCCACGGGAAACACCTTTACGTCGTAGCGTCTGTAATAAGTAAAAAAACAGTTCACTACAATGCTAAATGCACGCTGCTTACTAAATACAGCACTTTGCACCAGCCTTACCACATGTCCGTGTGAGAATATGTCCTTGCCTAAAGTTCTAGCTTGTTAACACTCGCTATGAAACATAAAACGTACTGCACTATTCATTTCTCAACACTGCGTTCTACAGTAGCAGTTACTTGGCTCGTTTTTGAGGAAACAGTCCGGAATTTCACCGAAAATGGGCTTCACTCTTGTTGCAGTCACGCAAGGTAATTAAAAAAGTCCAATACACAAAGCAACACGACAGCGGTTCCGCGAAATTTTGTTGTGGCTACTGTACCCCATAAACATTTAATCACGACTGAAATGTCGAGCCGTCAACGTTTTATTAGCGTAAGTTTTGTTCGCTAACAACGCGGGACCCAGAGACTACAACGCAACGCACTAACTACACAATGAGTTCGGAACGCACGAACGTTCAGGTTTTTTTTTTTTTTTTTGCAAGGCATCTATGCCAACTTGTGACCTTTGAATTCGTTATATTTTGAGGAGTAACAAAACAAAGCCACAAAAAAGTATTAAATTGGTACGGTGTTGCAGTCCGGTTTTAGTGGCTTCGAGATCTCCCTCGTCAGACGCGCCAGATGCGAACGGAACCGACGGAGAAGCCCAGAGGCAGTGTAATTGCTTTGTCGCTCGACAATATCTTTACTTTGCTCAAGAAAATAATGAAACGGAAGCTTCATTTATAGCTAGAGTTTAAGTAAGTCAGCTTAGAACATCCGCAACTCTTATACTGCACACGAGTCTTGCTTCAACGCATGCTGAACGTCGTGAACCTGCAGTGGGAGCACGGCCGCTTGTTCGGAAAACACAAAGCCGGAAAAAGGATAGCTAGAACTGCCGTCACACAAATGGAAGTACATGTATGTGACCGCTTTTTTCTTCGCAAGAACCAACAACGCTAAGCAGCACTCACGGGCGCCAGTTGTTATAAACGACAGCTGAAGTTTTGGCGGGAACGAGCGCGAGTTCTCCCGCACCGCGAAAATAAAATGGTGACTTACGTTTTCAGCGGCGGCCACAGCAGGCAAACGATGTTATTCCACCAGTCAGGTATACTTCACAGAGCCACCGACACCAAAACGCACCTCACAGACACGTACAGGAGTACTACAGCAGTTTCAATGCCACAAAAGAGACGGAGCCGTCGGTGCAACGCGTCCGTCCACTGGCCCCGCCGCGGGTTCAAAGATCGCGCAAAGGCACAACGCTGAAGTAGTTCGACGGTCACCGTTGCGTTAGGACACACAGATGACCCATTCCTACTGAACGTGTAACACTGTCTCACGCTTTTTTGAATACGCTGCACTTTAGTTTAAGTACGCTTTGTTTCATGGCCCGGTGCTGTGTCTCTTTAGGTACTACTATTTTTTGCTGCGTTGTGGCCTCTTCACCCGCTCTAACCGTTGCCGTTACGGGCTCAGCAAGCTCAAGGCCAAAATGCGCTTTTATCCGTCAGCTGAAGATCGGCTTCCGATGAGTCTTCCGTGTGACGTTACTTCCGGTCGCCGTTTGCTTGGCGCTCACTGAATCTTTCAGCCAAGTTACCGATGAGTGGCCGACGGCTCGGAAGGCAATGGGGACCCATGGGGTTTCCAATTATTGGCAATCGGCCTTGGCTGCTTGGGAAGTTGTTCCCACCCTTCTAAATAAAGTGGGCCGCCACCTCATGGACCTTAGTAATACAAGATTATAGAAGAAATATAAAACACTATTTATGAAAAGTTATATACTATTCTCACCATGCTCAAACTTGCCTTTTTTTCACGATGCTTCACTTTTGCGCAAAATATCTATTTTTTGCTTGTTTGCAAGTACCATGCTAACATTCTATGTTCTGATTTATTAAGGGATGTATGCTTTTTTAGGGACTTTGTTTTTTTACGTACATGTGCCATTCTGAATTAGTATTTTGGTGTACAATAAAGATCTGTGCTGCGTAAATTTTTATCTGCTTTTCATGTAAATGCATAGCCATGCAAGACTGCTGTTGGGGGAAAAGCCCCTGTCAGGCATCTAGCCTTTTGCTTTTCCCCCGGTCTTTCCGTCCTCTCGCCGTGTATGCGGAAAGAAAAATAAACTTCAACTTCGAATAGTGATATTTGAGCCGTATTTTTTTTCTCGAAAGAGCCAATTCCACCTCGAGCGAATTTGAGGAACAAACGTGAGAGTGTGTTACCGTCGCTAAATGCAACGCTGTCAAAGCTGTTTTGACATGTTTTACTTGTTAGCTAGGGTAATTCTGTGTACACAAGTAATTTAAAAATAGGGTAAATTTGAGCATTATTAGGATAACAAACTCGGATTTGGCTCGTACTGAATTGAAACACTGAAGTTGAAATGGCATGCTTATGAAAACTTTATTGCAATTGATTTCAAGAACGGTACGATGGAGTTTTAGCGGAAAAGGCATTAAACATACGCAACAGCCTTCACGAACAGTAAAATTATAGATCGTCTTGTCAGCGTCTTGGCCGTCTTCCTGGCAGCATTAGCAACTCTTCCGAATTCTTCGGTTGGATAGTTTCGTTTTGCGTGCCGGAAGACATTCACGAAGTAACCAAGCTATTTCATTGGCTTGCCATAATTTTCCAAAACTGTTCACATGAAGGCTGCATACATCATCTTCTTCACCTTAATAAAGGGGCTCGTACACGCAGAGGGGGGATTGGCCATGGCTTGGAGTGTGTGGTTACATATATATATATATATATATATATGGAGGAAGCCACCCGGTAACTGTCTATCTTAGGATGACCCCTCAACCGGGAGGAGAAATGATGAGAGGATAGGAAGGGAAGGTGGTGAGAGAGAAGTAAGGAAAGTGTATTTATAGAGGAATGAGGAGGGGGTTGAGAGGGGGAGGGGATTAGAGGATGAGGGGGAAGGGATATTAGAGGATGGTATGAAGGGGCGTTCCGTCAGGAAGGTGATGAGGGACCGGAGTGCCTTCTCTTGTACTGAAGGGTGGGCCTTGGGAAATTACGAGAT
This sequence comes from Haemaphysalis longicornis, assembly GCA_013339765.2. NCBI lineage: Eukaryota > Metazoa > Arthropoda > Arachnida > Ixodida > Ixodidae > Haemaphysalis > Haemaphysalis longicornis. The sequence goes on from CM023458.1 coordinate 71,484,810, forward strand.
CCGTGGGCGTGGTGTGAGACAGGCGTAATGAGACGAACGTTGCAAAGAGTTGGAGTGGGACCAGAGTATTGTGGGCATTCTAGTAGGAGATGCTGGAGCGTCTCTTCAGTTGTGCAATTGCGACAGCTAGCCTTGTCTGCGATGCCAGCCTGTGGAGTCGGAGGCGGATCGATGGGAGCCAATCGGAGACGAAGGAGGAGGCCGATTTCAAGGCGGGATAGGCCCTGTATGGTAGGGGATGGAAATAGAGGCCTGATGCGATGCGAGTGTCGGGGTGTAGGGAGCAGAGTTCTCTACGAATGATGAGACGGGCCTCGTCTTTTCGGGCTACGTCAGTGCATGGGGTCGGGGGGGTATTGTGTCCTTCTTTGGCCAGAGTATCGGCCGCCTCGTTGCAAGGGATGCCGATGTGGGAAGGAACCCACTGGAAGGCGATGAGTTGCCCATGGTGTTTATTTAGGAGGAGGGCCTCAATAAGGCCCTCCTCCTCCGAGATGTACGCGACCCTTTTTTGCGCACAGTGTGTCAGTTTCGTTTGGGTGCAGCACTTCCCGAATTGGTTGTTTCCTGTTGTGTTTATGGCGGTGGAATCCATGGCTACCTACGTGAAGTTGTTGATGCAACAAGGTTTCTTTGTGCCCGCTTCACCTTGGAATATTTATCTCATGTGCCGAGAAAGAAATTGTATAAGGATCTAGTGGATACGGTTTTGCCGATCCCACTGTACAGGTCCCTATACCGTGTGGGGCCGGGACAAGATGTTCTTCGGCGTGTAAAAAGAATGCCAGCTCCTGGCTATGTTAAATCTTTTTCTTTACATTGCATGTCGGTGTACTACCTGCAAAAAGCTGGATGATTGAGAAAGGTTTATTTGTGCCTTGGGGTCCTGATTGCTTCCCATGCAAAAAACCAGAGACCATCGAACACGTATTCATAGATTGTTGGGACGGGGTCTTCCTATGGGACGTGTTACAGCGTACCTTAAAGAAAGATTTCCCTTTGGATAGTCATGCAATTCGGTTTTTAGCCATAGAAAATGAAGGGGATGTTCCACAAGACTTCATAATGTTACTGGCCCTACATGGTATATGGAAGGCTCGCATGGCCCGTCGGTACAATGATGTCGATGCGAGGCCAGGGAGGGAATGCTTTTGTGAAAATGTCCGCTACATAGTAGAGGTGTTTGAAAGCCGAGCCTAGTCCACCCGAGTGGCTGACTGTGCTGGAGAGTTTGGCGAGGCTACCGCCTTTTTAAACCTGACACACTAGCAAGGTATGTGCTAGTGTTTTTCACGTGGTGTAATTTGTGTGATGATTTGCAGGTATGTATTGACACAAACCAGGCAATAAAACAAAAAAGTCGGCGTTATTGTCGGCGTTCACCCCTCCCCCATTCTCCTCGCCGCGTGAGCTGCGCTCTCCGCCGCTCACCCCCTCTCCTCTCCGATAGCGAACAATCTCTCGCGAGGGGCATTGGATTGGATTCGAATGGCTTGGCTTGGCTTGGCTTGGCTTGAATTGGATTTGGGTTGGATTGGATTAAAGTGGATTGTGTTGGATTGTGTTGCGTCATAGTCGCGGCAGACGCACTGGCGCCGGCGCGTCCCCTCACCGTTATGCGCGCTATAAAACGCGGTGCCTGCGCCGCTCCGCTCCATCGTTCCAGAGCCATTCCTCCGCTGTCCAACGCTGCAACGTGAACCCCCTATGCGTCGCATCTACACAGGGGTTGCCCGCGAGGGGAGGTGGGAGATTTTTATTTACTTTGGCCGGGTGGCTGAATCGAGTTACAGACAGACAGACGGATAGACAGACATACACAGACCAAAATTTCTGGGTTTAAGTAACCCAAGAAAGACTATCGTCTTTAATAAATGTAGGAGAGCCACAGCATCACCGAGTTTATGGCTTCCACCACCAATTGTAGAGTCTACCTGTTGTAGAGCGCCGATCAGGCGAGAAAAAACGGCACCAGACATCTTGCCCCAACCGGTGCCCGATTTGTTTCCCTGCGCGTGGTAGGACTGCTCATGCAAGCACCCGCAGCAGATGATGATTATGATGATGAGGATGACGCTGATGACGACGACGATGAAGCGTAGGCGATGTTGATAATGGGCACTGCTGCGGTGATGATGATGATGCAGCTACACTGAAAGGGACACTGAAATGAATTTGTCAAGCTCCCGTTTTTGCTTGCACTGTGTAGACTGGCTCAAATTAGCACACTTTTCATCGTTTTTCCGGTTGACAATTCGGTAATTATTTTACAAAGCGCGAAAGAAAAACTACCATGCGCGGTTTTGCGGCGGCCGCACAAACTAAGCTGTGACGTTGGGAGGAGGGGGCGCCGTGATTGGACGATGCCCGAGGTTAGCAATCAAACAAGTTTCGGTTTCGGTTTCGTTCTGTAAAACATGTTTGACATTCGATGGCGTCGTTGGATGGGCATTCTCAATATCCCAGTTATCGTAGTACCGCGCTTCTGTCATGTTGGCGGCTGTAAAATGCATAATATAAGCCTCCCAGGACGGCTTGGAATCGTAGCATTCACTATCTGAGGCCTACGCAGTGCATGAACGCCCTCCGCGTCCCAGCAGACGCTCAAATGCATGCGCTTTTCCCCCATATTTGGAGCTTGCCTCGCTCATGCCTGTATCGTAAAAAGCGAGTTCGCACCAGGCCAAGGGTCTGTTGATTCTGGCCTGTGCCCACTGCCCGCAAGCAGTCGGTGCTTATGGCAACAGCACGCCAACGAGAACTCGCTAGCGCGGCAGTGCCAGCCTGCGTGAGTTCTGTGGACTAGTTCGTGGAGCAATGAACGTTGCGGCCCAAAAAAAGGTGAACTCAGTATAGAAACATCGGCGAAAACAAAAAAGTTAACTCATAAAAAAAAGCCTCTACCCGCGGCGATTCGAACTTGTGACTGGCAAAACTATTGCGATGACATACCTAGCACCCCAAACGACTAGGCCACAGGCGGCCGCCGGCGGCGATGGAAAATATAAGGTATATAATGTATAACCAGTTTACACTTTTATTTAGTTTTAGTATTTCAAGCAGCTTAGGTGACTATTTGTTGTATTGCGCTCGTACAGTAAGCGTCCCCCCGAGTTTCCACAATGGCTCACGTCTAGCAATTGCATTTCGTAGACGGGAAAGCGTTCGCAGATGCGTAGTCGTGCTGCTGACCGCTCTGCTTGTTCCCCCAGCGCAAAAACGTGCTTCCCGCACCCTTGTTTTACGCTGTACGGTAAAAATATCAGTTGATTTTATTTCCTTAGTACCTATATTGACTTCGCTCACTCTTCTCCCCCTTCAAGAGGCCTTATATTTTCCTACTGGCGTACCAGTCAGCGAAGCGTCGCATGTGCGCTTGTGCAGCGCTTGTGTGAAGCGACCTTGACTTGGAGCTAGATACAGTGTACAAACTAACGAAGTAAATAAAGGCGCATTCTTCCATTCCCAAACGTGTTGTGGCTATAGTTTCAACTGATCGAGCGAATTGGCATGACCCGTCGGCGGCCGGCGGACTAAACGCTGGACCGACTGACTCGGTCGCGAAAGGTCGGCGAGCCGTGCAGTAGCGCAGCCAATTGCCAGCTCCTCTCCTGCTGACGTCACACGAAAACGCCACAGAAAATGGGCGAGCCTAAAGAGAGGACAGCATTTTCGAATTGATTTTTCTACTAAATAAATACGCGCAAACGCGCTGCAGAGTGGTCGAAGCAGGGCCCAGGGACTCCGGACTACAGTTTGCGCTCGTAATCCCGCATTGTTTACAAATCACTTCAGTGTCCCTTAAAAAGGGGCCAAGCACATGTGCGGAAAGCAACGCGTTTCCGGAGGGGTTTTTTCCTTCCTTGAAACCCATGCCGCAGTGGCCAGGAACGCGCATGAACGGCACAGGGCCGGTTTTGGGAGGAGTAAAATGAGCCCGCAAACGCGTCGCTCTCCGTACATGTGTTTGAGCCTTCCCTTCAAAAGCTAACTTAGGCTTTGAATTGACCGGTTTCCTGCCTCGTCGTGCGTTTCTAGTTGGCGATGATTTCTTGCAGCCACAGACTACGAATAACAATGGTAAATATGAAGTCCTTACCGCCTGTTGTGTTCCTTCCTTTTTTGTCCCGTTTCCCAGCTTGCACAAGCAACGCCGACTGCCGCTACCTGGGTGTGGACAGTTCCTGCGGAAAGGCACATGCGACTGCACGAAGGGCCGAGAGATCGTCCACGATCGGTGCACGTACCCAAGTAATGCAGTGTACTTAAATCCCACAAGCTCAATAAGAAATTGCCAGGCGTGCAGTGCTAAAACGCACAAGAAAAGACTCTGGCAGTAGATGAAGCGGTGCCTAATATGCATCGGTTCATGAGGTTTCGTGGTTAAGCACAGTAAGCGCTCATCGGAATCTAATTGCTATATTGGAAGCTTTTTACGTACTGTTAACGGGGCAGGTATAGCAAAAAGTCGGCGCTTTTAGCGAAATACAACTTCTGTTGAAATCAGTTTTCCGTAACGAGGGCTTCAGTAAAACGATGTTTGATGCTTAATTGCCTATTTGTATCACTCCCAACAGCCAGACAACATACAGCAGCTACCCGTGGTTTTTACTGTGCGCTTCGTGCATCGCTGATTATTGCCGTAGGAGAACATTAAGGGCCACCGGCTCGGAACCGTCGTACTTAGAGCGCAATTCGCTTTCCAAATGGGCTTTTCAAACAGTAATCAGCTCAATCTAGGTTCTAATACTTGTCTATGTTTGGGGTGCCAGCCGTACGGGGTTTCCCCGCCATTCTTCACGAAAAAACCTTGCGCCGCGATACGTTTTCGCCATTGCGCCACTGCTTTTTGGCGGCAACGCAACGAACTTTGAACCGCGAAAGCACGCGAAAAGGATAGCAGTTTCTTTCCCTTGCTAATACCCTGCTTCGAGTGACCGTTCTACATTCATTGCTTCTAACAAGCACTCAGTGGCTAAGGCGTTGCTCTGCTGAGCACGAGGTCCCGGGTTCGATTCCCGGCCGCGGCGGGCGCTTTTCTAATGGAGGCGAAAAGCAAAAACGCCCGTGTGTACGATATTCCGGCGCACGATAAAGATCCCCAGGTGGTTAAAATTAATCCGGAGCCCTCCACTACGGCGCGCCTTATCGCCTGCGTTGCGTCGGCGCGTTAAACCCCACAATCAATCAAATCTAACAAGCACATTACAATGGTTGCCCTTTCTTTACAACTGCCAACTGCTTTAAGGGGCCATGCAGACAAAAAAATTTGGTTCCTTCGAAAGATTGCCTCGTTATAGTCATACTCAAATCCCTTTTGACGTAAAATTTGCTCAAATAAGCCAAATAATTAGGAAAAAATGGAATGGCCACGCCAACCATTAGCTCATTTCCCGCAGCGGAACCTGTGATGTCATATGTGGCAGCTCTGCGATTGGTTGAGGCCGCCAAAAGCAAACCCAAATTAGGGAGGGCTTACAAGCTCGCCGAACGAGTTTTTCGTGCATAAATTAAGGGCACAATCTTTTTGCATCGAGGAATGGTGATGTAAACAGTGGAAGTCACCAATGAGAAGTACCGATGCGTACTGCTGTTGGTACGGCGAGTAGTGTGGTTGTTTTAGCTGCATAGCACTGCAGCGCTTTGGGGTTGTCTCAGACGACACTGCCCGAATGGGGTAAGCGACGGTGTCTTGCATGACCATATTTGTCGAGTGAACACCGTGTTTCAGGGTACGATTATTTCCTACCTCACAAGAATAAGTCAGGTAGAAATATGGTCAAAAACAAAGCAAAGGCCTAAAAAGGCCCTTCCGCGGTACGGTGGAGCAATCTAGGTTGACTAGCGGTAACTAAGGCTCTGCAATCGGCGGCAGAGCGATTCTTGTGATGTCATCGCACGTCGCGAAAACACAAGATTTGGTGGGAGAATCAAAATTTTAACTTTACTGGATTCAGTGAATAAAGCATCGTTTGCTTCCGGACAGGCACTGGGGGCACTATCAAACAGGAAATCTTTTGAATAAAGTAAACTTGTAATTTGTCTGCATGACCCCTTTAACCTCATTCGAATAAAGGAGCTGGCATAGGAAATATCGTTTTAGCGTTATCTGCATTCTTGTAGTTACCCTCGTGCCAGTGTGCTGTTAGCACTCGGCAGGGCTCCGGGGTTGAGAGTAGGCTCAGCCGGCCCCCGCCGCTTCTTGCTCTACCCGCTGGTGTGTATTCTCCGGGTAGTGTAAAAATCCCCGGTTGCTTCATTTCATTTCATTTATTAGTTCCTTAAGGGCCCCGAAGGCATTACATAAGGGGGGGCAAATACATATATGGAAGACAAACAAAAAAGAACCGTCTGCTTGTTCACAGACGGCAACCCCTGCCGTCTGTGAACAAGCAGACGGCAGGGGTCGAACAACGCCTTATTGCCGATAACGAGGGGCTGGGCGAGTGACGTCACCCTCACGTTGGAGCGACAGCTTGTGCTCGTTATCGCGGCAGTGTCAACCCGGTTACAGTTACAGTCCGTTCCTGTGAATACCCCACTGCCGATAATGGTTAGGGACATTGGGCTTCGCCTAGCTCCTGCCAGGAATGCATCATTGAGGGGTTTTTTTCGTGAGAGGCAATGGCATTTATTCCTGCTTTTCTGAAGCATCACGTACGCCAATTGTAATCCAGTTCTCCATAAAACATAATGATGTGCACTTTTAGATGCAAACCATCTCTTGCTCGGGGCTATGGCCGTCCATCGGCGTCCGTCCGCACCCCTCCTTCTCTCCACGCCAGCTGTGCGATAGCGCGCGCGCTGCTCCTCCTCTCCCCCTCTCCCGACCAGCTGTGCGATAACGCCGCTCTCCTCCTCTCCGCGCTCCGCTCCCTCAGTTGCTGCTTGTCCGATGAACTGAATGGACGCAAACAATTCTGTCAGCGAACTGGAGAAAGTGAAGCCGCTTCGAAACGCCAGCGTCGCCAAGCGGATCCGGATGTCGCTCGTCAACGCGACCGCGCCGCGTAAGGGGCCGAGCGCGCGACGGGGAGGGGGGGGGGGGGGGGGAGATGGTGTAATTTTTTTCTCTTCTGTTATCCGGGGGTGGTGGACGTACACGACCAAGATTTTACTCGGGACCGAAGAGTTAATCCAAACAGAAAGGTTAGTGTACCTGTCAACGATACTGAATCGACGAGCATTTAAAAAGAAGTATTTTACCCAAACGGTTCAACAGAGCGTTCCCCAACACAGGTATGCAAAAGTGAGCGCACACAGTGGTTTACTTATATGCGGCGACAAAATCAGACGCCTTCCTACCTGGGAAGAGGTAGAGCCAGCGAAGCTACTCTATGGTGGAATTTAATGTGTTTGTGTTCAGCTATATGGGGTATTTGTTAGGTTCAATTGAGACAGTGGCGCGATCTCCTCGTCACAAACTAAGGACACATACGATTGGTGGGTAGAGACAATGACGCTTTACAGCGCGGCCCCGCCAATCAAGGCGCAGGCTCTCGTGCGAGGCGCAGGGGGCCGCCGAAGAACGAGCAGTATTCGCCGCGAGATCGACATGTAGGTGGCGAGAGCGTCGCGCTGCTAGTGTGGATGCTCCGCTGAGCGACCCGGGAGGATGAACACCGTGGGCGCGCTTGGTGCCTTTCTCGCGCCGTATGTGCGCACGGAAGGCGCATACAAGTGTGGTATTGTCCCGAGGAGACGAAGAAGGGCGCAGTAGGGTATGCGCCGCTGTGGACCCGATGAAGAACGACGAAGAAGAGCTGTGTGGGGGCCTAACCATGGAGGATGACGACGCGATCTATTTACAGTACGAGATGACCTATTTGCATTATTTACAAGGCAGCTGTTGCAGAGCGTTCACCCAGACTTCACGCCCCACACACAGCTCTTCTTCGTCGTTCTTCATCGGGTCCACAGCGGCACATACCCTACTGCGCCTTTCTTCGTCTCCTCGTGACATAGCCCCCGCGTCGAAGGCGACCGTCCCGGTCGAGATCATAAGAAATGTTCTGATGCGGTGAGGATGCGAACGAGAGGAGAAGAGAGGGGAAATGTTCTGACCGCCACGGATTACGATGGTTCGATGAGCTGCGGCCCCTAAACAGCGTTTCCCGCCGATTGAGCGAAGCAGCTGCCAAAGCCCTTGGAGCTCCCGCCGGAGAACTGGGCAGGGGGATTGGCGTCGTCGTATCGTTGGGTCGCGGCTGGTCACGGCGGGTCATTGGCTGGGGATAGTCATGTTCGTGTCTCACGGGGCTGGGGCAGGCCGACGGGATCCAAGAGGCTTGTCGGGAGACGAGAGCGGGCGAGGCTGAGACCGCGATGGGGGATCGAGACCCGGCCGCTCCACCGAAATGTTACGTGGCGGCAGAAGGAATGACCATGCGGTCTATTTACAGTACGAGATGACCTATTTACATTATTTACAAGGCAGCTGTTGCAAGCGTTCGCCCAGGCTGCACGCCCCACACACAGCTCTTCTTCGTCGTTCTTCATCGGGTCCACAGCGGCGCCTACCCTACTGCGCCCTTCTTCGTCTCCTCGTGACAGTATGTTGTAGTTCGGTTCCTAAACGTTCAAGGAATAGCATGGAAGCGGCAAGAAGTTATCATTATCACGCCAAAAAAGCGGCGACCCATCGGGAATCTAAGAACGGCCGCAATAATGACAATGAACTTGTACGCCGTGGCTCGTAGCCAGGTCGATATTTCGAGACTATGGCTTTGAGCCTTCAATAAAACCATAAATAGAAACAAATCAGGAAGCCTCGACCTCCGGAATTCAGTTTACAACAGCAGTTTCCATCGCTTTCACTGGTAGCACGACGCATTCTTGCATTTGTGGAATGCCCTGAAATGATAACACCACTTAACTGCCCCGGCATTTTTACTAAAAGCTTACAATATTTCTTGTGTGTTCTAAAGGCAACATAAAATTACTGAATTTTAACCAGTGCAGAGATATAAATGCAACCATTCTAACAGGTCTTTTGCACGCAGCTTTAGTAAAAGGAAATTTTGGCGACTCGAAGGCAGGTTTGATGAATAATGGGGATGGTTCACTATATAAGGCTTTCGTCGCAAGTGAACTTGCCAATTAAATTGCTAACGAGCGCAGTACAAGCAACATCTCATCTTTAGCTAGACTTGCGAAGTGACAAGCAGGTTTACAGTGTGTAAACAGAGCTTCTGGGAACTCACAGTGAACACAGATTTTCTGTTACAGGTGCACTGTTGAACATTTGCGTTCCTTCTAACAGTTGGCTAGAAGTGCGAGATGTGCCTGCATTCTTGTGTAATGCTGCTTACGAACCATAAAGATGGCAAATGAAGTTGTCCTGTTGCAGATGTAGTAAAACGTCCCTTTTTATTTCTCGTTACAAAACAGCGCAACGGGTTACCATCCGTTGTAAACTGAACCTCGCTTCTGTCTTGGCATTTAATTCTTGAGCATTGGCTAAAAAAGGCACGGGTAAAATTAATGTTTCTGCGCATTTCGTTTTTTTTTTCGGGGGGGGGGGGGGGGGTGTTTTGCCAACGTTCCAAGCGCAGCGAGAAGAGAACGCATGCAACGCGAAAAGCCAAACATTGATTATCAGTATTACTTGCAAAGAATGTACTCTAGGCGTCGTGTTCCGTAGCGGTGAAAAAGCAGCTACTTCAACGAGTAGACGCCAGTATTTTCAAAATTGATGAACCCCTCTTTTGCCCCGAGATCGTTGTCGCGGATCGCGACGTAAGAAAGGAGCCCGACAGCCGGTCGCCCGTTCGATGGGCTCGTCCCTCAGAACTGCCCGAGCGCCAGGCGCGAGCTAGGCCCGTGCCCCCGTTCCTGTGCAGCGGCCTCTTTATTGCCATCATCATCTTCGTTTCTCAACACCCTCCCCCGCCGCCAATTCTGATGACCTTGGCGGGTTAGCCTCAAGAATATAGAGGCGCTGAAGTCGACGTCTGATTTCTTGTCCGGATGAGACGCTGAGACAACACGACCGTACGACCCCGTCGCGGCCCTGAAAGGTTTGAAATGCATAGCATTTTAGTAACTCACAATGTCACGCGGCGTTGGCGTGCCTTGTCGTAGTCCGCAGGCGCGCCTTGTCCTAGTCCGCACCAGGCCATAAGTTTCCGGCGCATTTTAGTAACTCACAATGTCACGCGGCGTTGGCGTGCCTTGTCGTAGTCCGCACCAGGCCACTACACTATAAAAGAAATAAGTTTCCGGCGCCCGGTTTCGAACCCATGACGCCGCGGGCGGAACGCAAGATGCCCGGCGCACTACCGACTGAGCCACGAAACCGACACAGATTTCGATGCTCCGAACGCGCCTTATATCCTTCACTCATTTCTGGTTTGTTTCGAAAGCGCCACAAGTTGTCCCGCGCCTCCGAAAGATGGCGACACGGGTCCCGCGATCAAGAGATACGACTTGCCGGCGCACCCACTCGGAAATGCTGTGCATTTGATCGTGCCCCTCGCGAAGGGGATGTCTTTTTCAACACTCGGCCTAGTTGCCACAGCATTGGGGACGAGGTGTCGTCCTGGATGACCACAACGTTGCCGGTCTGCACCTCAGGTCCGGATGGCGATGCAGCTTCGTGTGCAGAACGCAAGAGAAGCAGGTATTCTCGGCGCCAACGGCGCCACAGGTGCGCCATGATTGCCCGTCGATGTCGTGCTCGGCGTTGTATCTCTCCGCTGGCAGACGCCGGCTCGTGCAGTCCCAGCCTTTGTGGCAAAGAGGTTGTGCGCCTGCCAATTAGAAAGTGAGCCGGGATCAGAGGAGAGAGTTCTTCAGCATCTCCTGCTAACGGCGTCAACGAACGCCTGTTGACGGCCGCCTCTATTTCGCAGAGAACCGTCTCAATCTCTTCCGGGGACCTTCGACTACGTCCAAGAGCCCTCCGGAGCGTTTCTTTTGTGATCCTTATGAGCCGTTCCCACTATCCGCCCTACCACGGTTCCCTTTCGACGCTAAACCTCCACTGAATACGGCGGCCGCTGCAGAAGTCGAGGACCACGGCCTCAGCCATGGTGTGGAGAGACCTGGCGCAATGGTGGAGTGTAAGGGCGTTGTCAGAGTATATCGTTGTTGGAACTGCACGCCGGGATATAAAGCGTCTCAGAGCCAGCAGAAACCTTGATGCTGTCATACCAGATGGGAGCTCCAGGTGAATAGCCCGTGTGACGGCGCAAGAGAACACGACGACGTCAGCTTTCTCATATTCCGGATGTGACGACTGGCAGTATAAGGGTCCGCAGAAGTAAGTGCCAACCACGGAAAAGGGGTCAGCTTCGGTAATCCGATCTCGGGGCAGAGGGGCGACAGGCGCTGTTTCGGCCTTGCGCCTACGTCGGCGGCATGACAGGCAAGCATGTAGAACACTTTTCACAACCTGACACTTTTCACAACCAATATCCAAAAGTTCTCCCGAAGTTCAGCGAGTGTTAGATCTACACCGGAGTGGATCAACCGCTCCTGCGTGACTGCTATTACGAGACGCGTGAAGTCTCCTCTGTTCGGCAAAACGACTGGATGACGGACCTTCATCGAAGACTGCAGTTCTTGCAGGAGGCCCTTGGCGCGGATAAGCCCATCTTCGTCGATGAATGGGCGAAGCAGCGATAGGCGGGTCGTCGCCCTGCTTGGTTGGTTACTTGCCAACGCCTTATAACTCTTCAGAAAAGGCTTCTCTCTGAACATGGCGAATCCAATATTTCTCTGCTTGAGCCAACTCTTCAGTCATCAGCGGCCCGGCTGTCGACTGTCTCCCTGTAGTCGCGTTGTTGATGAAGCGGCGAACCCAGACAGTTACCCAGAGCAATCGGGAGTATTTGCTGTACCGGTTAATTTGAAGCAAAGGCTCAGGATGCACGCTGCCGATTGCACACGCAGCGTTTGGAACGGCTTGCCCCTCGTCGCTCTCGCCTAAGATTTCGAAATATTCCACTGGCCATGACTCTTCTGGCAAAGCATGCCACGGCGGCCCGCACCACCAAAGTTGAGAATTTTTGAGAGTGAATGCTGGTAAACCGCGTGTGAGAAAGTAAGCAGGGTTGTCTGCTTCGGCAGTGTTTGTTTGTTTCTTTTGTTTATTAGGCAGAATACAAGTACACCGTGCAAAGTAGAATTTTTTCCAATCTTTTGCCGAGGCAAACGGGGCAAAAGGCGTTTGAGCCCATTTGATCGAGCCCGATCGGGCCGCCTGACGAGGCCCCGTCCCTGATGTAGCCCAACGGCAGCAGCACTAGCGACGCACATTCAACCACCAGTCAATGAAATTACAAAACATGCAACAAACCAAATGACATCATAGGCAAACTCTATCAACACAATTGTTGGCTATATAAAACAATGACAAATCACAAAGAACGTATAATGATAACAGGTATATGCTACGCAAAAGATACGAGTATAAAAAGTTTAGGAAGAGGAAGTTTTACCCGAACAATATCAAAGCAAACTTTTTTAACGCAACATAATTTTATCGGTATACCTAAAACAATATTCAAGAAAACCTTCTCATGACGGCACAGAATACGGCATATAAAGCGGTCGCACGCGAGTCCCGACATTCATTTTTGTCCAAAAAAATTATCGTTTTTTTCGAGGTAAATGTACCAAATGTTTTTCGAGGTAAATATTGCCAAGGCTGACGCTCCGTCAGCCGCTGTACCTCTTCAACGCGGTTTCAGATGAATTGTGGCCATCGACTAGGTGCTGCGGAAATCCGAGAGAGCAATCTGGGCGTCCGTCCAGAAGTACAGTTTCGCGATGGCCCAACACGGAACCTGCCTCAGATAGTTACACAGCCGCGCTGCGACGAGACATGCCGCCAACTCAAGCTGTGGAAGGGTCATGGTCTTGATGGGTGCTATGCAGCTCTTGCTCATGAGGAGGTTCGTTTCATACGAATTACCGTGATCTGAGCGGTGGCGAACGTATACAGCTGCTTCATATGCTCTGAGTCTAGCATCAGCGAAAAAATGCAACTCCATGGCATCCCTGCAATCACCGTTCCTGATGCACACCTGTCGTGGCAGTCGGATTCCCTCTATATCAGGGATCTCGCTGTTGCAGGAATTCAAGGCAGTAAGTTGCGCCGGCTGCAAGAGTACATCCCAAGGGTGGTTAAGCTTCCATAAATCTTGGAAAATCAGCTTGGCACGCACTGATAATGGGGTCAAAAAGCCGAGGTGATCGTAAAGTCGGGCAAGTGACTGCAACATTGTTCTTCGTTGCCGGCTTCGTCGAAATGAAGGCCGCAATCTTGTTGGTGCTCACCAGTATTGTGTCGTCCGATCTGTCTCATGGGAGCCCAGGGACCTTCATTCTATTCGGATCACCCCTTCGGTCTCGAAGGCATCTCCATAGGCAACAAACTCGTCTCGCAAAGATGATGCGTTGGATGCTCACTTGCGTAATTCCATGCCTGCATCGGCGATGATGGTTTTCGCATCCGTGTAGATTTTGCGCGCTGCTGCCTCGTTGTCAGCACCGACGACCAAATCATCCACATAGCAAGAACAAAGAAGGCTTGCCCCCGTGTCCGGAAACCGCTGTTTGAGCGACAGCAGGCGATGACGCAGGGTGTCTGCCAATAGGAACGGGCTCAACGGGCCCATCCTCAGTTGGAAGGCGCTCAATCTACAGGAACCGTAGGGCGCATCTGTCTTCTTCCCGTATCACCAGTTGCAAGTATGTCTTCTTTATGTCGCCTACTAGCGCCACGCGCTGACCTCGAAAAGCCAGAAGTAGTCGTAGAAGGTTGGCATCTAACTTGGGTCCCTTTCGGAGCACGTTATTTAGCGAAGGATGTCCCGTTGCGTGCGACGAGGCGTCGAAGACGACGCGAAGTTTAGTAGTGAATGCATCTTGTCGGACCACTCCATGATGCGGCACGATATATGTATTCGGCGTCCGGCGTGTTTCTTGAGTGGGTACTCGCTCGGAATGACGCTCGTTGAAATAATCACGTATTGTCTTGTAATACTGTGACAACAACTCCGGTCGGCTGCGAAAACGCCGGAGCTGCATGCGCAATCGCTGCTTCGCAAGTGCATAGTTGTCTTGGTGGGCCTCCACTCCGGGCTCTTGAATCAGGAGTCGGACTTCGTAGCGCCCGTCCTGATCGCGGATTTCCCGTTCAGTCGCCTCAGCGTCTAGCCCAAGACCTTCTGGCGTTTCCTGGATGTCAGTGGCTTCTAAGCGCCACAGATCTGACGGGTCCATTTCGTCGGAGTGTCTTTGCGATGAATCTGCGAGAGCGATGAACATTGCGCAGGTTGGTTCGGATGCGCCATGGCTGCCGTTGTCAAGGTCGGCTCCCTGTAAAGTCCACCGGAAAATTGTTTCGGCTGCCGTGAGGTGAGGGGTAAGGCGTGATATTCTTCCAGACACCTGCCAGTACGAGTCCGATCCAATGAGTAGGCTGACTCGATCCTCCATGTGGGTGTCTGCCAGCCGAACGTCTGCAGCGGTCAGGTTGCGTCCTGCCATCGTACTCAGGACTTCCGCGTTTACAGGTGGACTTATCACCGCGCAAATTTTGGGGACCTCCAAATCCTCAATTGTGATGCGTCCGTCATGCTGAATCTTCAGATTGCAACGCTATTGCAACGCGATTGCATCGCACGGATTACCTCGGACAGGAGTCTCCGAAAGTAACGAGCGACAAGTCCTCGACACCCCGAACTGGGCAACGCAATGTACGTGAGGAGTCACGTCGAATAAACGTGCGCTGACTGACGGAATCCAACAGTATGCGGACCAGCAGCTTCTGGCTGGCTCCAATCACCCACGCCCTCCCGGTTTGCAGGTAGATCCGCGCCGCGCTGCAGTTCCAGACGATGCGGACGTGACGCTAGGAGTTGCCTGTACGTCGTTCCGCGCGCTGACTTGACCAGCTCCGGCCTTTGGAACTCGTCTATTCGCAACTGTCTGCGGCGGGTGTTCTATGTCGCAGGGAACTGACAGATGCCCTTGGAAGCAACGGACGGAAACCAACGACCTCGACACTCTGCAGCACCGGGAAAAGTGACCCTTCGAGCCGCAACGGAAGCAGCGTCCACCGGTTTGTAACTTGCGGCGCTTTTCTTGAGGCGACATCTGTACCGTGCACTCCGCTATACGGTGTTCTGCTGAACATAGAGGGCACTGCCGCTTTGATGGTTCTGACCGTGGAAGCACCAGTTGGTGAGGCAGCAGCCGATGGAAGGCCTGAATCGGAAGCTGGGGCCTCGCGCTTTTCTTGAGAGCGCTCCTCTGGATCCCTGGGATGGTCGAAGTGGCCTTACTCGCGGACTTCTACCTGGATGCGCAGGAGGAAGTCCAGTATCTCGCCTACTTGCTTCGCCCTTTCCGACGAGCTGGCTCTCTCGCTCACCGGCCTTGCACTTTCGGATGAGCTGGCTGCTCTGTCAGACGAGGATGCCTCCTTAACCCTCTGCCGGTACAGGATCCCGAGGTCGGGTGGCAGGGTTTTCATCAGTACACGACGGAGGACCACCGCGTACTCCGTCGCCGCCACCCCCAGACCCTTCAGCGCGATTACACGGAAGGATATCTGGTCGTAGAGGCCTCGGAGTTTCTCGGCCTCTGCAGAGCTCTGCACAGGGGCCAAGGCGAGCAAGCTGTCAATATGGTCCTCAACGAGCAGGTCGGCCCGGCCAAATGGGGCGGCGAGGGTGCTAATAGCCACATCGTAGTTGGCCTCCGCGAGTCGGATTCCTTGGATTGCCGCCTTCACCTTTCCCGTCAAGTAAGATGTCAAATACTTGAATTTCTCGATGCAAGCCAAGGCGAGATTGCTGTGAATTGTGGCATCGAAATGGTTCTGAAACGCTTGCCAGCTCCGCCGGTCACCTGAATGTCGGGATGTGCAGCTTGAGCAGCGCGGCGGAGCGCGTTCTGGTGATAACGGTAGAGACCGCCGGCTGACGCAGGGTGGCGCCCGAGGCCTCGTTCTGGCGATCACCCATTCATAAATCCCCAGCGACAGCGTGTGGAGTATCCGCGGGCCTGGTGGCAAACTCGACACGCGCCCAAATATCCACCACCTTAGCGTCGTAATCCCTGGAGGCAACCAGATCTGCCTCGAAGTCCTCCTCGCTGAGGCCCTCCTGAATCTTCTGGTCGAGAGCCTTCATCTCCTCATACCTCATGTTGACGAGGTTCAGAGGCCATTGAAAAGCAACAGCAGGCGTGGCCGGATCCAGAAGCAGGGATTCAATGGTGGCAATTCCCTTGGTTATAGCGACCCGAGCCACACCACGGTAGCGGCGGACCTTGTCCATGGCTGGGGACTCGCCAAAACCAGCGACCGGGTGTCCTCGGCACGACCAGCAGCGCGGCGGAAAGCATTCGACGACGAGGCCCGCGGAATCGCGCAGCCTCCCGGGAACCCAGGCCTCGCGTCCTCGACGTCTGCGCCGCGTCATGTCAGGTCTGCTCGTGGCCTCAGTCTCCCGGGTTTAGCGGCCGCAGAATGTCGCGGATCGCGACGTAAGAAAAGAGCCCGACAGCCGGTCGCCCGTTCGATGGGCTCGTCACGCAGAACTGCCCGAGCGCCAGGCGCTAGCTGGGCCCATGCCCACGTTCGCGTGCAGCGGCCTCTTTATTGACATCATCATTGTCGTTCCTCAACAATTGTCCAGGATTTGTGGCTCGCCTTTTTCAAAATTGTATTGAAAGCGAGCATTGTGGGAAAAATAAAAAAAATCGAGGGAGTCACGGCGCACACCTTCCACACATGTGGACAACAACGTGCATTATATTGCGTGATTTTCTCTCTTTCCTTAAACTTATGTCCACCTTAAGAGGCTAGGACGTGACCATATTAGGCATTTAGTTATGCTGAGTAAAGCACATTTCTGGACAAGGTGATTCATGGCGCAATTTGAAAACGGGATATATGAAAATGACACACGAAATGCCACAGGACAGGCGGAAACTCACAACTGCTTAATTTTACCGAGATATTCCCACGAAATACTCTTGCGCATCCAGAATTACACGTTTCACACAACTAAGAAGTTTCACCCCGGCGAAGATGTGTCGTGGAATTAAACCAGCGCATCAACCCGCAACGGCCTCTGATTATTACGTCTCTAGAGGAAATGCGCAAGCAGAGGTGACTGTGTCATCGCTTACTGCCAAACAAGTACATAATTTTTGTTTTATCGCGTGCAGCACCAGTCTTGCGCCGCGCGCAATGTGAACGAGCAGACGACGTGAGAGCGTCATTCAAACTAGGAGTGGTTCGTCCTGCCGCCAGGGGCCGACTGGGTTCGACCTCGGGGCGAATAGGTGTCCGGTAAAAAGTGCAAAGGCTCGTGAGTAAATCTCTGCTCGCGTCACTTCCGGTTCGAGATCTCTCCCGACCTCCCGTACGCCGGCGGATTTCACGTGCGTGTGTGCGTGTCATCTGTTTCCACCGAGAAAAAAATGCGCATGCTTCGCGCATTCAATGAAAGACAATTAATCCTACTAGGGGCTTATCTGAAACGTAAGCCCGCTGTGACGAATAAACATGCGTCCACGCGCGTGAAAGACGCCGGTGGTGGGGAGGCGAGCTGGGCTCTCGAACCGGAAGTGGGGGGGAGGGAGCAGACGACGTACCCATGACCCTTTGCGCTGTTTACCGGTCCCCTGTTTCGCAATGTAAGGGGGAAGCGAGACGCCGCGCGTGGCGAGGACTATTCAAGTCTACGGAAAGGGGCATCTGCGGTGGAGAGTATAAAGAGGGGCGCTAATCATTCTCCGCTCGCAGATGGCTATGCTTCACTGTGCGACAGAGCATGTGGGAAAGCCAACCTGCAGAGACCAAGCTTACCCCGACCGCTTTAAAGTCTACTGATCTGTTTCTCCACCTTCGCACAACTAGTGCAAGATGCGCAAATACTGTGTACTCTTGGTCAAGAAATTGTTTACGAGTGTTTTTATTTTATTTGCTACCGCAAGAATCAGTCATATTTTTAATTGTAAAACCAGTACGGTGTTTCTGCATTGACACAAATTTACTCAATGTTTTATTTTTGCTCAACAATGTCGACAAGTGTGACGTGTGGCATCAGATATAGTGGTTCACGAAGGTTTTGCCCGCTCAAACCTCTGTTTCAGAATAAGTTTACTGAACTGAGGGAGACAGACCGACCGACAGACACAGGCAGACACATACATATATACATACAGACAACAGGCAGACAGACAGACAGACAGAGTGACCGACAGACCAAAATCTTTCGGTTTAATAAGCCTAAGAAAGAATACCATATTTAAAAGTAAACACGATGGCTGGCGACCCACTTTCGTGCAGATTGCTTCACGGACGACCACTGCGTAGGGGGCGTGTGCCACAACGGCGTCTGCATGTGCCCATCCGGCTACTGGGACACAAGTGCCATGACCACACCAGCCTGCGTACGGCACAGTAAGCATGGGAACAACTCCACCTCACCGAAGAGAGCAGGCAGCAGTCCAAGAGCCTCGACACCTCTCAAAAAATGTGCCCCCGCAGTGACGCCAACTTCAAAGGGACGATGGTTTACACACACTAAGGAATCGCCGTATGAGGACCAATCAGCGTTGCGAAACGAGCGAATTTGGCCGATAACTACACCCAGCTTGCGATCAGAGTGAAAAAAGTAGCAATTGCTTAGCTCGGCTAAGCCAGGATATACGCACCGTACGCTAAGGTTAAGCTGGTTATTCTTAGCTTTCCTGGTTGTCTAGGATTAGCCTGATTATCATGCTTACTGCTGCTTCAATGAAACACACACGGTATACGCATCATGTGACACATGTATATTCATCGAGCGGCTCCGGCGCAGCGTCACCAACCGACCCAGAGCTAAGCTGGTTCCACACGCGCACACCGTGTCGCTGTGATACACGATGCACACCTGGCCACCCCTTGCATGATCATCAAGTGGACCGGGCCGCCACGTGTGGAACTGAGATGGCGAAGACGCTGGGTGCGTGGGGTGCGTAAAATGCCGGGCAGCGAGCAAAGGGCTGTGCACCGTGTGACGTCACTGCTCCTCGCGCAAGCGCAGCACGGCCCTCCAGGAGCCAGGCGAAACGGCTCAACCTCGGCCAGTGTAGCTGGCACTACAAAATCACCCGTGTATCTGCTCACTCCGCTGCAAATGTCGAGAGACAATAGTCTTTTGCCGCCCCTGCCGCGGAAATACCCGTAATCGTTTGCCGCCCCTGCACGCGGAAATGCCCCTAGTCTTTTGCCGCCCCTGCACGCGGAAATACCCCTAGTCTTTTGCCGCCCCTGCACGCGGAAATGCCCCTAGTCTTTTGCCGCCCCTGCACGCGGCAATGCCGCCATTCTATTGCCGCCCCTGCCACAAAAATTCCCCTAGTATTTTGTCGCCCCTGTCACGGAAATTAACTAGCCGTTTGCCACCCCTACAGCGGAAGTTTGCCGCCCCTGCCACGGAAGTGCCCCTAGTCTTTTGCCGCCCCTGCCGCGGAAGTGCCCCTAGTATTTTGCCGCCCCTGTCGCGGAAGCGGGCCTAGTCTTTTGCCGCCCCTGCCACGGAAGTGCCCCTCTTCTCTCCCCCTCCCATATCTGATCTTCCCCCCCACCCTCCCCCATTTTCTCCTCCCACAATAAGCACGCAGGAGATTTGCTAAGATAAATTTAATTTACCCGCGTTCCACTGCTGGTGCCCTTTACTGTAACATCTCTTTACGGTTGTCCTTTGAACACTGCAACGAGGTCCGGGCTCGCACGAGTGTATTTTCGGAATTAATTCTTACCCCACAAAACTAGCAGCCATGTATATCTAAAAAAATGTACAATGCGATTACCACTTGTATATGGACGTACGGCTTCAACATTACTAATGTTTTGTTTTTACTCGACAATGTTAACAAGTACCGAGTGTATTTTCAGATTGCTGCGTACAAAAGATTAGTCTTTATAGCCCTGCCGTTCAAGTATCCTTTCAACTTGGACGGAAAGCTAAATCAAGCAAGGGGCGGACAGACAAAACATTTCGCGTTTAGGGAGCCTAAGGAAGACTCTTCGCGAAAAATGGCATCGGCGCAGGGACAACAGCACAGATTCATGCCTTGAGCTGTTGTTCCAACGCGGATTCTATGAAGTGCGGACCACTTTAGGGGCTCGCCTTGTCGTCGTAGCTCGCCGTAACGCTTGATGTCCAGCGACTGCCGGAATCACGCGGCACATCGATATAACGGACCCAAGTAGAGCCCGGCGTTACGTCGTAGGGCGTCCCGCAGAGGCTTAGAAAACCGAGCGGTTTAAATAGTCATCACTCGTGAAACGCTGGCGCTTGCCATACATCTACACGCTGTTTAGCGCAAAGAAAACTTCCGGTACATTTGAGGCAAAATATATGTAATTAACCAGCAGCACCCGCATTCATCTAGTTCGGAACGCACGTTGGGTCGGTTTTTACGATAGCGAAAACAAGCGGCAGTGCAACGCCGGCATGTGCGGGAGGAAAAGCAAGCACAAAAAAAAATTGCACCATCTTCCCGTAGGGGAACCCTGAGTAGTATGCAAAGCAGCCATGGGGTCGATTCAAGTGCCCATTAGTTTTCAGTTCGTCGTTTCCGTTATGTTGAGGTACGTAGCTACCGTTACATTTACAGTTTGGTTTCCATGGTAACTACCACACTTTTCACTTACCGGAACTACGAAATGGCAAATTGCGTTGAGCCCATAGCTGTTTCGCATACTACTCAGGGTTCCCCTACGGGAAGATTGGGTAATTTTATTAGATGCGACGGGGCTATGTCCCTCCCTTGTCGTTGTTGCGCCATCCACACCCCCACTGCGCATGCTCGGCTTGCTGAACGCCCGCTGGTGTCTTACCCTTTAATGGATCCTGGAGCGACAGTGTTGCCGGTGTCTTTCTGGGTCGGCCCGAGATGAGCCGAGCATGCGCAGTGGGGGTGTGGACGGCGCCACAACAAGGGAGGGAGCCCCGACCATGAGATGCTGGAGCGACAGTGTTACTGGTGTCTTCCTGGGCCGGCAGGAGACGAGCACGCTTCCCTTTAAAGGGCTCCTTGAGCGGCAGTGTTGTCGGTGTCTTCCTGGGCCGGCGGATGGATGGGCGACGGACGACGGACGACGGAGCCGAGAGCAAGAGATGCTTCGCATCTAAAAGAACAGAACTCCCGCAGACGCTGTTTCAGGCAGGGGGCGGGAGCACTGCGAAGGCGGTAAATTTGAATTGCATTGGGCGGTAGCAGTGAGCGGATAGCTGCGCTGCAGCCCATTATGGTGAACTTCCAATGGCTTCCACACTGAGTGGAATGGCTTTAATTTCTTTCTCTCTGATCGCTTGCTGCTAGGCCTTGTTATTCGCCGCACTCGCCAATTTGGTCACGCTGATTGGTACTTCTTGAAGCGTTGGGGTGAAGCACACCTGTGGTGTTTTCGTAGGGTGCAGGAGGATTATAACTGACGGGGTTGAAACTGGATTGAAGATTTTTGCAAATAAAAACTGTGGTTGATTCCTCTTTCATGGGAATCGCTAAAACACGAAAGTGAAATGTGGAGCGAAATCTGCAGCTGAGCATGATTTGCGGGTCGGCGGCTGTCTTGGGGGTGTGCTTAGTGAGCGACGTACTCCTGGCGGGTCGCTTCGGCAAAGGTGTACTGGCGTCGTTTCCGTGACGGATATGACGTCAGTGAAATCTTGGTGTGCCCTTACATAAAACACTGTCGTGTTAAAATGTAAAACCCGAAAAGGAACAATTCAAGTATAAAGTACTCTTTAGTTCTATAGGTTGCTTCCCCGCACGAAGATCTTGTGTGCAGGGGTGCACCCTTTACAGGCCGCTTGCTTCGTTGTAGTGACGTCATTTCCGTGACGGATATGACGTCGGTGGAATATTTGTGTATCCCGGAATAAAACACTATCGTGTTAAAGTCAAGCACCCCTTCAAGAGAACGATGGTCAAAACGCGAAGCTTTCTCTCTTGAGAACAGTCCGAAATCAAATCAAATCAAATCAAATCAAATCCGAACTGGTTCGACCGTGTCGAATGGCGCAACCGCATAAACGTCCGCTTCCTAACACGAGGCACCCAGGTTTCATTCCGATTACGGAAAGCGTTTTATGCTTGAGGCGATTGATGTGCTTTTGTGGAAGCCCATTCTGTGAGTTGGCTTTTCTGTATTGCTTTTTGGGCGCGATGATTTTGGTTGTGCACTTTGGCTTTGGATTTTGAAAACACTAAGAGAATTCGTCGGCCTTCAACCGTCTTTTCCTTCACCCACGGCACCATGAGTATCAGCGAAGTTGGCTTTCGGCCGGGTTTTCGGTGTGGACCACAGACGACATCAGCGGGGCAAATAAGCTTCGCTTTAATCAAACGCTTCCCGCGGTCAGAATAAAGCTTACGTCCCTCGCGCTGTGATGCCGACGTCAATTCGACTGCGCTATTTCCGCGTGGTTGAAGCAGTTTGGATTTGGATACGGGTGCATGGGCGTGCAACATTAAGCAGAAAATGCACCTCTCCGTCTGAGGACGGTGATGGTTGAGCACCAGGTAAAGACACGGAGTGCCCGTGTCAGTAAATTACTGCAAAGTACGAATCGCTACGCAGTGAACCGTCCCGATAAGAAACAGGCTCGTTTCGTGACGGACTTAATTTTGGAAAGTTCCGCGTACCCCCATTGCTGTCGTTTGGATGGAAGATTTCACTTACGCCATATCCATCGCGGAAGTGACGCCAGTACAACGAAGCAAGCGGCCAGGTCTTCTTCTCCAGGGGAAGCAACCTTTGGTACTAAAGCGTACGTTATCATTAGAGTTGTTCGTTTTCGGTTTCTAAATTCCAACACAAAGTGTTTTATGCCGGGATACAAAAAACATTTTACTGACGTCATATCCGTCACGTAAATCACGCCAGCACACCTTTGCCGAAGCGACCCGCCAGCAGGGAATCGCTCACCAAGCACGCCCACAAGACAGCCGCCGACCCGCAAATCATGCTCAGCTGCAGATTTCGCTGCACATTTCACTTTCGTGTTTTACAAATTCCTACGACAGAGGACGCAACCACATTTTTTTTTATTGTTACAGGTTGCATTAGGGATGATGACTGCAGCTTCTGGCTGAACACTGACTGCGCGAGGTATCACCCAGGAACGCAGGAGAGAGTCTGTGTCTGCAACAATCGCAGCGCCAGGCTATACGGGAGCTGCAACCCGACCGGTAAGCCGCGCTCTGTTGCACAACGTGACTTGAAATGCGGCGCCTCTCAAACGTTTCTTTGCACCTCGTAATCACTGGTCGACTAAATGCGATGGGCGAGAGACAGAAACTGGAAGCTCACACTGATGCGGTAAGACTTGTAGGTAGCGAAGCTGTACGCAACGGTAGCGTCTTCCTCTTTTTCAGCTCACGGCGTTGCATAAGCCTCCCCGCTGTACGAGGGACCCCGGCTGGATGTTCTTCCTCTATCGCACGCGTTGCTGCGTCGCACGTGGCCTCGTGGCCTTCCTTCAAGGCGCACGCTCATCGCTGCGGCGGCGGCCTCTGTGCCTTCCTCCGCCAAGTCCGCGCACGGGTCCCGCGCACGTCTCCTTTCCCTCCTCGCCAATCTCTCCCCTGCCGGCGATCTCCCCCCGTAATCGGGCTGCTGCCTTGTCCTTGTGTTCCTTGTGTCTCAGCGGTTGTCCTAGTGTTCCATTTCCTTTGTCTTTGTTTAAGTTCGTGCTGGTTTTGTTCCAAGAATGCTGCTCCCTGCCAGGCGCTTGCAGAAGGGGCTGCGGTTTGACTTCTTGCGCTCAAGGGCAAAACTGGTCACCCCGCGAAAACTTGCCGGAGTGTGCGTAGCGTAGCTTGCGCTTAAAGGTCGCGGGTTCGATTCCCGGCCGCGGCGGCCGCTTTTCTGATGGAGGCGAAAAGCAAAAACGCCTGTGTGTACGAGATTTCGGCGCACGTTAAAGATCCCCAGGTGGTCAAAATTAATCCGGAGCCCTCCTCTACGGCGCGCCTCATCGCCTGCGTTGCGTCGGCGCGTTAAACCCCACAATCAATCAATCAATCAATCAATCAATCAATCAATCAATCAATCAATCAATCAATCAATCAATCAATCAATCAATCAATCAATCAATCAATCAGCTTGCGCTTAAGAGTGAGGTGAAGCCCAGCCCACAGGCTAAAAACATTTATTGTTGCATGCGAGAGGATTGTGCTCTGAAAAAGGGGCGAAGAACGGATCATCGCAAACAGGAATTCTTAATGCGGGAAAAGTTGAAGCCTTGGAAGTAGTCGAACCCGGGTAAGTGCCGCGAAAAGTTGTCGTTATATCAGTACTTTGTTGTATATGGACTCGCCCTCTAAAATGCGCGCAAATTCGCGAGCACCCCCTACGGTTACTAGTTAAGACTTTTGGCTTAATGAAAGGGCGTGCTCTCCTTGCTTACGAACGAACGAAATTGTGTTTGCGTCGTGTCTGCCGCTTCTGGCAAAGCCCCGCAAAGAAATTTTTTCGGACGTATTCAAGATCTCCACTCGCTGTAATGGCTTCGATAGCTATCAGCAGCACTGCAGGCTGGGAGTTGCGGGAGCTACGTCGCTTCGGCCTGAGAGGAGAAAAGTGCTAAAGCTGGAATGTCATCACGATTGGTTAGCAGGGATTGTGCAAACGAAGATTCGGCGAATCGCTATCTCTTTATGCAAGCGAAGTTAGCACCGGCGCTTTTTGGAGCGCACGGTGCCGCGTTCGAGTCAACTCGGGCAGTGTGAAGGTCGACACTGGCGATAGCAACACTCGAGCGGCAGTTGACAGGGAGTGGTGTATAATGTTAATTACCGTAATTACCCGATTCTAACGCGCCTCCGATTCTAACGCGCACCCGAGTTTCCTGGCAAAAAAACCGGAAAACTTGCACTTCCAATTTTAACGCGCACGGAACTTTGTGAGCAAGAAAAACGAATGTGAGAGAAACGGGAGATTTATTTCTCAAAGTAATCTTACTCATCTCACTCCTCGTCGCTCTCCGCTGACCACATCATCTCTTCCTTGGTGCCGTCAAGCGCGTTCGCGATGCCACACTTCATAACGAACGTTACCATGATCGATGGGATCGTGGCCCACGCCTCGCACGCCGATCCTGCGAACTTCTCCAGCGGCGCACGCTTCAGCCGACCCTCCTTTTGAACACGTGAGAGCCGCTGCTTCCATTGCTGTTATCAAGTGCGCAAGTGGAACGATTTGACAATTTGTGTGAACGCCGATAGGAAAGCCTGAAGGCCTATGCTTCCTGCGTCCTAAAAATCGTTGCTAAACGCTTTGGCGCCATCTTGAGATGGCGATGGCGATGGGCGGGATGAAATTCCCGTTGCTTCGGCAGTTTCGGTATCGTATCCGATTCTAACGCGCATGCGATTTTTCGACCTATTTTTCCGGGAAAAAGGTGCGCGTAGAATCGGGTAATTACGGTATTAGCATCTTGCATATGCTTAACATTCGAAACTGGCCACACTTAATTACCGTTAGCGCGGCGTACGATTTAGGCCTGCTAATTACCCCAAGTAAAAATATAATTGCATCTAAAGACAAAATGAGCTCAGAATGGCGCATCAGGACAGGATTCTGCTCGCACTTCACGGGCAATTGCGCTATGGTCAAGTTCTTCAGTCACCCATACAGCATCATCCGCAGCAACAATGTCATCGGGGCTGTCTGCGTCCCTCACGAGTCTAGCCTCAACGGCTTCCTTACATGCTTGCCGGGCATCCTTTCAGGCATTGGGAATGACAACGCCCTCGACTGGTGCTGGCGGAGCCGATGAGTGACAAACCCAGCCTTTTTGAAAGTTTTGCATTGTTTCACGCGTCACATTCGTGAACTAGCGGTGAACGTAGTGAACGTGTCACAAGCGGTCAACGCACCAGCACGCTGTCTCTCTCAGTGTTTCAGGACTGTTTTAATTTTAAAGACGATAGTCTTTCTTGGGCTACTTAAACGAAAAAGTTTTGGTCTGTCTGTCTGTGACTCTATTCAGCCACCCGGCCAAAGTATAACGGAAACTGCGCAGTAGTCTTGTATATCCTCAGCTAAATCTAAATGTCTAAGTCCCGTGTTAATATTCGTACTTGCCAACATTGTTCAACAAGAACAAAACTTTACCCAAATGTAAGGCAGAAAATCTGTACATGACTAATATTTGCAGTGTTACTT
Organism: Haemaphysalis longicornis; assembly: GCA_013339765.2. Classification (NCBI taxonomy): domain Eukaryota; kingdom Metazoa; phylum Arthropoda; class Arachnida; order Ixodida; family Ixodidae; genus Haemaphysalis; species Haemaphysalis longicornis. The sequence goes on from CM023458.1 coordinate 71,511,004, forward strand.
TATCGAAAATTCTGGATGCCTGGTTTTTGCGATAGCAAATAACATACTATACTACATCAACTGTATCAATTGCAAAAAACCGCTGCCTGCCGCTGCCCGCCCTACCTGGGGACATTTTAAAAAATGAAACCGCCACAGCATTGCAAGGAAAAGTTCCACTTGATAGGGTCCATGCTGCGCGCGGAATGCTCGTGGAGTAGGGCAACGTGGTTTTAAAAACGTTGTAGTAGGGTGCCTCGATTCACGCGCGTCTCTGCCGTACGGCAGCGCTGGCATCGAGGCACCCGACTTGGAGCAGTGGAACGCGGTAAATTTAAACAGACTTGAGCAAACCTCTAGCGTGTTATCTTGGCAGGAACGCGACGGGAGAGGAACGTTATGAGAGGTGAGTGGGAAAGAGAAGGGAGGCTTGCCAGGAGTGCCAGTCGACTATCGTCCTCCGTCATTTGCAACGAAACGAGCAGATACGGGGCCACTTTTTTCTGGCTTTGTATGCGCGATATTTTACTGTGACCGTGTCGGAAGTGTTTGTTGCAAACGTAGGACGCTTTGAAAACCTTTCGGCATATCTGGACGCAGTTTCACTGGGTAGCATTGAAAACTCGTAGCTGCACCGAAATATGATCGTTACAACCGATACATTGTTATGCCTGCCATCGTTATAAGTGGGTTCGGCTATGTACTCATGAACGACTCAACCAGATCCTTCCTCAAAAAATGCTTCCGAATGCGCACCGGGCATTCAGTTCCGCAACAATGCAAAAACAAAAACAAAGTGACTAGCAGTAAAGAGAAAAACAAACTGAGAAAAAGAAATTCGACAGCTACATGCAGGTCGATCATAACAGTTCACTCGGCATCGCTCGAGTTGCCTCGTCTGGGAAACGTAAGCTGAACCTGAGAATTGCGTGCTTGCAACAAGCGGCGTGTTTTGCTTACAGGCACAAAAATTGTCGCAGGTATACACAGTCCCCTGTTTCCATACGACGGCAAAAATTAAAATTTTGCCACGTCATTGTGACATTGCGTGCGCGATTATTGACTGATCCATACCATTGTCTGGAAATGGTGGTCCGAGCATGTCATGGGCAAGCAGTTATTCAGGAGAAATCTTTGTATGTCTCATTGAAGGTAGACCTCGAATGACCCGGGCGTCCACACGAACGGTAAAGAAATGCCAAAGAAGCTAGATGCAAACCAAAGCAGATGAATATTAATTACCGAGTTAATTGATTTATCAGTAATTCGCTAAAATTAAGTTCAATAATGCGGGATTAGCGTGTGTTGAGACGCAATAATTGCTTGGGGATTGATAGTAACAATCTGTAAGGTTGTCTTAGAGAGTTTTAAAATGGCGCACGCCGTACGCATAGTTAGCGTACCCCATATCTTTGCGCCATTCGTACTGAGGATGGTCCGCACGCTACCCATGTATCGCGTTTAGCTGTCGTAAGACGAACTGGCGCTCTTTCAGCAAAATAGCGTACGTACGCTAGTCGGCTTGCGCATATTTTTGTTTGCGGCATGGCGTCCAGTAGCACAACGGCCCTCCGCACTTCCGCTCTTCTGTAGCCAGTAATGTGTCACTACTGGAACAAGCTGTTAAAAGAAAGCTTGACTACTTTCGTCCATCGGTTTTGCGGAGGATGAGCACGGTAACCTTTGGCCGGAGACACTCCCCCGTCGACACACCCTCCGAAGCGCATCGCGTGATTCGCGCCGGGCCCGCTCTCGGTGCTACGCACAAGTCCCCGTTTTCGGGTCGACCTACTCGCGTATCGGCGGCGGCCACGACGGGAGCGCCCGCTCAGCTCATCGGTAGCCGACCAAACCCGCAGCCTCCCACGCATGTGCCGCCGGGTCGTCTCGGGCTATGTGACTCGTTTTGCGCTGCGTTCGCCGTGAAAGAGGAACGCCGAGTTCGCCGATAATGAAAGCGAGGCCGGGCCTACTTCGGTGAGCGTTGCACGGGACGAAGCGACCTTCACCCGTGGTCGGCAATGCAGCTATATCGAAGGTTAACCAAGCGAAACCAAGACTCAACCAGACTAAGCCACGCTTTTGCTTTGCATATCCAAGGTTAGCTGACCAAAGCCGGAACCAGTTTTTTTGCTTCTGTGTTTTTAAATACGTCGCGTGGTGAAAACGTCGCCCTCGCGGAGCGCTCAATCGGCGTGACGTAGCTAACTTCCCCAACAAGGCTTTGCAGGCAGGCCGGCAACTGAAGCTGCCCATGAGCGTGCGTGCCTGGGTGTTGTGTGTCAGTGTGTTGAGTGAGTGAGTGAGTGAGTGAGTGAGTGAGTGAGTGAGTGAGTGAGTGAGTGAGTGAGTGAGTGAGTGAGTGAGTGAGTGAGTGAGTGAGTGAGTGAGTGAGGTTTAACGCGCCGATGCTACAGAGGCGACGAGGCGCACCGTATTGGAGGGCTCCGGAATAATTCTGTCCACTTGGAGATCTTTAACGTGTGCCTGTGTGTCTGTGTTTGAGCGCGTGGAGTGCTCGCGGGACGTTGCGCATCTCAGGGTGGACTGTTTGCCCCGTTATCAATTTTTTATCCTTACGACGAGCGGGACGCAATCAATCGCCTGTTCATTTCGCGCTTTGGCTTCGAATCCCATGGTGTGTTTGTTCGAAACCCATTTATTCATTTTTTGGAAATCGAATAACATGTTTAGTTGTCAAACCGGCTTTTTTGGTTCAAAACGCTGTGTGCAATAGTGCAAAATAGCTGCCACTGGGCTTCGATGCTTCCACTAGGGTATGTAGTTAGATAAAATTACATTTGTACCATGTTATGCATCATTTACATCCCATACTAAAGCGAAGACGTTTGTCAGCACTGGTTTGGGTAGTCGTATAATCTCTAGGCTCACGTCTGGCAGATTGGCCGATACCCGAGTCACTTCGCAATATACTCAACAGGAGGAGCAGCAAGCGTTAGCGTGTCGCGACTAAAAGATGACGAAACGCTCTACAAAACCTCCCGCGGTGCCTACGCAGCGGGTTGCAATAATTTAGCGCAGCGAGTTCGCAAATGCACCATACGCCAGGCTAAAAGTCGTTAAGATGAGTTACTGCAAGGTGAGTTAACGTGGTAATAAAACAGGTTAGTGGATTTTGAGAGTAAATTATATAAAGACGAACTAGAGATACTACATGAGGTTAGGTTTAGGAGGGAATAAGGTTGACAAGGATAGGTTAAAGTATTTTAGGAGGAAAATATGTGGGATTAAGAGAGATAACTCGGAATAAGGTGGGCTTAGAATAATTGAAGCGGGTTAAGGGCCGTAAAATTAGTTGGCTTGCGACGTCTGCTTGACATTTACATAAAAGGTACTCTTCAGAATTGCAAGCCACGTTTTTGCTTTGTTATAAGCACGCAAGCTGACATACGGTTCCAGAAAATCCTGTGCTGTATTGTTTTCTCTTCCTCTGGCAGACAACCTGGGCCCTTGTCCATACGGCAGGTGCGCAGCCGAGTACTCCGAGTGCGACCCCGTCAGCGAGCTGTGCGTGTGCAGGGAAGGATACAAGCTTTATGTATACGGCAAGGTCTGGAAGTGCGAAAAGGAAGGTCAGTTTTTAAAGACGATAGTCTTTCTTGGGCTACTTAAACCCAGAAATTTTGGTCTGTCTGTATGTCTGTCTGTCTGTTCGTCTGTCTGTCTGTGACTCGATTCAGCCACCCAGCCAAAGCAAAACAATGCCTGCGCAATAATCTTATATAGTCACAGCTAAATCTACCCGTCTATGTCCGGTGTAATGTTCATACTCGTCAACATTGTTGAAGAAGAACAAGACATTGCGCAAATATAAGACAACAGATCAATACAAAAGTGATATTTGCAGTGTTTCCTTTGTAAAAAAATCAAACATGCTTGACTTTTCCGAAATTAAATACTTCGTCAACTGCAGAACAGAATTCACTCCGCCGTCGCCTGCTGTCGCCCGCGCCACTGTAGCTCCTGGCGCCATTTTAAGAAATCAACCGGCAACAGTTACGCAAGGTTCCACTAGATATGTTCCACGTTCTGCTTGCAACCAGTAGGGAAACGCGGTTGTATAAATGCTGAACTAGGCCGCCTCGATTCACGCGCGTCTTCGCCGTACGGCAGCGCTCGCATCGAGACACCCGGATTGGAGCAGTTGAACGCGGGAAATTTAAAATGATTTAAGGTAACCTTTGGCGTCTTTACCTTGGGAGGAGCGCGACGCAAGAGGAACAACATGAGAGGTGAGCGGGAAAGTGAAGGGAGGCATTTACTTCGCAAAAGCCGATAAAGTCTATCGTCTTTTGATGGCATTTGCACCGAAAGGAGCAGATACGCGGCCAATTTTTTCAAACAGCGTAGTCATACCTCGAGAGTTCCTCGAGAGTTGGCTTATCTATAACTTCTATTGGTGTTCCTTTATTAAAAAAATTATGGATGCCAGTTTTTTGCGACATCAAATGAAATACTACATCAACTACAGAAAACCGTTGCCTGCTGTTGCCCGCGTTACTCTAGCTCCTGGCGGCATCTAAGAAATCAAACGGAAACAGCAACGAAAGATTCCACTAGACTAGATAGATTCCGCGTTCCGCTTGGAACGCTCGGGAAGTAGGGCAACGTGGTTCTATAAATGTTGTAGTAGGGTGCCTCGATTCACGCGCGTCTCCGCCGTCAGCGCTGGCATCGAGGCAGTCGACTTGGAGCAGTGGACGGTGTAAATTTAAATTGATTTGAGCAAACCTCTAGCCTGTTCGATTATGAGGAATGAGACGGGAGAGGAACAGCATGGGAGGTGAGTGGGAAAGAGAAGGGGGCATTTACTTGCAGCGGTGCCGACCTACGATCGTCTTTCGTCGACATTTGCAACGAAACGAGCAGATTTTTGTGGGCCCTCCATTACGCCCCGCTTCATAGCCCAGGAGTAGCGTCGGCGCGTCAAACAGCAGAATTTAGAAAAAAAAAAGATGCGCAAAAATTTGTTGTAAACGAAGGAATTAGGAAAAGTTAATGACTGCCCGCAATGATATACCGTCTTAGCGGCCAGTTGTCATGTAACGGTTGTGAAAGCTTTTGGAAACAGGCAAAAATGCGTTACTATGAGTCCTAATTCGCTGAAAATAAAAACAATCCTAAAAAACAGCGGTATCTACTGAACAACTTTCTTGACATCCACAACTACCACTGCTATATCTAAAATTATCTATAATGGCATAACCTTCCATCAACCCATTCACATTACTTCTGCTTTCAGTGAATACTTTTCCCCTTGTTACACAAATACGTCATAACATCCAGCGTGCTAGCCATACATTTTTTTTTCTTTCACCTGTTACAGCAAACGAAGATTGTGCCACTCTTTCGTCTCTAAAAAATACAAGTGCTGGCCTTGATAAGATTTCCATACGTCATTTAAAATTGGTTTCTCATCTCATTTTCGACACGCTTAGTAACGTAATCAACATTATCTTCAAAAGCAGTGTTTTTCCTTCCTCCCTAAAAAAAGCAAACGTCATACCCATCTTTAAAAAAGCGACCGGATGTTATTTTATAATTATCACACCATCTCTATTCCTCCCACCATTAGTAAATTAATAGAGCACATATTTTCTAAGTGCCTTAAAAGCTATTTATGTGAATGAAATCTTCTGAGTGATTGCCAGTATCGTTCCGATCGGGGCGTTCTACTAACCAAGCCGTACTTTCCTTAACAGACTATATAAAAAAATCAATCAACACCGGAAATTTTGTGGGTTCAGTTTTTTTAGGTTTCAGTAAAGTATTTGATACGATTGACCACGCTGTTTTGTTCCAGAAATCACAATAATATGGCGTAACAGGGCCTCCTCTAACGTTATTAAAAAGTTATTTCCTCAACAGGCAGTACACAGTATACGTGGCTGACGCCTTCTCTAAAACTATAACATTTAACCAAGGTGTACCCCAGGGTTCCTTTTTGGGTCCGTTGCTCTTTATTTTGTATATTAATAAACTTTCAAATTTACTTCATTCCTTTCATTGCGTCCTATTAGCCGATGGTACCATAATATCTTTATGCGATACATCGATAATTTATCTTACCTCGAATTTTAATACTGGGCTCAATAACGTCGTTAGCTGATTTAGCGACCATTACTTAGTTGTTAACCCACAAAAAACTAACTTCATGATTTTCAGGACTTCCAATAGGGAGAGCAGCATCCTCCCCGCCATAATCCTCGGATCTCCCACCATTTTTCCGAACGAACATTCATCATTTCTCGGCATCAAACTCGACCCTAGCCTTACGTTTTGTTTTCATTTTTCACGACTAAAGCATAAAACTGCATTTGGCATCCGGGCATTATTGAAGGCACGGCCGTTTTTTTTTCATCATGCACTGCTATCATTGTATTTCTCTTTTATTCATAGTCATATCAATTATGACATCGCCTCTTGGGGTAATGCATATTCTTCCCTTCTCTTCAGTCCAACACATACAGAATCAATCTATTCGCATTATTACACGTAATTCATATCGTTCCTCAGCTCCACCTCTTTTGCGTGAGAACAAGATATCACTAGTGAATCAATTATTTACCTATAACTTAGGCATATTTTTTTACAAGTGACTTCACTGTTACGTTTCATACGATGCCATCGATCTTGTTCGCTTACAGACAAATTTCACCAGGTTTGCCGCCAATAACAACTTTTTATTACCTACTGTGCATACTAATAACGGTAAAAAAAACTTCTTGCTTTGCGGCAATTTCAATTTGCAATGGCCTCCCTATCAACATAAAGTCTTCATCATTCATAACGATCTTTAAAAAAACTCCTCAAATATTTTTTGTTGTCGTTAACATGGAAAACCACACCTATATTTCATGGTTGTCTGCAATAGAGTTTGTTCTTGTATGCCTTTATTTTGTAATGTTGTAGTTCATTTTCGCTTCCTGTTTTTGTTTTCGTTTAGTTCATTGTTTGCTGATTCTCAAAATTGTCTCTTGATATTTGGACTTCTTTTTCTTGACTAGGTATGGTCAGGTATATTTGTTTTGTTTTGCGGCCTTATACATTTTGCGTTGAACATTTCTCATCGTGGCTCCCGTTACGCTCGTCAGAATCTGAGACCCTCGCCTGTATTATTTGTTTGTATGTTTGAGTACAAAATAAAAATGAATTTGAATTTGAATTTGAATTAGTCGCTGTCGTTTTCTGTAACCATGCTCCTCCCTCAACTGCATGTATAGAAAGCAGAGAAAAGTTAGGCCTGGTTCAGACTGTTGCCGCAACTGCCGTAATAACTTTAAACAATCACGTCATTTCACGCTTAGCCAACCCAACTGCGTCCCGCGCCGTTCTTTTACGTCCATAGATCACGATATGGCTTTTGCGGCGGTAGTCTGAACATATGTAACGTTTACAACTTCCCCGTTAAATTTGACAAGAAAATGTAACTCGCACTAATGATAGACTCTTGTGAGCGGTGATCATCATCATCATCATCATCGTGAGCTTGTTTGTGTCCACTGCAGGACGAAAGCCTCTCCCAAAGATTTCCAGCCACGCATATCGAGTGCCAGTTGAGTCCATGTCTTCGCCCCAAATTTTCGTGGCTCATTTCGACAACGAGTTTTCGGCCGACCCCTGCTGCGTTTGCAGTCTACTGGCAGCCAGTCTGTCAAACGGATGGTCCACCTGCTGTCCTTCATTCGCATTACGTGACCAGTCCATGCCCATGTCCTTCGCTTAGCTTGAACTAGAATGTCCTTCACCTCGGTCTGTTCCCTAATCCATGCGACTGTTGTCCTGTCCCTCAAAGTGACCCCTAGCATTCGGCGTTCCATGACCCCTTGTGCCGATCGAAGTTTGGTTTCAAGGCACAACCAAACGGTGAACTGAGCGGTGAACTGTCACAAAATCATTTTTCGCAAAGTTTTGGCAAAAAAAATTCCCCGCATTTCCCCGAGGGGAAGAATGTGAAAGTGCGAATGCACGAGTTGAATTTGCGCGGTTCGGTAATGTTCGCGAAAGAGAGATCACACACACACACACACAACTACAAAGAAAGAAAGATGCATTTATTCACAGACACCTATTTGTGTTGTCGTTGTACTTGATTGCTAGAGCGGATCTCAGCTTTGAAATTTCGTGTCAGTACTCCTTTAAGCCGGTGCATTAGCCCTTCTCACGCCCGATTCTTGGCCAATCCCCCACGTGGGTATGTGCCATGTCAGCGGCCAGGCAGCGCGCGCCCATCTCCCCCCGTTGCCAAGGAAGACGAGGAGATTCCTGGCCAATCCCCCACGTGGGTATGTGCTATGTCAGCGGCCAGGCTGCGCGCGCCCATCTCCACGTGCGCGGACATCGCCGGTGGACGCAGGTTCAGGGTCGCTTAAGAAGTGCATTGCACTTAACAAGAGGGACCGCCGCTTTTTAGATGCAGAGCATCTGATTCACTCGCCCTGTCCCTCCGGCGTCGTCGTCGTTGTCGTCGGCGTTGTCCACCCCTCCCCCATTATCCTCGCCGCGCCAGCTGCGCTCTCCGCCGCTCACCCCCTCTCCTCTCCGATAGCGAACACTCTCTCGCGAGGGGCATTGGATTGGATTCGATTGGCTTGGCTTGGCTTGGCTTGGCTTGGCTTGGCTTGGATTGGATTTGGATTGGATTGGATTAAAGTGGATTGTGTTGGATTGTGTTGCGTCATAGCCGCGGCAGACGCGCTGGGGCCGGCGCATGTGCAGTACTCTCTCTTCCGCGGTTTCCTCTCCTTCGGGCGCGCTGCGCATATAACCGGTGCGCCGTTCTCCGGCGAAGCAACATCCGCGCTTGGCTCAAACACCTAGAGTCCACGCCAGTCATCGACTGGGACCGGCTTACGCAGTCCCCTAAACGTTATGCGCGCTATAAAACGCGGTCCCTTCGCCGCTCCGCCTATGCGTCACATCTACACAGGGGTTCCCGCTAGGGGAGGTGGGAGTTTTTCTGAGCACTCACAGAAAGTTGGCTTTTCCGCAAGGTGTTTTTTATTGCTCACAGAAGGTATGCACAGAACCCGTGAGCCGTGTAGATTCTCTTCAATCGCTTTTATTAGTTCAGTTACGGCTATTTGCAGTCACTCCAATAAAGTATGCTCTCAAAGGGCCGCGCCTTGTAACTGTGTACGATATTTTATAAAGTTAGCACGCCGGCTACAGATGAACCGATTACGTATTGTCGTTAAGGTGACGATAAGGCGACAGATAAGGAGACGGTATAAATGGAGACAGCGCTTAGTTCAGGCTTTCTAGTATGGTCAGGCAGAAACATAAATACATAACCCTTTCAGACGCCAAGTACGCAGCTGTGTACATTTCAATCCTGCGGCTTCTTACAAAAAGAAATACCAAATCTGAAATTTTCGCTTGTTTAGCGTAATTTTGTATTTTTCATCTAATCGTAAAGATTTTAGTGCCGTTTGGTGACCCGTAAGATAAATACAACCGTAAACAAACAAAATGGCGACGCACGCGACGGCATCAGAGGGTTAGCTTTTTAAACGCTTTGTCATTTCTTTCTCAAAAGAATTGCGGCCCTAACAAATATAGAAACAATGCCTATCACTGCTATATAAATACGCAGGAATAGTCAGCGCTAATTCAAGCTCCTGACCTGTGTTACCCTAAGCGGAAAATTATGTGACTTTAACAAAAGAACTCAGATTGTGTTGGGGACAGTAACCTGCCAACTCGTCTTATTTGGTGAGATACAGAGCATAAAAACACAGAAATTTTGTAGGGGGAAATCACGAGCGCCGTGTGAAAGCGTTAAAAGAATAAAACTAAAATAACATAATGATAAAAAAACACTTCATAAGTATACAGCTCGGAACGTATGTAAAATAGTCGATTTTCAATCCGTCTTTCTTCATAAATATTGCATTCTTGTGTACTGAACGTCGCAGAAGAAATGGATTATTCAGAAAACCACCTTCGGCGCTCGCATTTTTCAGGTGGTTAAGGCCTTCTCGAGATGTCCAGATTTTGTTTCCTCGGGGTCAAACCTGAAGCAGGTGATATCCGAGCTGTGAAGAAATGGAACCTTAGAGCGCAAAATGACAGTTAATTTGGACTCAATTGCCCCGGCACATCGCCCTTCTACTCTCACATCTTGGTCTCGTTCCTGTATGCAGATCTGACACAAGTTGAGCGTACCTGCCAGACCGCCGACGACTGCTTCCCTGGGGAGATTTGTGATGATAATGTCTGCACGTGTCCCAAGGGCACGGAGCTCAAGGGTCTCAAGTGCGTCAGTAAGTCTCCTTTCCAAACTTTCGTCGTAGACAGGTACCTGAACACAATATATGCCTCAGCAGAGCTCGTAATATGGTGAATAAGCCACCGACTGATGACAAAAGCCGCGCTGCTGCCGGATAATGTAAAAGGAATTCTCGAAATGTCAGCAGTAACTGAGGTGATGGTGAAATCGAGGCTCCGACGGACGCCCGTCTGGTCGGCAATGACATTGAAATACAAAAAGGAAGACGCCGACCACACGAGAAATAAAACAATGACGTTTCGGCACCCCGAACGGGACCTTTGTTCACTCTCCCGTTTTATTTTCTCATGTTGTCGGCGTCTTCTTTATTATGTATTTAAATGAGGCAATGATTTTGGAAAGTTAGCTGCAACGGATGACACCAAAAACTGCAGAATAGATGAGGGGGGGGAAGGGCCCAGGCAGAAATCTTTTCCTGGGCTCTAGTTCCAATATAATCTAGCGTGCACCCTGAAAGAGTTGAAATGCCTTCACATACGCTGTGCCTAGCATTTTTTAAGCTGCCTGCGCCGAAACTTTTACCTCGGCATCTCTGACGCCACGCTGTAGAGATGTACTTCGCGGCACAGCACCACTAGTGACATATACTCGGGGACAGCTTTCTGTGGGAATGGAGCGAGAGCTATGGGGGAAGGGGAAAGGGAGCTAGCTGCTCTGTGTTACTGCGCCAAAGTAGTTCCCAATAAACTGGTTTCGGTTTCAGTTTCGGCGTGAGAGATAGGCAATTGATACAGTTCATTTCTTCGCATGAGATCCATGGTGAGTGCGCTGAACCACGGTCACCGAGCATGCAGGCATATTGGCGTCTGCATCCCCGCGCTTCATTCGTTCGTAAACACAAGCCAACGCTTTGACTGGAGAACTCAGACCGACTGTAAACACTACCGCCAATCACTGTATCGTTCAGAAGGGAAGTGAATTTTGTCTGCGCGGCAGTTCTGGCGGCATACGCTGATTTGTGAACTCTTCTGGAGCTCGAAATTGGGCAGCATCACCGACATGTATAGCGCACATACATTGCGCAGGCGCGGTATACCGATAAGCCGGCAAACTGGCTAACCGAACGGATTGCGGTAACGGCGGAGTGACCCGGTTGCATCAGCAGCTCACACTTGGCCGTACACTCTGCAAACCACTCGCTTCGCTTGTTTGCATAGCGAAGCTTCTTGAAAATCCTATGCGGAGAATGAAGTGGCCAGCTGCCGAAAGCGGTCGACCAAGACGCCATGTTTGTTTTTTTATTCGGGAGGGAACCATTGCCACGACAGCGGGGACAGCTTCAACCCGAAAAAATCGAATAATTAAAAACTATGCTTTCTGTTTTATACTAGCTAGTAATTTAGTGGCATTATTCATCCAATTCTGAATCATAACTATATATTCTTGGATTACTGAGGTTACCGCCAGCCAGTTTTTGTTGAACTACTTGCAGGTGCGCAGTGAACAAGCGTGGTTCGGCTCCGTAGCCTTGACTGAATTCCCAGAGAACGTTGTACCTAGCGGCACCCGCAAAAATAGCTGTTGTGGTGGGTACCGAGCTCCTCAACTGTTCAATGGCTCGCAGGAATCGTGCTGCCCAAGGAGAGGTCGGTACTGGGATTGATCCTGTGGCTTTCCGCGATCATGCTCGCTGTGATCGTGGTGTTCATCTCGTTCGGCTGCTGCCTCTACATCCTGGCGCAGCGCGCTGAAAACGAACAAAACGACATACTGAAGATGTTCGAGGCCACCGACCAAGAAGACCAATCGATGGGCTGATTTCCGCCTGCCAGGTTTGTTTTCACCGTCGTTCTTGGTACTAGGATTAGGTTCTTGCAGAATGGCGCTAACTGGACGTCTTTCGAACTGCGGCTCTTTTTGGCTAAGGTACCGTGCATTTGAAAGACGACGGTCTTTTTGGGGCTATTCGGGTCCGAAACGTTTGGTTCGTCTTTCTCTTCCTTTATCCAGCCACCCAGCCAAAGCTTAAAGACGTCTTGAGCGAGACAATTATATACGGGAAACATCTGCAATCTAAAAATTTTGCGCAGCTTGCACTGCTAGTGCAAGGCGGGAGAAACAGCGGATATTCTTCTTCCGCTTTTGCGAAGTCGTGTGCCGGCGCAGTGACGTCATAGCTAGGCGAGGCTTGGCTCCGCCTTTGCAGCTGTGCGAAGGTCGTGCCTGGCTCCTCGCGCCGGAGGAATTTTCAACTCCGTAGTTTTTACCGAACTAAGGAACAAACGAGCGAACGAACGAATGAAAAAAAAAAATAGGAAGAGTGAAAGAAAGAACGAACGAAAGAAAGAAAGAAAAGAGAACGTTCATGTGAAGTCCAAAGCCGACGCTACGAATAACCCACCTTATATAATGCTCTACGCCCTGCTTGTGGAGATAGCTGAACCCAATAAAGCAAAAAAAGATAGCTCAATTGGATACACACCGGTTTCAAAACGCGGGGGACCCAGGTTCGACTCCCACCAAGGGAAGATTTTTTTCTTTCCGATTAGAGGTTTTCTTTCCGCGTTAAGAATCTCGCGGCCGGGATAAATCGCTCCGCTGTTAAAATATAAGGTGATGGTCCGCATATCAGCGAACGATACCTTATGTCTTGTTTACCTATTTGTTTTGTTGCCAACGACTGGCTGCTCCCGTTCTCTGGTCCGTTTTCGAAACGAAGAGCGCGTTCTCTTTCCAACGCGAAGCAGTGTATTTCCTACACCCCCAACACAGTTTTCATTTCGCTGAAGCCGCTTTACTCGGCGCAGCCCTGGCGCTACCCCTTCCCACCACCGAGTTCACTTTCACGACTGATATTCCCTGCGCGAATTCTGCAGATGCCTGTTTCACAATTTGCGCAATCAGCTGATAACGTGGAGTGTACCGTTATCTGTTGACGGTAAGAAATCAAGAGAAAAGCGAATGAAGGAAAGCCGCTGCCAAGCGAATGAAGGAAAGAAAAACAAATGAAGGAAAGAAAGCGAATGAAGGAAAGAAAAACAAAGGAAAGCCGCTGCCAATGAACATGTAGCCGCCACCATATCCACCTGAAATTTTACCTCGTCGAGTAGCTACGAATCACTCCCGGATGAAAAGAAACCTGTCCGCTCGGAACGCCGATGTGAACGCCCAATTCTTCTGCTGGGAAGGCTTTTCGCGCGACATTTTAGCCCTTGTAGTTCACGCCCAAGCACGCGCCCATTACCGGTTGCCAGTTTATGCGTGCACGGGCTGCGGGGAAGAAGGATGGGGGCGTGCACGTACAGCTAGGCTTGATGACGCGACCATTCACATGCCTGTTGTACTGGTGGGAAATTTGAACATTGAAGTCTCACGGAAGTCTCACGGCTTAGTGTGACCCGTCAGATGTCCTCCGGGGTCGAGCAGCACGTGTTTGGGTCGGCGTGTTACACAGACAGTGAGATGCCTACGATGCGGGAGTGAAACGGGTGGCCAGATGTTTGTCGGCTAGAATAAAGCTCGAGTCCCTGCAGGGCGGATGTATGTCGTTCGCTCGGAGGACGAAGACCGGGAATGGACGGTGTGTCGGCCGAAAGAGAAGCGCAATGGATGCGGAAATAACGGAAAGGCGCTGCCGCCACCGTCCCCGTTACAAGTTCTTGCTCATCGAGTAGCTGCGAATCGCTCTCGTGTGAACAACATCGAGCCAGCTTGGAGCACCAAACTGAGACAACACTTCCTGTTCAGCTTGAATGGCTTTCACGGCGTTTATTTCTACGTTGTCTTTCACTTCTATGCGCGTGCACATGACCGTATCCGGCTCACGGGTGCACGCGATGGGAGTGTCCTGGAGGGAGGTTTAAACGTGGACGTGAAAAGGCCCAATGAAGCCTGTCCGATGCCCTCAGGGGTCCGGCTAAGTGGGTTGGGTTGTTACACACAATAAGATGCCTTTGACGCGAGAGAGAAACAGACAGCTCCATGCTGTCCGCTAGATAAAGCTCGACACCTTCCAAGTTTTATTCAGCTAATCGGAGGAAGTATATTCACTCCCAAATTACAAACAAGCTAATTGGCTAGGAAGTATATTCACTCCCAAATTACTAACACCACGACGGGGACAAGCAAGTACAGGGTTAAAGCGCTACTAGCAACTGAAAATTTATTACGGGAAGAAACATACATAAGTAAAGACCGCTTATATCGAACAGCGCCACCATTGTAAAATAGTTCGATATAGCAAAAGTTCGATTGGGAAGTGAAGAAAAAAAAACCTATATGAGAGCAATCTTGCCGAAGGGGTCACGAGCTAAGGCTGAGCTCTTACCACCCCGCAGTTCACTATTGATACGACACTTTATCGGGAAGAAAACATTAGTTTATTGGGGCGGAAGAACTGCGTGAGTGTAGCCTGCTTCTTGGAGCCCAACGCGTTGCTGGTCGGCAAGCGCAAGACCGCTGCCCTCAATGGCACTGCAGTATCGCCGTAGCAGGGCCACGGCAGCGACGGCTTCGCTCGAGCTCGGAAGCGGTACGGAGTCCTCACCGTCTTCAACAGATCGGAAACAAGCATGGATGCAAGCGAATAACGGCGAACCCAGCGAACCGAGCAAGTGCGGCCAGCAAGTGGCGCTTTCGGCTCCAACGGCATGCATGCGTGGAGCTGGTCCACTCTGCCACGGCCGGTACGCGCCCGCGCCAAAGCGACACCCGCGCCACCGCTGCGCGCCGATGTATTGCGGAAAAGCCTGCCGCATGCATAATGACAGGGGAAAATCCCGCGCTGGAGATTTCGACATATCCATTGTGAGCAAAATCACGTTCGATATAAAAAGTTTCAAACCCATGTAATTTTCACCAGAATTATACAAGGGTTCGATATAGGAAATAATTCGATATATCCGTTTTCGATATAAGTGGGCTTTACTGTATATACATGGAATAAATGCTACCGTCATAACATTCAAATTTACAATCTATTATCCGAAAAGATCAAGGCTCACCAACAACCAAACATTTTATGCATATTCAAACCGCACGTGTGCTGACAAGAACAAAACGCAACACATTTTATCAACCCTGATTCAAAAAGGCATACTCAGTGTCAGACAGCAAGACCGCTGGTTGGCTCACACATTCATTCCCTTCTTTCTTTATACGGAAGGCTTCTATTATATCTCTTATTAACCGTTTTTTGTGTTTATCAAAAATTAACGTGTCACGAATTTTTGGCCTGCACTTACATACAGTCTTTGCAATGAACGGCTAAATGTGAATACGGTGACCCTTTTAGCGAGCTCTGATGTTCGCGAAGGCGTACGTTCAGGCAGCGGCCGGTCTGCTTTTTTTTTTTCAGAAATAATGTTTTTTTTTCGTAATAAATTTTCAGTTGCTAGTAGCGCTTTGTCCCCTGTGCTTGGTTTTGTCCTCGTCATTGTAGCGCTTTTCCCACCATGAACATTTACCAACAAGCCCAGCTCGCAGTTCTTCTAAATATGGAGCTCACTAAGCCGGACATGATATTGCCGCGAACCATACATTGGGTTTGTTTATTTGTGTTTTGCTTTTACCGCCCGGCTGCGCCGGTCTGTGTTATCTCTGCGCCAAGGGAAGCGCGTGTTCCATTCTTTCTTTCTGTGCCGCATGTGTTATCTGTCGTGATAGGGAGAGCATTCCGATCTAACGTGAACAGCCCAGAATAATCTTCTTGGATCTACTATGTTCTCGATGTGAATCGACGTTTCGAGAACCACGCGCGCCGAAAGATAAAAAGCCTGCAGTGCGGACGCCGGAGCATTCGATTCTGCGACGCTCGCTGACGCAAGTCACTTTGTTGACCGCTGCTTCGCCGCCTCTGTATTCTTTTGAGTTGTTAGGGGAGCACAAGTTCGCTCCAATAAACTTGTTTCTCCTGCAAGACAACTGCGTCGTCCTTGGCTTCGTGACATCTGGTGGAGGTGCTGGGTACGCACCCTTCATGCCCACTACAACCTCGAAAAGCCGCCAAGCCAGTCCAACAAGAGCCAGCCCCCGCCTGCAAGATTTACCGCCCGAGTTCGGTTTGATGCCAGAAGGGCCCAAGAAAAGGAACGCTGCAACCAACACCATGGTACAAGAAACAACGTCGCCAATCATGCTGCAGCAGCCCCGGGAACCGCCATCGTTCCGGGGAGCCCCCGCTGAAGATCCAGAGGAATGGTTGGAGAAGCTGGAGCGCGTGCGGATCTTCAACAGGTGGGACGATGAAGAAACCTTCCGGCATGTTTTCTTTTACTTGGAGGATGCAGCCCGAACTTGGTTTGAAAACCACGAGAGCGCCTTGACCGACTGGACGCAATTCAAAAGCGAGTTCCTTAAGACCTTCACGACCGTGGTGAGAAAAGAACGAGCTGCGATTTTACTGGAAACTCGAACGCAACACCCGAACGAAGGAGTCGTAATCTTCGTCGAGGAAATGAAGCGACTTTTCCGCCGTGCGGACCCAGGAATGACGGAAGAAAAGAAACTACGGTTTCTGATGCGAGGTGTGAAGCAAGAGCTCTTCGCGTGCCTTGTTCGCAACCCCCCAAGACCGTGTCCGAATTCGCGTCTGAGGCCGCCGCGATGGAGAAGACGCTCGAAATCCGAACGAGGCAGTACGACCGCCCAATCAATGCGCTGGTTTCGGAGACGCTTGGTGCCAGCGCTATCAACTCCGACTCACTACGCGACACTATCCGCGAAATAGTGAGGGAGGAGCTGCGGAAACTGCTCCCGACGCCGCCGCAACCACAAGTCGCTTCTCTTACCGACGTCATTAGAGAAGAAGTGCAGCAAGCGCTGGGAACTTCAACGACGCCAGTAGCACCTCGCGAGCCGCAAGCCATGACGTACGCGGCTGCTGTACATCGCCCTCGCCCACCTGCACCCTATCGTCACGAGGCTCCGTACCGTCGTCCCCTCTCGCCGGCCCGACCACCTGCGGCGCAACCCCCTGCCCCAAGGAAGACCGACGTGTGGCGAACGTCCGACAATCGTCCGCTGTGCTACCACTGCGGAGAGGCCGACCACGTCTACCGTCGCTGCCCCTACAGGAGGCTCGGTTTGCGAGGGTTCTCCGTCGACGCACCCCGCCCCCGAACTGGCCAGCGCCCATCGGAGATCGAAGAGTACCTGTCCAACACCAGCCGTCGACCAGCCCGTTTCAACCGTTCGCCGTCACCCTACCCATACCAGTCGCCGAACCGCCGTAGCAATGCTGAGTTCTCACGTGGAAGGTCCCCCAGCCCACGCGGGGGAAACTAAAAGATGCAACTTCTGGAGGTAAAGTTGCACGATCGCGGAAAAATGAAAACCCTCCAACGACGCAACGACTCGCGGAAGACAGTGACTCACAACATGCCCTCATCCCGACGACCCGACCCAGACCTGACGAGACTCCCGTACACGACGACAGCTATACGCCGCGACGCGCACCCGACCGGACCGAGACGTCCGCTGAGAAGACGATGACAACGACGACGCACAGTGCCCGACCGTCAACACGCACAAGCCGAGATGCGACGCCCCGACGCACCCGGAACTCGAGGAAGGCGGCATCCGACGTCAAGGTGTCCATCGACGGCTTTGATGTAGTCGCCCTCGTAGACACGGGAGCCGACTACTCCGTGTTGAGCGGACCATTTGCGTCTAAACTGAAGAAAGTTATGACCAGATGGGACGGTCCGCACATACGCACAGCAGGAGGCCACCTCGTGACGCCAAGTGGAACGTGCACATCGCGCGTCACCATAGACGGCACGACGTACCCTGCGGTGTTCGTCGTTTTGCCCAACTGCTCCCGCGACGTAATTCTCGGAATGGACTTTTTGACGGACAACGGCGCAATAATCGATCTGCAGACGAAGTCGATAACTTTTTCCTCCGACCACTCCATGACGCCGGAATCGAACCCCGAAATCCGTGCAGCTGTAAGGATCGCCGATGATCACGTCACCCTGCCACCCCGCGCAAGCTTGATGGTCGCAGTCTACTGTGAAGATGCTGCTCCTGACGTCGACGCTATCGTAGACACCGATCAAAGGGTGCTTCTCAACCGTGGTGTGTCGGTCGCAAGAGGCATTGCGCGCTTCAAGGAACACCAATCCCACATTTTGGTTACGAATTTCACCGAGGAGTACCAGCATTTAAACAAGGGCGCGGCAATTGCATTCCTCGAAGAAGCGCAAGAAGCAAGTGACGTGATCGCGGTCGCCGACTTTGAGCGCACACCCGTTGAAACCTTCAAGCTCCCGCAGCCTTTCGACGTGAATCCGGCGCTACCGCAAGAACAACGGAACAAGTTATCGGCTTTGCTGCGTCGCTATAGCGAATGTTTTTCGTCGAGCGCAAAACTACGTCAGACCCCTCTAGCGAAGCACCGAATAATAACCGAAGATGGAGCCCGACCCACCCGACAGTCACCGTACCGCGTCTCTTCACACGAACGGGAAGCCATCCGGACTCAAGTCGACGACATGCTCAGCGACGACATTATACAGCCCTCGAAAAGCCCCTGGGCTGCGCCCGTCGTACTCGTAAAGAAAAAAGACGGCACATTAAGGTTTTGTGTTGACTACCGGCGACTGAACAAAATCACGAAAAAGGACGTGTACCCCCTCCCCCGAATCGACGATGCCCTCGACCACCTCTGCCACGCGAAGTACTTCTCATCGATGGACCTGAAGACCGGCTACTGGCAAATTGAAGTGGACGAGAGAGACCGAGAGAAGACTGCATTTATAACCCCAGACGGCCTATACGAGTTCAAGGTGATGCCGTTTGGGCTGTGCACAGCACCAGCGACGTTTCAAAGAGTCATGGACACTGTGCTAGCTGGCCTTAAGTGGCACACCTGCCTCGTATACCTCGACGACGTAGTGGTATTCGCCCGGACTTTCGACGAACACCTTGCAAGGTTGGAGTCTGTACTCGAGGCCATTCGTACGTCGGGGTTGACACTGAAGCCTGAAAAGTGCCGTTTCGCATACGGGGAACTCAAGTTCTTGGGCCACGTCGTCAACGCCGCGGGAGTCCTACCTGACCCGGCAAAAACTTCAGCCATTGCGAACTTCCCAAGGCCGAAAGACAAGAAGGGCGTGCGAAGATTTCTCGGGCTGTGCGCATACTACCGGCGCTTCGTCGCAAACTTCGCACGCATTGCAGAGCCACTCACGCGCTTGACGAAAGATAGCACCCCTTTTAGCTGGGAAAACGACCAAGAAAAAGCATTCTGCGAGCTGCAAAAACGCCTGCAAAGACCACCCGTGCTCGCTCATTTCGACGAAAATGCCGAAACGGAAATGCACACGGACGCCAGTGATATAGGCTTGGGTGCCGTCCTTGTCCAAAAGCAAAGCGGCTGCGAAAGGGTAATCGCCTATGCCAGCCGTGGTCTGTCGAAGGAGGAGAAAAACTATTCTGCCTCTGAGAAAGAGTGCCTGGCTATTATATGGGCGATTTCAAAATTTCGCCCATACGTGTATGGAAGGCCATTCAAGGTTGTAACAGACCACCATGCGCTGTGTTGGCTCGCCAATTTGAAGGACCCCTCTGGCCGTCTTGGGCGGTGGAGCTTGCGCCTGCAGGAGTTTGACGTTACAGTCGTTTATAAATCCGGCAGAAAACACTCCGACGCCGACTGCCTGTCCCGCGCCCCCGTCGACCCACCACCACAAGACGCTGACGAAGACAGCGCGTTCTTCGGGATCGTGACGGAGAGCGACCTAGCCGCCCAGCAGCGTGCCGACCCCGACTTACGCGTCATAATCGAGTACCTCGAGGGATGCAACGTTGCCGTTCCTAGGACCTTCAAACGCAGCTTATCAGCATTCAGCCTGAGAAACTCCGTCCTCGTGAAGAAGAATTTCAGCACCGCAACAAGAGCGAATTACCTTCTCGTCATCCCCGCGGACCTTCGTGACGAAATTTTGGAAGCGTGCCACGACGACCCGTCTTCCGGACATCTCGGCACAGCGCGCACTATTGGAAAAATCAAGGCGAGGTACTACTGGCCCGGCCTTACCTCTGACGTCACCCACTACGTCCGGAGCTGCCGTGACTGCCAACGACGAAAAACGCCGCCGACAAGACCCGCCGGACTTCTGCAACCGATCGCCGTCCCATCGAGACCATTTCAACAGATTGGAATGGACCTTTTAGGCCCGTTCCCTACGTCACGATCACAGAACAAGTGGATTGTCGTAGCGACAGACTACATGACGCGCTACGCAGAGACCGCCGCTCTTCCGAGGGGGACTGCACAAGAAGTGGCAAAGTTCTTTATAAGCCAAGTTGTGCTGCGACATGGAGCCCCGGAAGTCCTAATCACCGACCGCGGAACGGCATTTACTGCGGAGCTGATGCAAGGAGTATTACGCTACAGCAACACGGATCACCGAAGAACGACGGCGTACCACCCCCAAACGAACGGACTAACAGAACGTCTGAACAAGACAATCGCAGATATGCTGTCAATGTACGTTGACGTTGAACATAAGACTTGGGACGAAGTGCTCCCGTATGTCACGTTTGCGTACAACACGGCTATCCAGGAGACGACGCAGCTGACGCCGTTCGAGCTTGTCTACGGTAGAAGGCCAACTACGATGCTCGACGCCATGCTTCCGCACGTAGAAGACGACGACCTCAACGCCGACGTCCACGGATATCTTCAACGTGCGGAGGAGGCCCGCCAGCTCGCTCGAGTTCGTATAACGGACCAGCAGCTGGTGGATGCGGGCCGCTACAACCTCCGACGCCGAGACGCCGAGTACCAACCAGGGGATCGTGTGTGGGTTTGGACTCCCATCCGACGACGCGGACTCAGTGAGAAGCTCCTGCGACGGTATTTTGGACCCTACAAGATTCTACGACGTGTTGGCCAACTTACCTACGAAGTGATCCCCGATGGTGACTCCGGCACATCACGACGACACACGCGGCCTGAAGTCGTC
Organism: Haemaphysalis longicornis; assembly: GCA_013339765.2. NCBI lineage: Eukaryota > Metazoa > Arthropoda > Arachnida > Ixodida > Ixodidae > Haemaphysalis > Haemaphysalis longicornis. Next base: position 71,532,208 of record CM023458.1, read on the forward strand.
CACGTGGTTCGCTTAAAACCTTTCTACGGACGATGACGAACTTTTATTTTCATTTGTTCGGACTGTCGCTTATGTTAGCATCGGGTCGATGCACTCTTAGAGGGGGGGGTAATGCCGCGAACCATACATTGGGTTTGTTTATTTGTGTTTTGCTTTTACCGCCCGGCTGCGCCGGTCTGTGTTATCTCTGCGCCAAGGGAAGCGCGTGTTCCATTCTTTCTTTCTGTGCCGCATGTGTTATCTGTCGTGATAGGGAGAGCATTCCGATCTAACGTGAACAGCCCAGAATAATCTTCTTGGATCTACTATGTTCTCGATGTGAATCGACGTTTCGAGAACCACGCGCGCCGAAAGATAAAAAGCCTGCAGTGCGGACGCCGGAGCATTCGATTCTGCGACGCTCGCTGACGCAAGTCACTTTGTTGACCGCTGCTTCGCCGCCTCTGTATTCTTTTGAGTTGTTAGGGGAGCACAAGTTCGCTCCAATAAACTTGTTTCTCCTGCAAGACAACTGCGTCGTCCTTGGCTTCGTGACAATATTTTGACATGGTTTTGTCCGTTGCATCTTATGCTCAAGCCGTACGTTCATGGTCCTGTTAACCCACTCTTCAACTGGAACTTTTCTTTGGTGCCCAGACTCACCTGCGAAGGTGACAGTAATTCTTTGTGTATCCAAGCTCCTGCAAAGCGCCAAATTTTGTCGTAGTTCAGCGATACATCCGTGTATGGGCGACTACATTTTTTGACGTCGTAGTAAAGTGACCTGAAACAGGAGTGAGGTGTCCCGAAGTCCTGACCAGGGCTTACAAATACACCTCAGGTTTGTTATCTTCACCTGTGCTAATCTTTTTTGCAATTAACTTGCACCTCAATGTCCCTATATTGTATGCGGGTCGCCGCGTTGTGCTATGTTCATTTCCCGCACGTATTTTGAGCGGTCCTTTTTTTTTTCAGGTGCTCAAGTTTAATCTTGGAATGGAAACTTGGAGTTCTGGCTGCCGACTGCGCCCCGACGGTTTTCCTGCTTGCAAAAGCCACTTTATTATCTGTTTCTTTTGATACAGTACTAGCAAATTTATACTTCATTTTACTTACTCTACTTATTGACTTATCCCTGCTTCACTTATTTTTATCCGTATGACTTGAGCAGCAGAAGACTGGAGAAATGACTGTTACTTGCATAGGCTCTGGTTACGCTTACACAGAAAAGTGCGCTAACGTCGTACATATTTGTGACAGTTATGGAGTTTATTGAATAATTAAGCCTGAATTGATAGTAGTCCAAATCTGTGAACTTTTGTGACTGGTAATAATTATGTGTAAGTAAAAAATAAACAGTTTATTGAACATTTTTAAGGACCCACTGGTTTTGCTACCGGACGTTTGAGACGAGTCAGCTGAGGTTTCTGACTTGTTACCTTAAGACTGACTATGCCAGAGCCCCTGGACAGTATTGCGTTTGCAGGTTGACTTCTACTTCAGTTGACGTTTACCTCACGATTTCACCTGGAGCTGAGGTCGGGGTGATCAGGTCGCTATCGGCTGAGCAAACGAGGTTAGGTTTGTACTAACCAGATCCCCGGGAGGCTTACCAAAATATAACAGATAAACATGCATCAACTGTTCCTTTTGAACGCATTCCTTCTTGCGATTTTATGGGGCTAGAAAAAATGAAACATGCTTCAACGAACCCTTCGAACCAAGGCGTAGCTAGTTCTGGCTTTTTTAAAGCATTGTAACGAGAAAAATATCGCTAACTCTCCGGAGGACGGAGCGAGTAGTATTAAACAGAAAATGGACATGGATGCATGTCTGCAATCATGGATGTATGGATGGATGGATGGATGCATGCATGCATATCTGAAATCATGGAGGTATGGATGGATGGATGGATGGATGGATGGATGGATGGATGGATGGATGGATGGATGGACGGACGGACGGACGGGAGGATGGATTGATGGATGGATGGATGGATGGATGGATGGATGGATGGATGGATGGATGGATGGACGGACGGACGGACGGACGGACGGACGGACGGACGGACGGATGGACTGCCACGAAGAGAGCAGCCTGGGTCGCTGGTGGCTGTTGCGTTTTACCCGCCGCGGTGGCTCAGCGGCTAAGGCGTTGCGCTGTTGAGCATGAGGTCGCGGGCTCGATTCCCGGCCGTGGCGGTGGATTTTCTGAGGAGGCGAAAAGCAAAAATGCCCGTGTGTACGAGATTTCGGCGCACATTAAAGATCCCAGGTGGTCCAAATTAATCTGGAGCCTTCCACTACGGCGCGCCTCATCACCTGCGTTGCGTCGGTGCGTTAAACCATACAATAAATCAATCTCTTGCGTTTCCGGGAAAGGTAGGTATGGTGTGTTGTGTTGGTATGCATTACAGAGTATTGAAACTCGCACGAAACGGAAAATTTAGCTGTTAGTTTTTGTCACTCCACCACTGCAAACATGTACCGGTAGGCGTGTTTTCCAAAAGATTTGGTAGCCCTAACATCTAGTAAAACGACGTAATAAGCGACGTCGTTTACCAGTCAAGTTTTCGGTACCTATTAATACCAAAACGTAAGTCTGGGCCTAATCTCAGAAACGTCTCGGATGTGGGGTATCGCAACTCGTCATAAAACAAGCTGTAGGTACCTGTAGCCTCATTATACGTGAAAGAGTAACGTTGGAACTAATCTCGGAATCACTCGAAATGCGTTTGCCATGACACCCCTGGTGGTGTGTGTCATCCACAAGAGGGAATTGTTGGTATGATGGTAGAGAATATAGAAGATGGTTCTGATAAGAGTGATAAACATTATGAAAATATGAAACAGGGATTTCACAAGTATTTTGCGGACAACCATGCATAGTGGAGGGCTACGGAATAATTGGTGGCTCCTAATGATCTATAACGTGCACTCAAATGTAGACACACTGAAGCTTTTGCGTCTTCTACGTTACCCTACGCAGTCACCAACCGCAACTTCGTGCTCATTAGCGCAGTCAGTACCTTGGTCACTGAGCTCCCGATAAGTTGCAGTAAATTAACCATAATGTGGAGATGTGCTTAGTAAATTAAACATTGTGGAGATGTGCGCAGATAATCACTGTGGTTCTCTTGAACCGAAGAGTCCGAGTATTTCTCTATTACATCACCGCTGGCGTCGTCTAGCTTATTAATGTTTTTCAATAGTTCGTATTGTTCTTCGGTTAAAAATCGTCTTCCAGGGCTGGTATGGAGTGGAGGGAGTGACCGAAGTCTGGCTCCTTCAAATTATACAAAATTGCATTTGGCCTTCTTCACCCCTTTAAAAAAAATGGGCATATAAGGACCCGAAGAAACAAAAATGAAAAATATTACGACGTGGCAGCAGAGAGAGAGAGAGCTGAAACTTTATTAGGCAGCTCAAGTCCGAGCCACGGAGTTATCAGTCCACGGAGGAAGGGGGTGTTCCCCGGTCCTCCGACGGTGGTGGGCTTGGCGGAGGTGCACAAAGAGTTTCAATGTGGGCAGCCAAGAGGGTCCACAGGGCTGCCCGTAGGGTTTCAGGGGGAGCGGCCCAGCTAGACCACGAATAGGGAATATCAGGGGGGAAGGGTTGGTGGAAAGAAATGTGGAAGCGCATACCTGACAGTGCGGACGGCCTGGTGACTTTTGTATGTAGTGGAAGAACAGATCACAGGGGAGGGACAATGTCTGCGCCTGTCTAATATATGTAGCGTGTCTCCGTGACATGAATTTAGATGGGGAGGGAAGTACCATCCTTGCTTTGCGGAGGTTGCCGAGATGTTCGCGGCGCCTTTTATGGTGCATTGCTCTATCCTCTTTTGGATTGTATTCCTCAGGCCACGGCTGAGGGCTGCCCGGGAAATGAGCGTCGCGGGCCAGAGCGTGAGCTCGTTCATTACCCTCTATGCCTTGGTGGCCAGGGATCCATTCGAGGAAAACGTGGGGTTAGGCGGAAATTCCGAGTATATATGCAAAAAGGCTGCCCTTTCCTTTTAGTGGTTCCACTTTGCGCACAACTTTCTACTGGTTTCTTGGTTCCGTTGGTCGACTGAACACAAGCTGAACGTATCTGCATTTTGAAAATTCCGTTTCCGATACGTAAATGCATAATTTCGCATGTAAGCTCTGTAGGACGATTTTTTTATGTCCTAAAGCTCATACCTCTGATTTACGCAGAAGTGTAAATAGAAAGAACTGCAAAAAAAAATTCCGCCTTTAGTAAAACACGTGCATTATACACAATCAAGTGCACCAGATAAACTTGGTACCGAAGGCTTGAAGAAGCTGTGAGCCTATATGGTCAACATATTTGCCTTTTGGGCTTCCTAAGTTGTAAGAAGTTTGAAGTGGGAACAAATTCGAGACTAAATGCACAATATCTGTTGTATCTGTTGTAGTCCATTTTCTTTCCTTTTCTAGCGTGTATTTCAAGGCTGAGGCTGGTCATCGTTTTTGCAAAAATAATCGCAGATGGTTGGTGCACACTATAACGCATCTTCAGACCCATCGGAGCCTTAGAAAGTACCATACACACCGGAAACAGCACGGTAGCGGAAGAGTGCGCAATTGCAGTCACTGTCGCCCCTCTCCCTTCAGGGAACCCAATAAATATCATATCAGACTCCCAAGATGCATGGCAAAATTATGCGCATTGACGTATCTCCCCGACCGCCCATCACGTCCTGCAGCGAAACCGACACATTCCACCAGACCAACCCAAACCAGACAAGACAGAAAGCATTCCACTCACACACACACATACTACAACACTGCAGACTCTCCCGTAAGACACTTCCTCCGCCACATGCTCAACTCACCCGTGAAGAAGCCGCTGCATGGTGTCAGACACAGACAAACCCGTTCCCTAGCCTGTCGCTCCGCGCACATTCTACCCCACCGGGTAGCCAAACAGATGCCTATCCTGCGGAGGAAACCCAAACCTGTATCACTCCACATGGAAATGCCCCAAACGCCCGAACCCATTACCTATTGGCGGTGAGCTGTTTCAGTGGCGCCCCCTGGCTCTGACGTCAGCTTAGGGACTCGCGCCGATGTCGCCTGCTACACTCAGTCCACTTGTGAGGGGCAGCAGTGCCTCTGCTAGAAATCGCCCGCTTTGATGCTATAGTACCAACAGCGCATTTCCAGTCATTCAGTTGTTTTGCCAGCTTCTGAACCGTCTTTATAATTTAAAACTGTATTCCGCACAAGTTTCCAACACACAAGGAGAGAGAGACCAACTTTTCATCGGCCAAAAGATCGTGTGTAACTCGTCCTTTCTAGCTTATTTGTGAGGCTCAGTACTCAGAGCTTCTCCGTAGGTATTCAACATGCGTAGGCTTCCCTAAAGCATTTTTGAGATGCTTTTAGTAAGACTCAACAGTCTTCAATGCAACGCACTAAGCAGCAGGCCCCTACACGCGCATTGCACAGCAGGAAATAAAACGGCTGTCTTCTATTCCTTTCGAAGTTGTTGACTTTCATCATATAATTGTTTCTTTCTGTGTCCAAGGCATTAATTTTTCTGAACCATCACAAGTGCCCTATTAGGCGGTCTGGGGATGTTTGGGAGGCTCACAAAGTTCGTTTGGATGTATGCTTAAAGCTGTAAGGCTGTATACAGTACCTTGTTCAGAAATGGGCTTTCGTTATGGCTGGGTGCAAGAAGGTTCATATGCGCAGCATGCGTTGTTTATTCGCATGCAAATGCAATGACAAGGTTTGTGCTACGCCACTGCAAGACGGCGCAGACAACATTGTCCACAGTAGTCAAAGGCGGCTTTTCTGCACCGAATTTCGTGTTGAAGGCTTGAAATACTCGCTAACGAACGCAACAAATAGTATACGTGCCGGTTTTAAGTATAATTGATTGTAGGGTTTAACACACCGATGCAACGCAGGCGATGAGGCGCTCCGCAATGGAGGGCTCCGGATTTATTTTGACACCTGGGGATCTTTAATGTGCACCGAAATCTCGTACACACGGGCGTTTTTGCTTTTCGCCTCCATCAGAAAAGCGGCCATCGCGGCCGGGAATCGAACCCGCTCAGCAGCACAACCGGTTTTCAGTGTGGAGAGAATCGAAACCGACGAATATTTCCAAGCAGCTCTTTATTGTTTTCCACCCCATCAGGAGTAACGAACAAATCCTGGCCTACCCGGGATGACGTTCCATGAATTGAAGAAAATTACTCTTACTCATGTCATGGAGTGAGGATCCCTCCCACTGTCCATCTCGATTTTACTGATAGCTTTCTACTTCTACCTCGCCCCCCCCCCCCCCCCTCCTCTTGAGTGCAGTTTTACTATACCGCATTTCTGAACATCGGGAAGATATGGTTGTGGGAAATGTACTGAAATATCCCTCTAGGTCAAAACAAACACTGTATCACTGCATAATAACCGCCCAGGTTACTCGTATTCCTCAATAACCCTCCATACTGGTTAGAAGCCTGGCATACAGGTAAAACACGCCTATACACACAGAAGGTTATTGGGAACTCAACCTACTTTTATTGTGTCCCATAGTGAATGTCGGCATATTTTCAAGCCATGATAACGTAAAGTAATGTGATACAATACTTTCGACTGTTCGGCAAGGTAGCAAAGCCTGTTTATACAATCTTATATAAAGACCTTGCATATACGGATAGCGGAAATACTGGTGCCTTCTGCCAAAACCGATAGCGCCGAAAACCTGGAATTTGTTTTGTTCTCGCATTTTTGCTGTTGTGGGTTATTGATCTGTGGCTGTTGCATTTGTTCGAAGGATTGGTCAATACAGAAATTCACGTCTAGCACCGACTCTTCACGCTCCGAACAGGACCGGCTTCACAGGAATGCGGTGATGCCAGCAATGTTTCTTCCGGAGCGGTTTCAAAAACTATACTAAAATCATGCCTTAAGCTAGTGCATGTGACTGTAAGTCTTTTATTATGATAAAATGTTTCACATACGCAAAATCTCGTGCAGAAAAACTCCCACCTCCCCTCGCGGGAACCCCTGTGTAGATGCGACGCATAGGCGGAGCGGCGAAGGGACCGCGTTTTAGAGCGCGCATAACGTTGAGGGGACTGCGTAAGCCGGTCCCAGTCGATGACGACGTTGGCGTACTTGTAAAGCGGCGTGGACTCTAGGTGTTTGAGCCAAGCGTGGATGTTGCTTCGCCGGAGAACGGCACACCGGTTATATGCGCAGCGCGCCCGAAGGAGAGGAAACCGCGGAAGAGAGAGTACTGCACATGCGCCGGCCCCAGCGCGTCTGCCGCGGCTATGATGCAACACAATCCAATACAATCCACTTTAATCCAATCCAATCCAAATCCCATCCAATCCAATCCAATCCAAGCCAAGCCAAGCCAAGCCAAGCCAGTCCAAGCCAATCCAATCGAATCCAATCCAATGCCCCTCGCGAGAGAGTGTTCGCTATCGGAGAGGAGAGGGGGTGAGCGGCGGAGAGCGCAGCTGGCGCGGCGAGGAGAATGGTGGAGGGGCGGACAACGCCGCCGCCGCCGCCGACGACGACGACGCCGGAGGGACAAGGCAAGTGAATCAGATGCTCTGCATCTAAAAGCATCAAAAAGTCAACCGATCGAAAAGAGATAACTGGGAGAGCGAGCCCGAGTGAAGCAGACGACAAATGCGGGAATCCCTAAGCCGACGCCGAAGAGGCGCGCTTCGCAGCGCCGCCCGTGGTCGCGCTCACCGCTAATACCCAACCCCTCCTCCTCCGGATGGGAAGCCGCTCTTTCCAACTCGAGCTTGGACGACCAGCTTCGAATGATCGACCAAGCCAGACGGATCGCAGCAGCAAATGGGCCCTCGACTAAGGCCACCACCCTCTGAGAGCTAATTATTCTCCCTTTATAATAAAGTTTTCTTCTACTAATACCACTACATGTAGTTTTTGTGTGTTTTGTTTAAATATTGTTTTAAAGGGATTCTCACGAGAACACTCGATTTTAAGTTGACTCAACAAAAAGCGTTTGAGAGTGAAAAAGGGTAGGCCTTAAAGGGAAGCTGAAGCGCTTTCCAAAAAATTTGAGTTAGATTAACAGTTATATAGTTTCTTGCGCGCTGATTCCGGATATCACATTGAAATGTATTGTACATGAGTCCAAGTGGCATTTATCTTGCAAAAAGCGCGGCCCCGTTTGAAAGACGCGCACTTTTCGTCTTTTGACGCCCCTGATTGGTTGCGCCCGTCATGACGTCAAAGGAGGACACCCTTCGGCCGCGCGGGTTGTCGGAAGCATTGCGAACGATCGCACGGTTGCCTTTGCGCAATTTAGCTTGCAGTTTAACGGCGGCATGTGAAAAAGACGTTTTAAACCGAACAGAAGAAACAGAACGCGTGCACAAAACGCTTCAATCATGTGACCAGTTCAGCTTGGGGCGACGCGTGGTGGAGAGCGGCAACGTTGGCAAAACATGCTCCGCCGCGGCTCTGAGCTTCTAGCGCTGGAGCGAGCGCCATTTCTTTGACAATCTCAAACATCGGTTGCCTTGGCAACAAGGCACAAACCACTCTAGAAGTCCGTTACGGTTACGTGATCCCGGTTAGCTCGGTGCCCCACCTCGCGACATGTGGGCACTGCAGGCGTACCACTCACTCCCATTGGGAAGTGCGAGATGCGTTTGTCATTACAGGAGGCGATGTGTGTGTGTGTGTGAAATGCGACGTTGTGCTTCTGCGGGTGGATAGTGCTTCCCATTTTCTGGATTATCTTTCTCGAGCGACGTACGACTCGACCTCGCATGGAGTATGTGCAGTGTGCATGGCTAAAAGCCATCTCGGCTTGTGCGCCAGAGTTAAGTGACTTGCTGTTCGTCCCCGCAAACCGCGCGCGAGGTGAGTGCCGAATTTACGACGGGCAGGAGGAGGCAACCCATCGTCTCTCAATCGCGGTTCAGACTTGCAACGCATGTTGTGACGTTGTGTTCGTTCGAAACGCATCTCTGGATTGTTTTGAAGTTGAATAAAATGTGTGCGTCAGACCGGGGCATTCGGCTCAGGGAGTTCGCTGCGATTGCACGAAAGAAGTGCCACGAGTCTTCAATGCATTTATAGAATGTACTCAGGTAAGAGAATATCCATGTCGTGTTATGGCCGTGATGCATTCAATACAAACGGTTAAGCGTTTGTTTACACTTGTTTCGTTTGTCGTAAAATGCCCAAGCACTCCGGCACTCCGCTGGCAGATCAGCCGGCGAGCCGACGCTGAGCAGACGACTCATCTCTTTGCCGGAAGTGCGTGAAAAAGCCGCCCAATAGCACGATGTCTAGCTCATGACGAACATCTGGGAATCGATGACGTAGACATATGAAGATGGCGGCGTCCAAAAACACGAAGGGAAGGGTGGGGAAAAAGCGACAAACTTTGCAACAAAAGTGTGAGTTTTTCGCTGCGCGTAAAAGAGGAATACTTGGCACAGAGGACGTTGACGACCCAATCTAACGGTTGCGCTAGTTCATTTAGTGTGCTCAAAATGCCTTTCAGGGCCCCTTTAAACTAGCTATATAAAAATTTTAGTGTAATTATACAGGCTCTAATTAGCGAAGAAAGAGTAAGCGCGTAGTTCAGTTTTGGTTTCGATTTTCTTTAAGTGTGTTAGGAAGTGGCCAGGCCCTTTCGCCTGACTTGCGCAGTGTGTGTGTGCAGAATCCAGCTCAGATATTCGTGCGTGCAAAACGTGTACAACTGGTACAACTCGGATGCACGCGCTGAGCAAGTGCCTCCCCGGGCGCTTGCGAGGCTGTCATTCGTTTCTTCACGTTAAGCACCCTATCTATTGCCCCTGAACTGACGCCGGAACAGCGATTCCGATCTGACGTTGACTACCGCAAGTTCACTACAGTCTACGGAGTGGCAGCCAGCTATCGTTCCCGTTGGAAGAGAAATGAAAGGAGCTTTTATAATCGTTCGGTTCCAGTTGTTTTATTCATGGAACTTCTTACAGCTCTCCGTGCTTCGAACTTTCGCGCAAGCGTTCGTGACGGTAGAACTAAAAAATAGGTAACGGAATGCGGTTTCTTTTTTAATCATTCACAATACGTCAATAAGTCAATGTTCTCTCCTCGCGCGCTCTGTGCGGCAAATTACTGCCCATTCTGTCCTTCGCAAGCTTCTCATTGAAGTGGTGGAAAGCAGCTAGAACTTGACGAATACAGACAGAAAAAAAAACGGGACACGCCGCTGACTGTATTTCGCATACTCCCGCATACTCCCTTGGCATGCATTCTGCCACTCCGTTGGCCTGCGATCGACCGCGCTCTTTCGTTCCTGTGCTTCAAAGGGCCGCGACTCACCGGAAATATCAGCGTTGGCCCATGCGATAACGTTTTCTTTTTTTTTTTGTGTGTCAATAAAGGTTTTACATTCAGCTAAAGCAACAGTTCACTTCACTTCGTTTTAAAAGCATTGAGCGACTCGCAAATTGTCACAGAATGGCAAAAAGCGGCACAGCGCAAAAAAGCACGGAGATCATGACGGAGATTCATTTTTCTGTGCGCCCCAGTACGGATCAGCTGATTCCTTGGCGTCCTCGCGCATGCGATCAGTCGCATTCGAGCTTGCGCGCAAGTGTTGTGTGAGCGTTGCCACATCTTGCTCAAATAGTCTCAGCACATCTAACTCACACGCTTACACAGAGAACACGTCGGTTATCTACCCACAGGAGATAAACTACGCAATGCGGTCGACGTATAAAAATCCTCCTGGCCAGCGGTCCGCAATGTTACAATTATTCCCGGCATGTTTCGCTAGCCGGACGCGGAGAACACCGTGTTTTAGTACGCAAAAGCTCAGCTGGCAACCTCCAAATCGTTGTATCATGTCTGCCACTGTGTGTCATACGTTCCAATGCCTTGGCTCAGCGGCGCGCTTTCCCTCGAGTCAGTATTATTCTTCTATGTCAATAACTCTCAATACTGGTAGAAGCCGGCATACAGGTAACACACGCCTATACACACAGAAGGTTATTGGGAACTCAACCTACATTTTTTTGTGTCCCATAGTGAATGTCGACATATTTTCAAGCCGATGATAACGTAAAGTTGCAAAGACTGTTTATACAGTCGCTATAAGACCTTGCATATACGGATAGCGGGAATAGTGGCGCCTTCTGCCAAAACCGATAGCGCCGAAAACCTGGAATTTGTTTTGCTCTTGCATTTTGGCTGTTGTGGGTTATTGATCTCTGGCTGTTGCATTTGTTCGAAAGATTGGTCAACACAGAAATTCACGTCTAGCACCGACTCTTCACGCTCCGAACAGGACCGGCGTCACAGGAATGCGGTGATGCCAGCAATGTTTCTTCCTGGAGCGGTTTCAAAAACTATACTAAAATCACGCCTTAAGCTAGTGTATGCGACTGTAAGTCTTTTATTATGATAAAATGTTGCACATACGCAAAATATCGTGCAGAAAAGCATCAAAAGTCAACCGATCGAAAAGAGATAAATGTGAGAGCGAGCCCGAGTGAAGCAGACGACAAATGCAGGAATCCCTAAGCCGACGCCGAAGAGGCGGGCTTCGCAGCGCCGCCCGTGGTCGCGCTCACCGCTAATACCCAACCCCTCCTCCTCCGGATTGGAAGCCGCTCTTTCCAACTCGAGCTTGGACGACCAGCGCCGAATGATCGACCAAGCCAGACGGATCGCAGCAGCAAATGGGCCCTGGACTAAGGCCACCACCCTCTGAGAGCTAATTATTCTCCCTTTATAATAAAGTTTTCTTCTACTAATACCACTACATGTGGTTTTTGTGTGTTTTGTTTAAACATTGTTTTTAAAGTTATTCTCACGAGAACACTCGATTTTAATTTGACTCAACAAAAAGCGTTTGATAGTGAAAAAGGGTAGACCTTAATCCTGGCAATGAACCAGAATTAATGACACCCATTACTAAGATACCATGGTTGCACCTTGGAGAGAAAGGGAACCATATCAAAAGCTGAGGCGTAATTTTACTTGTTCAGGTTTGTCGCACACCCAATAATGAGAAAAAATTGCGCGAAGTTTTACTAGAAATCAGTATCACGCAAAAGTTCTGAGTGTTTGCGTTTGAAACAATCGCTAAAAATATTAGCTCTGAGAAAGTCAACACGAAAGAATTCGAAGTAGCACATGCATAAGATAAGCAAGGAAGCTAAATACCCTAATTTGCAGTTAGCTCTGTCTTCGGTATTGCTCTTGTCTGATTTAGAGATCACGTGGTGGCTCGAGCGCCGGCGGTTGCAGCTCAGCTACGTTCCGGCGTTTTCCCCCCTACAACCGCCACCGCATCTAGCCGCAGCAATACAGCCACGGCCACCGACGCCGAAACACGCCGGGACCTCCTGACAAAGTTTCATTCGCCGGTGAGCCCCCGTTTCTTTATGAGTGAAGTGCCAATAATCGACCACGCCTGCACGGCCTGCTAGGCCTAACCGGCGCTTCGGAGAACCCGCGTTGCCTTGGTAACGGTAGCGCGCCCCTTTGATGATCGCCCGCCTTGGCCAAGTCATAGAGGTTGTGGTCGAAGGGGAGGACCTCGCTTCTGAGGACTTCCACGACGACTACGGGCAGCATATACATCGCGCCTACCAGGAAAACATCGAAAAAAGCAGGGCCATCCAAGCCCCCCCGCAAGCCGCAGCCGGCGCACCAGCCGAAGATGCGCCGAGCGAAGGAACGGACTCCACCGAGAGCCAATCTACCGGAAGGAGACTAGAAAATCGTCTTCCGCCTAAGGGGTGGATTAGCTCTGAAAGTCACTAGCAGCGTTACCATCTCAAATGCGATCTACGCAGCCGCAGGAGTTCCTTACATAAGCGGTGAGCAGGTACGCACACAGCCCATTTCGAACTACTTCGTCATTAGTACCCCTTCCAAGGATCGAGTGATTCTCTTCTCCTCAGTCAAGTTTATCCGCATTAAGGACGAGACCTTCGAACTGTCGAGTCAAGTCGCCACCCCGCCGCGCACAGTGACTGGCATCGTGTTCAACATTCCCGAGGACGAGTCTCCGGACGACATCACGACAGGATTTAAAGATCACAACCCTGACTTCGACATTCTAAGTGCCAGGAGGATGGGATCCTCCAAATCCATCCAAATTCTTTTTCAAGGCACCGTAGTACCATATCTGTGTCCGGTACCGACAAACGACCCAACGCTGCTAACCCTTCCGCAGGAAAACGGAGGCCTGCCTGCACTGCTGGACAGTAGGCCACCGACCAGACGTGTGTCCAGCGCTGAGACTCACTGCCACACTTGCGGCATAGCCAACCCGACGGACACCCGTGCACCCCCAAGTGTGTGATCTGCAATGGACAGCACGTGACCGGGGCAGTAGACTGCCCGCGTAGATTCAAGCCCCGACGGAGACTCCCACCATCGTCGCAAGACGAAAGACATCAACAGCGACAAGAACACCAATCGAGGTCAACCCAGAAGTTAAAGTCAATCCTGAAAAACCCACAAGAATGCCCCGCCTGCCGGAGCGAGAGAGAGGTCGCTCAAAATCTCTATCTCCATCCGGCAATAGGGCCACATCTAAGCCCTCACCGCGGAGCCAATCGAGATCGCCGTACGGCAACAACCGCAGGCGACAAACTTCCAAGGGGAGGGACAAGACGCCGCCGCCAGGTGAGCTGGGGAAGCGGGGAATCCCACTGTTCCTCAAACAACACCCCTCCTCCTCAACTAACCAAATCTCTGCAGTTTCCGGTGAAACTAGCTAGTGTTGAAGCAGAAGTTAGATCTCTAACGCAGAGCATCGCGAAACTGTTAGAAGATATTGAAGTCTTGCGGGGCCGAAAGCAAAGCCCTCCGTGAACAGAACCCCCCCCCCCGCCCCCTCGGCAGACCCCTCTGGGACAGATGTTATTTCGCCTCCCCCCCCCCCCCACGCGCTGTCGAAACCTCCCTCCCTCAAGAAGTCGAAGATAAACTTGGCGACATTGCACGCACCCTTCAAGGTATTCTAGAAGTGCAAAATAGCATCCAGAAGTCTATCGTAATACTAACACATAGCCAACTGCCCCATCACAGAAATCTTCCGCTCGCCATGTCGAGAGAAACCATAGAGTTAATACTACTGAGAGAAACAGAGGCAAACCGTAGAGTTAAAATCTGGCAGTGGAATTGTCGCGTATTTAAACGGAAGCGGCCAGAACTACAGCTACTTGTCCAGTCACTTCAATTTCCTCCCGATGTAATTGTCCTGCAAGAAAGCAGAACTAACGTCAAACTACCACGCTATAAAGCTTTTCGGAACACCGAAAATACCCGCACAGCCATCCTGGTCAAACGCAACCTACCGCCGACCAGGCAACAATTTGACAGTATAGACATTCATCATGATCTAATAACAATCTTTCCAAAAGCAGGTGAAATCTTCATTCTTAATGTACATCGTGGAACCGCGACCATAGATTTAACCTTCTTTTCTCTCTCACACACAGGAAGTAGGACCGCACGCGCTAGTAGTGGTAGGAGATTTTAATGCCCCACATACCACCTGGGGCTACAGACGCAGTAACAAAAAAGGAACGGACCTCTGGGAAGCAAATACAGCTACACCACTTTAGCATTCTTACTGAGTCCGGAATAGCCACCAGGATAGGTAACAGCGTAAGTTGAGACTGCCCCATATCTTACCTTCGCACTACATACGAGATGCGAAGGGCGGAACGTTACTGGTTACACCCTCGGAAGTGATCGCTTTATATCGAGACAGTAATTAAGCACACGACTAAAATCAAATACACTCCCAGTCAGGCAACACTAGTCGAGTGGGAAGAATTTCGATTTCTTCGAAACAGCAATGCAGATGACGCTCAAATATCAAACATAGACACGTGGACGGAACAACTCCTGATGGACATAAAAACCACCACGAAAAAGCTTGATCAGGACATCCCATCCCTAACCATTGATGCCAGGCTTGCACACCTCTGGGAGGCCTACAAATGCATCCAGAAGCGCTCGCGCAGACGAAAACACTACCGCAAGCTTACGTTGCGCATGGCTTCACTGGAAAGGTAAATAGCAGCACACGCCACCGAACTCGCGCGATACCATTGGGACCAAATTTGCGACCAGCTTCAAGGAAATCTACGGATGAGGAAAACATGGCAGCTTCTCAGACACCTCATCGATCCTAACCGCAGCAAAGCTGAGGAGAGAAACCGTCTAACACAGGTCATGCATAATTACCCAGGATCCGATACAGAACTCCTTAACAAAATTCGTGACACATATTTGCCCCCGAGTCCTAGCCCCAAGCACCCAAATTACACAGACCTCCCAAATTCTGAAATAAACAGAGACATCTCGGAAGCAGAGCTCAGGGTGGCCATCGCAAAACTTCGAACCAACTCAGCTCCTTGCCCGGAAGGCGTAACTAATAAAGCACTCCACAATCTGGATAACAGATTGATTGCATCCCTAACGCATTACATGAACGAGTGCAGGAAATCAGGCACCCTACCTCCGTCATGGAAACATGCCAAGGTAGTTCTGATTCCCAAGCCGAACCAACCTCTCGCACTCCAACATCACGCCCTATTTCACTTATATCCTGCCTCTGTAAGCTCATGGAGCACAACATAGACACCCGGCTGCCAAATCACGTCATAGACACGGAGCAATTCCCCCATACGATGACAGGTTTCCGAGCCGGTTTATCTGCACAAGATGTGATGCTCAGACTCCCTCATCACGTCATACGACGTACGCCTGACAGGTTACACTCATCGGCAGTGCTAGCACTAGATCGTACCAAGGCCTTCGTCAACGTTGACCACGAGGCAATTCTCAAAGGCCTGCAATCGATCAATCCTGGAGTACGCACCTATAACTACATCAAAGACTTAGACAGGACGGCTGTCTACATGTGGGTTACCTCGTAACCCCCATTTTCTCAGTTAGAGGAAGGGGTACTCGTCAAGGAGCTGTTCTTTCCCCACTTCTGTTTAATCTGGCCGTCCTACAAATCACGAAGACACTAGAAACAATTCCGGGTCTCCATCATAACCCTCTACGCGGATGACATCACTATGTGGGCCAACAGAGGTAGCGATGCCCAAATTGAGGAAATCCTGCAGATTGGCATCGACATCGCCACAGAGGAAGCTAGCAGAGCGGGACTCTCTTGCTTTCCATCTAAATCCGAGCTGCTTTTACTTCCGTCGCCGGCTCAGAGACCACCTCAGAAACCGAGCATCGGTCTTCACATAAACGGCAAACCGATCCCAGAGGTCCCGATAATCCGGATCTTAGGACTAAGAATACAAAGCAACCGCAAAAATGACAGATTAATAAGCCTAACAAAACGAGCCGCGGACCAGACGGCCCGACTTGTCCGCAGGGTCACCATGAGCCATAAGGGTCTTACCGAAAGCGAGAAAGTTCGCATTTTCCAAACCTTTGTCATAAGCCGGCTAGTTTACTCCCTCCGTTATCTCCTCCTAACTAAAGCCGACCTCGATAAAATAGACGTGCTAATTAGGCGAACCTATAAATTAGCGCTTCGACTCATTCCCGGCACTTCCACTACCCGATTGGACGGAGTGGGTCTACACAATACAGCTCAAGAGCTAATAGAAGCCCACTTAACGAGTCAGTATGAGCAACTGGCCCGAACCAGCACGGGGAGGCACATCATTCAAGAACTGGGTATAGGTCACCATACAAACTTTGCGCAACTACATCCCATCCCCGCGTCAATACACTCCCAACTAATAGTCAAAACATTGCCCCGGAATGTGCACCATGAGCACCACGTCATTAGGAGACTAAATCGAGCGGAAGCACTCCACAAGATATACGGCAACAATCCCCGAGTTGTGTATGTTGACGCGGCAGAATACAGATTCCACGACGCATGCACGATTATAGCCATGCACAACAGCAAGGAACTTCTCAATTCGGCCACCGTTCGGTCCACCCGCCCAGAGACGGCGGAAGAAGCGGCCATAGCCCTCGCTCTAATACTCGACCCCACTCCCAGCACGATCATTTCTGGTTCTGAAACTGCAATTCAAAATTTTTTTACCGGACGCATCTCAGAGCCGGCACTCAAAATTTTGGCAGGCAACTGTGCCCGACCCCTAACACAACCAGTTGTTCTGACATGGACGCCCGCGCATTCGGGCCTCGAAGGGAATGAAGCGGCCCACGAACACGCCCGAGGACTCACGATCCGGGCTGGGCCCAGCCTCTATCTCTACCACTGGGCGCGCTCTGCGCGGGATCACCTGGTCTCTTTTCACATCACAATGGACTAGCGCCTCTCCCGATTGACGTATCCTCCGGCGGACAAAACTTTAGGCAGTTCCAAGGCTCACACGTGGCGACTTCTTCAGGCAGGCACCTTTCCAAATCCCGCCGTCCTGACGCACATCCACCCAACTCTCTACCCTACTTCGGCCTGCTGCTCATGTGGCGGTCATGCCACACTATCCCACATCATCTGGGCTTGCCCGAAAAATCCCTTTCCAGAAATACCCTCCGAGGAATGGTGGGAGGCCGCGCTGCGCAGCTCGGACCTGGACGTACAGGCCCGCTTGGTCGCCAGGGCTGCCGAGGTCGCTTATCAGTTCACGCTGACAGCCATCAACGCAGTTCTAACCACCAGCATCGCTTTCATGATGCAAAATCACTGATATTCCTTCGAAATAAAGTTTATTCTCTCTCTCTCTCTTTCTCTCTTGTCTGATTTATATCCTGGACTCGCTGAACACTGATGCCTTTAGGTCAGTCTCGTACTTTCACTCCTTGTATTGCTTGCTGGGAAACTCATTTGTTTGCGTATGTGTTATATACTCACCATATTGTGGCTGTCAATAAGACAAAGTAGTAGACAGAGTAAGATATCCACAAAGCCATGGACTGCTTTTCTCACGCTCCCTCAAAGCCTCCGGAAATAACACATCCAAAATATTGCGCGTCTGTATGGTCAGATGTTGCCCGGGTGATTTGTGTTGCGCGTGAAACTGGAGTACTGACACGAAATGTCAATGCTGAGGTCACTATGTAAAAGGCTTCCTTTGTATATGGAGATACGTCCCACCAACTTTCAACAGTAACCACTCGGTATAAAAAATTGCCACTACGCAACTGCTGCTCATCAGAACAGAACTGAAAAGGCTTTTGATAAGGAGATGTTGTTCCTTGCTCTTTTTACTAGAGAACCAGGGATGACCGGCTCTACGAGCACATGCTCACGAAGATCGCCTGTCGCCATCTTCGGTACTGGGCATTGGTGGGGATGGTAGGTTTTCACAGAACAAACCCTCTGCGGCCGACCAGACACTGCGGCTGACAGTATTTCCAATCCATTTTATTCTTTGCGTGCATGAGAAACCTCAGAATGGATACCCTTTCAACATTGGCATCAGCATGACGCCATCATCATGACGGAACATCATATCAACCAATGCCCCCTACCATCATCAATATTTATAACACCAGTCTGAAATACAAGAACTCAAATGGATCACAATTTCAACATTTCCCCGGTACATAACTGTTATGGGAAACGGACACTGCAATATGTCGGAACTAAAATATGGAATCATACCAATCACTGAAACTTTACTTTACAATCAGCTGTGTACGCAAGAAATTTACTTTTCATAACGTGCTTTCAAATATTAAACGCATAAACTCTGTACGCGCGTATTGTTTCATTTTGTTGACGAGATGTTTTCTTTATGAGTTCTGCTATAAACCGTATATTTTGCATATGCTATATTGTGCCTGTTTTCTGTGTATTCTTTCGTTTCTGCATGTAGTGTAACTGAGTGCTTGCAATGTTATAAATGCATTAACTGCATGGTCCCGGTACTAGCATTATTGCTGAGGGCCCAGATGATCTCTCCAGTCTTCTGTAAACCCATGTTTAAAGAAATGAAAATGAAAATGAAATGAAATGAATCTACTCCTGGCCACGAACTGCCAACGACAGGTCTGCCGTGACGTGGCCAACGTGCTGGCTGTGGTTGCAGGCGCTTCTCCGCAATGTCCATAACGTCATGGTTTCGGGGCTGACGTCATGCTGGCCGGCCGAGCGTCCCCACCAAAAGCGTTGCGACAAGAACTCTAACGTTACGAGCACCGTCCTGTCGTGTTGACCGCCATTGTGCTCGTCTTGTCGCAACCAAAAGTGACACAAATAAACGAGGCTGTAAATAACTAGATTCGCTGCAGTCGACATTCTAACGTCCCATTCTTGATCAGTGGGCTGGTAGGAGCCCATCGATTTAGTAAAAGCCGGTTGGGTTAGAACTTAAGAATTTAATGATTTTAAATATTAAATACACTGTTGAAAAGACAGTATGAGGAATGTTATTTTTGTACATGATACAGTTGGCGAACACCCATAAAAGAACCACGAATCATAGCATTCTTTCTTATTGCACAGAAGTGTTTTTGTATATTTCTTACGGGGAAAAAACTTAAACCTAATAAATGTTGAGCACAAAAAATTTACATCTAGAGTTTTTTTTGTTTGCTTGTTTTTGATTTTCACCTAGCTCCACGCCTAAATGTGAATGACTGCATGCGCTGGAGGTACTAGAACGTTTGACTGATCCGAAAGAAAAGGGAAATTGTTCACCGCCGGGCCGTATCACAAATTGCGTGGGAAACATGTAAGGTGAGACCACTGAGGGTAAGCCGGGAAGTCCAGCCTATATGAATGGACAACGTGCCTCCACACCCACTTAGACTGGAAACCTAGTCTAGTTTAAGCATCCAACGAGACGGAGGGTTTAGTGTAGCTGAAAATTTTGTCCGTTATTTAAGCGGGATGCTCCTGTTTTTTACGCGTATATTTCATCACTGCTCGTGTTGTCGAAAGCTTGCAACAAACGCTCAGGTTGCAGGATTCTCGAGCAAGAACAGTATCAGTTGATCATACACAACGAAAGCCGAAAACGTCATATATGACCAAAAATGCTTTTTTGGGCGCTAAAAAGCCCATAGAGGCACTGACCTCGAAATATGCACTTACAGGCACAATAATGTATTGCTTAAAGTGTTCCCCTTACCTTGGTTCGTGCTTATGTGTGTTAAATTGCCACTGTAGTGTTTTTGCTTCCAGTGCGTAGACTGGTTCAAATAAACACACTTTCCTCGTTTATCAGGTCAAAAGGCCGTTGTTTATTTTCTAAAGCCTTAAAGATGAACTACCAAGCGTGGTCTGCAGCGGATGCACCTACTAAAACAGTGACGTCCATACGAGGTGCTACGGTGATTGGACGATGTCCAAGCTTAGAATGAAAACCAGTTTCGGTTCAAGTTCTGTGAAGAAGCATGCTTGGCATCCGACGTTATCGTTGGCTGGGCATTCAAGATATCTCAGTAATCGGCATACCGCGCTTCTATTTTGTTGTACGCTGTTAAATGCGTCAGATAAGGCTTACCAGTACGGCTTGAAACCGTAACAATCACTAGCGGAGGTGTACGCAGTGGATGAACGCCCTCCGCGTCACCGCAGACGCTCAACTGCGATGCCCTTTTTTCGCATCTTAGGAGCTTGCGTGGCTCGTGCCTGTGTCATAAGAGGCGTGTTCCCACCAGGCAAACGGTCGGCTGATTCGGGACTGTGCCCGCATGCAGTCGGTGCTTATGGCAACACCATGGAGGAAAGAAAAGTTTAGGAGGGAGCGTCACGTGACAATCGTGAAGCCTAGTCATAAAAAATAAAAAGGAAAAACTGATGGCAGTTCCACTCTCAAGTGACAGGCAAGCGGTAGTTCTTTGCGCCTCAAGTGGCTCTTCGCCGACGCTGCGTGCATGCGTCTATTGGCGGTGAGATCTTTGAGTGGCGCCCCCTGGCTCTGACGTCGGCTTAGGGATTCGCGCCGCTGTCGTCTGCTACCCTCCGCTTGTGAGGGCCAACAGTGCCTGGGCTAGAAATCGACCGCTTCGTTGCTGTAGTGCGTTAAAAAGCGTATTTCTAGCGACTCAGTTATTTTGCCAGCTTCTGACGCATCTGAATAATTTGAAGCTGTATCCCCCACAAGTTTGGAACACACGAAGAGATAGAGAACAACTTTCTTCAGAGTATTGGTCAGAAGATCGTGTGTAACTCGTCCTTTCTTGCCTATTCGCGAGGATCAGCGATCAGAGCTTCTCGTTAAGTATTCAAAATGCGTAGGCTTCCCTGCAGTATTTTTGAGATGCTCCTATGAAGACTCAACAGCCCAAGCAGCAGAAATTGCCAATACCAAGCATGGCAAATCATCAGTGGCCAATGTGTCCGAGCTTGGCAATACCTCGGCCGCCATCATTGGCTGGCGCTTTGGAAAGGTGACAAGCCAACAATTGGCCAAGCTCTGGAAGGCCAATATTGGACAACGCTTGGCAAAGTATGTTGCCATGATATTGCCTATAGGTAGACCCCAGGCTATTTTCATGCACATTTTTGGCTTTGTGGCCAGTCCTTATGACCAATGCCTATTTTATGAGTTGCCTCGCGGCCCGATTTCTGCTTTATACATGCCATTGTACAGGAAATTATTTAACGAGTGCGCATTATTTATTTATAGCGCACTCGTTAAATAAGTTTTTGTACAATGACATGTATAAAACAGAAATGGGACAGCGAGACACAATAAACCAACTGCATCAACTTTGCGAAGCAATTACGTGACTTGCCAAAAACAATTGAGCAACACAACACGCCGAGTCTCTCTCTGTAGTTTTTTTTATTATTCATATCAAATTTACAAGAAACCTGGCTTAACAGTGGCAAGAATACGAACACAAACACGAACGCAAGCACACACAATAGTCGAGAAAAATTTTTAAAAAGCGCTGCTCATGAAGCGCGAACCGATTATGCTTCGTTTAACTGCTTGAGATGCCATAAAAAACAGAAGCATTCAGGTAAATGAAAACAGGACCATTACCCCGGTAATTCTCCGACCTGCCAAGATCACGATATGTTATTCAACAGCACTATTGTAGAATAGGCCAGCTTGGAAAGCTTGTCTCGGCTGCATCCGCCACTTGTCCACGGGAAACACCTTTACGTCGTAGCGTCTGTAATAAGTAAAAAAATAGTTCACTACAATGCTAAATGCACGCTGCTTACTAAATACAGCACTTTGCACCAGCCTTACCACATGTCCGTGGAAAATATGTCCGTGCCTAAAGTTCTAGCTTGTTAACAACACTCGCTATGAAACATAAAACGTACTGCACTATTCATTTCTCAATACTGCGTTCTACGGTAGCAGTTACTTGGCTCGTTTTTGAGAAAACAGTCCGTAATTTCACCGAAAATGGTCTTCACTCTTGTTGCAGTCACGCAAGGTAATTAAAAAGTCCAATACACAAAGCAACAAGTCAGCGGTTCCGCGAAATTTTGTTGTGGCTACTGTACCCCATAAACATTTATACGCGACTGAAATGTCGTGCCGTCAACGTTTTATTAGCGTAAGTTTTGTTCGCTAACAACGCGGGACCCAGAGACTACAAGGCAACGCACTACGCAATGAGTTCGGAACGCACGAACCTCCAGGTTTTTTTTTTTTTTTTTTTTGCAAGGCATCTATGCCAACTTGGAGGTTGAATACAAACCTTGTGACCTTTGAATGCGTTATATTTTGAGTGGTAACAAAACAAAGCCGCAAATAAAGTATTAAATTGGTACGGTGTTGCAGTCAGGGTTCAGTCGCTTCGACATCTGCCTTGTCAGACGCGCCAGATGCGAACGGAACCGACGGAGAAGCCCAGCGGCAGTGTAATTATTTTGTCGCTCGACAATATCTTTACTTTGCTCAAGAAAATAATGAAATGGAAGCTTCATTTATAGCTAGAGTTTAAGTAAGTCTGCTTAGAACATCAGCAACTCTTATACTGCACACGAGTCTTGCTTCAACGCATGCTGAACGTCGTGAACCTGCAGTGGGAGCACGGCCGCTTGTTCTGAACACACAAAGCCGGAAAAAGGATAGCTAGAACTGCCGTCACACAAATGGAAGCACATGTATATGACGGCTTTTTTCTTCGCACGAACCAACAACGCAAAGCAGCACTCACGGGCGCCAGTTGTTATAAACGACAGCTGAAGTTTTGGCGGGAACGAGCGCGAGCTCTCCCGCACTTACGGTGACTTACAAATGGTGACTTACGTTTTAAGCGGCGGCCACAGCAGGCAAACGATGTTATTCCACCAGTCAGGTATACTTCACAGAGCCACCGACACCAAAATGCACCTCACAGACACGTACAGGAGTACTACCGCAGTTTCAATGCCACAAAAGAGACGGAGCCGTCGGTGCAACGCGTCCGTCCACCGTCCCCGCCGCGGGTTCAAAGAACGCGCAAAGGCACAACGCTGAAGTAGTTCGACGGTCACTGTAGAATCTCTTTGAATGGGTCGCAGCCGCATCGTCATCGACCGCCATAGGCCTGGTGTGGCCAGCCATTGTCTTGAAGGGACAGAGGTCAATCTCCCTGTGCTCTGGCATCATCGTCATGTCTAGGGGCTCACGAGCGCACGCATTGCTTCTTCGTCTTCTCTTCCCTTTGATGTTCCATTAAACATAGACCTCGATGGTCGTTCCTCTCCCCCTCGACGCTTGAGTCTTGTCCTTGGGGGTCGACGGATCCCACAACTTGGTGCCGAAACGACCCGGGACTCGTGTCTGCCAGGCCGACACCGACAAGCAGGACCGATAGCTTTTCTTCGACGGCTTCTGCTTGACTGACCGGCGGACCTACCTCCAAGGACCAAGGATGACTTCGATTGAGCGGAAGCTGCTGCGACGAACCGCCCTTCGGGACAAGCTTTCAGCCGCCTTGTCCGAGATAGAAGACGGCCTCCGAAGTGGCACCCTGACCACGGCGATGGACGTAGCGGTATCCTTGGAGAGGATCGAGGCCATGTATCGACCCATCCTGAAGCTGGACGAGGACATTTTGGGGGACATCACGGACGAAATGGTCACCGAAGAGACTTCCAACACGACTTCCTACAACGACAAGGTGGTGAAGATAAGAGCGGAGCTTCAACACAGATCTCGAGGCGAACAGGCTGGTGAGTCGCTCGTTTTGCCTTCTTTAACGAGACCGCCGCCTAGCGAAACCGCAACCACCAAAACGAAGCTACCGACCATAGAACTGACGAAGTTTGATGGAGACCGTCATAATTGGACCAGATTCTGGAGTCAATTTGAGCACGCCATACACAAGAATTCGAATCTGCGAGCGACTGAAAAGTTTCATTATTTGACCAGCCTGCTTACCGGATCGGCCGCTTCCGCAGTAACAGGGCTCCCCGTTACAGAACAGTGCTATTACGACGCAGTAGAAATACTCCTGAAGCGGTTCTGCGATCAGACTAGGATTGTTCAAGACCACCTGCGGGCACTGATTGACATCAGAGCAGTTTCGTCTTCGAGTGACGTCGCACAACTTCGAAAGCTTTACGACGAGGTTCAAGTACACTGTAGGAGCTTGAACGCCCTTGGAACAAGCGCGGACACCTATTGCTGCATGTTACGTGAGCTGCTTCTACGAGCACTCCCTCGAGACATGATCGTGAGGTACCACCAGTGGTCAAGAACTTCGTGTACTGCTTCGAGGTCAACTGGCATAGAGCGAGAGCAACAACCGATCGACCACAAGAAAAAGTTTGACGAACTCATGGACTTCTTTGGAAACGAAGTTGAGTGCCTGGAAGCAGTTATTCAGGACACGTCGGATTTAACGAAGTTTAAGAAGGACGACAAGCCAGGGGAACAACTACGAACAGGAATTTTCGAACATGAACATACTGCAGCGTTCCTGCATACCGCAGCTCACGACATACGAAAGTGCTTGTTTTGTTCCGCCTCACATGATGCAGCGTCTTGCGAAGCTGAAGGCGTAACCATGGAACATAAGAAGAGCCTTCTTACCAGAGACGGACGTTGTTTCCGTTGTTTGACCCGAGGACACATCGCCCGAAAGTGCAGAAAGAGAATTGCCTGCCTGCGCTGTAAACGACGACATGTCTCCTCGATGTGCAACGCAGATTCTGACAGCCATGAAAAGGGACAACTTATATCGGACCCCCTACAGCTCCTCTCAGGAAAAACAGGTAGAGCGATCCTCCTCCAGACGCTGAACATCCAGGCTTACGGCGCCCGTAGCGCCGAAAGGTGCAGGATTCTGTTAGACGGGGGAAGCCAGCGGAGTTTCATCACTACCGCAGCCTCTAGGAAGTTAGGATGCGAATTTCTTGGAAAGGAGGTCCTGACTGTAGGAGTCTTCGGAGGGAAAGAAACTAATGAAACTCTAAGAAGAGTTCGAGTTCACCTGCTTGACCCTACAGGTGAAAAAGCACTCAGTGTCGAAGCACTGGAGGTTTCGTCGATCTGCAACCAGATGATTCCTGTTCCCGACCAGAACATCATAAATGTTTTAAAGTCGCACTATATCGACACGACAGCTGTACTGTGCGGATCAGGAAAAAACAATGGCATATCGATTTTGATTGGTTCCGACTTCTACTGGGACATAGTGACAGGGAACATAAAAACAGTTGGACCCAGCATGAAAGCTGTAGAAACACGACTGGGCTGGACAGTTCAAGGACGTGTTCAGACTACGCCGAAAACAGTCCACTGTAAGAACGTCGTGGTTCTACACGCGAGCCTGCCTGGTGTACCTTTCGCTTTCGAACGATTTGGAGAATCGGAGGCCACAGTCAGTAAAGGTCCAGTACGCGCTTCAACGAGGGTTCAAGTCTCAGAAGACGCACGACACGAACACGCTCTTCCTCGGAAGCAGGACATCGACCTATCCGACAACTTCGATGCAGAAGAGCGAACATGTGACCAGTTGGTTAAGACCCCGGATAAGGGGCAGTGTTGCTCAAGAAGCGAGAACCTGACTGACGCCCTAAAAAAAGGAATTGGAGACCAGTCGCTGCTACAGTCCCCATCGTGGTGGGAAGAACCTACGTGGATGTGTTCGCATCGGGAGCTCCAGAAACCAAAGAGTCATCTCGGGCTGCCACAGAAAACAGCGGAGGAGGCTAGTGCACCATACTTCACCCTTCAGTTATTAGAGAGTTTTAGCAGTACGTTCGTTACGTTCGTTACGTTCGTTCCGTTGCTACCGGGTTTACCGGGACCCGACTGCGCATGCGCGCGTACGTACCGGGTTCTTTCCGTAGAGTGAGACGGAAAACGTGTTTTAGCACTCCGTAGCGTCGTACCGTTCGTTCCGTGTGACGGCTGATTAGCCGAGTAGTTGCAAAAATCCGCACGCTAAAAATACGTAAATAAACAACGCAGTTTCCCCTAAAGCATTGCAAATCTAAAATAAATCGCGCTCGGCCGGACGCATTGTGAGGCAGGGGCTGCGGTGGCGGCGACGGCACCAGAGCGAGCGCAGGTGACGACATGGTCGCGCGCCGTTCACGTGGAGGAATGGCCTTGGCCTTGCCCGATTGAAGCGCTAGACCCATGTACAATTGGTACACGCGATTCGTATGCGACTGATCGTTACGACTGTCACCACGACTAGTCGTACGCGTGAATTTGAGACACATGGCCCGATGCGGGTGTGCGATGCCTCGTCGGCGCCGCTCCGCTCACTGTTTTTGCACCATGGTCAACTACGACGATCGCTGAGCTGAATTTGTAGATTCCGCGGGTTTGTACGCAAGAAATGGATAAAGCAGGCAATCGTGAAGCGTTTTCTGCATCGGAAACAGTCCGCGCACACGCCGGTCGCGCCTGCCAGCTCGGCACACTCAGCGGCTCGAACCGGCGCAGACCACGGTAGCAACCGCTTGTCGCTGTTCTTCCAAATCAATCTGATCACTAAAACGAAGTTCCACCTGCGAGAAAGTAGGTGTTAGTGTGGTGAAAAATTGTGCTAGGGATTGTTCTCGGGGCTTATTTTAAAAGCGGCGATCAGATATATCTGCCGCGATGCAAGCATATGCTGACCGGCCATGGATGCCCCGGCGCGCGGTGCGGCGAGTGGCCGAGAGATGGCGATACCTGCCTCGGAAGCATCGAAACAGGCTACGCAGATGTCTCGGTCACCGGGCGCTCACGGCAGTTGTAGCTCAAATAAAGTTTCACATGCGAGAAAGGGGATGATAGTGAGGTGAAACGTTGTGTTACGGAGTGTCATTCGCAGTTTCACAGATAGCGGCGATCAAATATTCGCCAGGACACTAAGCCTAAAGTTTCTAACACCCGAGCAAGCCGGTTGCGGGCTCCGGATACGGTAACACGGAAGCAGAGCGCCGGGAGAGACGCCGGTCGCGTACGGAACAAATGGCGCATGCGCAGTCGGGTCCCGGTAAACCCGGTAGCAACGTAACGAACGTAACGAACGGAGCATACGTACTGCTAAAACTCTCTATTGATTTCGAAGTCGGTGAACGTTACCCGATCGAACCAGGCTACCCTCTCAACGTCTCTGCCCTTTAAAAGCATGCTGGCTCTACGTACTTGGCGGCCGGGAAGATGTAGAATCTCTTTGAATGGGTCGCAGCCGCATCGTCATCGACCGCCATAGGCCTGGTGTGGCCAGCCATTGTCTTGAAGGGACAGAGGTCAATCTCCCTGTGCTCTGGCATCATCGTCATGTCTAGGTGCTCACGAGCGCACGCATTGCTTCTTCGTCTTCTCTTCCCTTTGATGTTCCATTAAACATAGACCTCGATGGTCGTTCCTCTCCCCCTCGACGCTTGAGTCTTGTACTTGGGGGTCGACGGATCCCACAGTCACAGTTGCGTTAGGACACACAAATGACCCATTCCTACTGAACGTGTAACACTATCTCACGCTTTTTAGAATACGCTGCACTTTAGTTTAAGTACGCTTTGTTGCATGGTCCGGTGCTGTGGCTCTTTAGGTAACTTTTTTGCTGCGTTGTGGCCTGTTCACGCGCTCTAACCATCGCCGTCACGGGCTCGGCAAGCTCAAGGTCAAAGTGAGCTTTTATCCGTCAGCTGAAGCTCGGCTTCCGATGAGCCTTCCGTGTGACGTTACTTCCGGTCGCCGTTTGCTTGACGCTCACTGAATCTTTCAGCCAAGTTACCGATGAGTGGCCGACGGCTCGGAAGCCAATGGGGACCCATGGGGTTTCCTATCATTGGTAATCGGCCTCGGCTGCTTGGGAGTCTAATACTACGTACTAAGCAGCGGCCTCTACACGCTCATCGCACAGCGGGAAATAAAGTGGCTTTCTTGTGTTGCTTTCGTTGTTGTCTTGTATCGGATTAATATTTCTTGCTTTTTTTTTCTGCCCAACGCATTAATTTTTCTCCGCCGTCACCAACTTAGGAGGTTCGGCGATGTTTGGGAGCCTCACAAAGGTCGTGTGGATATTTCCTTCATTTTGTATGGCATACATTCTCTTCTTCACAAATTAGCTTTCATTACGGCTGCGTGCAAGAACGTGCATATCTGCAGCGTGCTTTGTTTATTCACATGCAAATACAATGAGAAGGTTTGTGCTACGCCACCGCGATCGCGCCCTAAGCAACGTGGTCCACAGTACTCGAAGGCGGCTTTTGTGCTCCGAATTTCTATCGTAATTATATCGTTATCATAACGAACTGACTCTCAACTCGAACAATGATGACATGAATATGGTGTTTAAGGCATGATATACTCGCTGACTAACGTAATAAATAGTATACCTGCATATATTACAAGACTCGAAACCGAAGAAGAATTCCAAGTACTAGCTCTTTATTGCTTTTCAAATCTGAAGAACAAATCCTATTCTACTCTGGATGGCGTTCTAAGATTTGAAGAAAATTACTTTTACTCTCTTGTCCTGGACTGAGGACCCGGCCCACTAACCAGATCGATTTAATTGTTAAACAGTTTTCCCCTCCTTCCCTTACTCCTCCTCCTCCTCTTGAGTGCAGTTTTCCTATAACGCATATCCGAATATAAGGAAGATATGGCTGTGCAAAATGTTCCGAAATATCCCTCCAGGTCTTCACAAACATATATATGTGTGATATGAAACATATATGAAACATATATATATATGAGGCACTCCTGTGCAAAATGTTCCGAAATATCCCTCCAGGTCTTCACAAACATATTTATGTGTCCATATAAATTTAACGAAGACGTGACTCGTTTTGCTCAATAAACCTCCATACTGGTTAGATGCCTGGTATAGAATCAGCACGCGCGTATATACACACTGGGTTATTTGGAACTCAACCTACAGTTTTTGCAGTCTATAGTGAATGTCGGCAAACTTTCATGCCTTGACAACGTAAAGTGATGTGACAAAACGCGTTCTAGCGTTCGGCAAGGTTGCAAAAACTGTTTTACCTTACATATGATTACCGGGAATCGTGATGCCTTCTCCCAAAGCCGACAGCCCTGAAGGCCTAGAATTTGTTTTGGTCTTCCATTTGCGCTGTTGTCGATTATTAGCAGCTGACTGTTCCTTTTGTTCGAATGCTTACATGAGAAGCTGACGCCTAGCTCCGACTCTTCGCGCTCCGCACAGGACCGGCTTCGCAAGGAATGGGGCGGCGCCGGCAATGTTTCTCCCGTAGCGGTATCCAAAACTATCCTTTAATTGACACCATGAGCTAGTGTGTGCAATTTCAAGCCTATTATTATGATAAAAAGTTACCCACACGCAAATTCTGGTGCGGACAAGCATCAGACGTTGACCGAGCGCAAAGAAACAGCTGGGAGTGCGATCCTGAGTGAAGCAGACGACAAATGCGAGAATCCCTAAGCTGACGTCACGGAGGCGCGCTTCGCAGCGCCGCCTGTGTTCGCGCTCACCGCCAATCCGTTTGGTTGCCGGGCCGTCCGCGTATTCGAGTTTTGGCGACGAGTCGTTGCGCGCAGCTCTGCCTGCAACCCGAAACGCGCAGCGGGCTAATCGTGTGGGCCATGGAGGAAAGACAAGGTTACGAGAGGCCCTGACGTCACATTTGTGAAGCCGAGTCCCGCCATGACTTGAGCCCACGGAGCCCAGCACTCTACCCCATCATCCTTTGCTGTCTCCGGTTTGATTTGACTAACATGGCGTCTCCCTGCCCTCCCGCTTCAAAGCGAAAACAGCTTCGTCGCTAATTCCTCGGTGCGATGACATCTTCTAAGCTGTTGATTTCGCCTTCAATTTGCCCATTCTAACCCTCACCCAAAGTTTCAATCGTAAAACGGCCGTCGTTTTTGAGATAGAAGGGCGATTTTTCAGCTCTTAAGCCTGGCAAAGTAGCGTTTGTCGTCGTCATAGCAACAAGCTGGCGGGATGGCGAACGCAGACGCCTCCGACGGCAGAATTTTCAAACTGGCCTAATTTTAAAACGTTTGTCGTAGCGACTGCGCTGGTTTGCAACCGTAGCGAGGCAGCCACATACCAAGCGCCTTAAAAATTTGTCCCTTTTATTTGCCCAAATTTAGCCGCTGCAGTTGTAAACAAGTGAGCAACATTGTCTGTGGGCTCAAGAAAATTCACGTGACTTCCTCCACACTTTTCGCAATGCATTGGGGTGCTAGGGGCCTCTCCTGAGTATTCTTTCCTCCATGGTGTGGGCAAAGTGGTCAGACAGGAGAGGCAGAAAACACCTTTGTTTGTTGAGCTTTCGGACCCGTCGAAATTCACGCCGCAGTCGGAGAGTTGTGTGCCGCCGCCGCGTGGAGAAGATCTTTTTAACTTTGCCGCTCAGGCAAAGTTGAAAAGATCAGGCATTCTAGGTAATCAACCGTTTATTGCCAAGGCGCCATCAGTCCACAATTCAGCAAGGTCCCTCCCAGACGTAATCTAGGATTCGTTTTTTTTTTTTCATATACGTATCGCACTGATCAAGTGGTCCTGAGCGGACAAACAGCTTGCGACGCGAGGTGGTCACAGTCAACATAAGGGTTCTGAACCCTTTGTTTTCCAAAGCACTGAAGTAGATAAAAACGTACCACCACGCCGGAGTATCGAAAAGGCGAACGTATGCAAAAGCCCGCGCGAGCGAAACCAAAGCTAGTCTCACCACCTCCCAGCCGACACGACACTCCTTACGCGCGATAACTCAGAAGAATGCCAAACGCAATCGTCACAGCCCACCTGGCAAACACCGCGCTGCTGTAGGCCGCTCCGTGCTTGTGAATGTTTACGGCGGCGCGTTCGAGCGATCCAACGTCACAAGTGAAATTCGGCTTGCAGCTCGTGAGGGTGCTTCGTAAGAATGAGATCGAAGTCTCGCATTGCTTTGAACAGTGACCGCGGCAGTACTTCCACGATACGAAGCTTGGAGCGCAACGCTGCCGAACAATCTTATACGGCGCCTTCGGCGACG
Source organism: Haemaphysalis longicornis (assembly GCA_013339765.2). Taxonomy (NCBI): domain Eukaryota; kingdom Metazoa; phylum Arthropoda; class Arachnida; order Ixodida; family Ixodidae; genus Haemaphysalis; species Haemaphysalis longicornis. The sequence continues at coordinate 71,563,503 of CM023458.1, forward strand.
GCGCTCGCCTCCACCTCCACCGGCAGCCAGCCAGAGCCACTAAATGCTACTGCGGGCCTCAGCGTCGTGGATCTTCCATAATGCATTGCGCGGGAGGAGCTCGAGGAGAGGAGAAAGCGGCTTCAGAGAAGGTTAGCTTGCCGAAGCTGGGAAGCCTGTCGTCATACTCACTCCTAACATTTTTCTTCCTCCATGGGCAACACCACGGCAACGATAACTCGCCAGCGCGTCAGTGTCAGTTTGCACGCGTTCTGTATACTCGCTCGTGAAACAACGAACTTTACAGCGCAAAAATGGTGAATTCAGTATCCAAAACGTTGCCCAAAAACCAAAAAATCAACTTCAAAAGAAGCATGCACTATCGGTGATTCGAAACTGCGAATTGCGAAACAACGGAAGTAAAGCGCGAGACACATGGACGATTCGTGCATGCGAATCGCATGCGACTGATCGTTACGACTGTCGCCACGACTATACTCGGTTACAACTCAAGAGCGGCACCACCTCATGTAGTGTATCACTCCGCCAAAGGGCCGGACCTGTGACGCCAGTGCGCGCGCGTTTTGAAAGGGGTTTGCTATGAATGCGTGATATCATCTGCCTTGTCTCACGCAGTTTGTTTGTCCTCACTGGAGTCGTTTATAAGAATCAAGTCCAAAAAATCACGGCAACGGCTCACGCCATGTTCAAAATATTCCCAGTAACTCCCTACTTTTACCCGCCGCGTTGGCTCAGTGGCTAAGGCGTTGCGCTACTGAACACGAGGTCGCGGGTTCGATTCCCGGCCGCGGCGGCCGCTTTTCTGATTGAGGCGAAAAGCAGAAACGCCCGTGTGTGCGAGATTTCGGCGCACGTTAAAGATCCCCAGGTGGTCAAAAGTAATCCGGAGCCCTCCACTACGGCGCGCCTCATCGCCTGCGTTGCGTCGGCGCGTTAAAACCCTACAATCAACTCCCTACTTTCACCGCGCGGAGAAACATCCGGCTACGGTGATAAGGCACAGCGGCAACTTCCGGTGCCGTTCTTAAGTTGTCACCGAGTATAGTCGTACGCCTTAATTTGAGACACGTGGCCCGATGCGCGCGTGCGATGCGTCGTAGGCGCCGCTCCGCCCACACTTTTTGCTCCATGGTCAACTACGACGATCGCTGAGCTGAATTTGTAGATTCCGCGCATCTTTCGCAAGAAATGGATAAATCAGGCATCTTGAAGACTTTTTTGTCCTTCGGGAAACAGCCCGCGCACAAGCCGGCCACGCCTGCTAGCTCGGCACACTCTGCGGCTTCGAACCGGCGCAGACCCCGGTAGCAACCGCTTGTCGCTTCTCTTTTGAATCAATTTCATCGCTAAAAGAAGTTCCACATACAAGAAAGTAGGTGTTAGTGCGGTGAAAAATTGTGCTAGGGATTGTTGTCAGGGCTTATTTTAAAAACGGCGATCAGATATCTGCCTTGATTGCTAAGCTTACGCTGACCCGGACGTGGAGGTTCGGCTCTCCGACCGGTCGCCGCGGCGCGCGGTGCGGGAGGAGCGGCTGAGAGATGGCGATACCTGCGCGGAAACATCGAAACAGGCTATAATTCGAAGATGTCTTGGTCATAATAAGAAGATGTTTTATACAAAGATTGGCTTGGTCACCGATCTCTCAAACGGCAATTATAGCTTTAATAAGGTTCCACATGCCAGAAAGGGAATGATAGTGTGGCGAAAAGTTTGTGTTAAGGATGTCATTCGCAGTTGCACCGATAGCGGCGATCAAATATCCGCCAGGATGCTAAGCCTGAAGTTTCCCATACAAGCCGGCCCGAGCACGCAAGCCGGTTGCGGGCTCAGCGGGCTCTCATTGGCTGCGGCCTCGAGGATCGCAATGATGGCACGACTGCATCTGGCTTGCCGGTCGCAAGTCGTGAGCCTCATCTGACCAGCGAACGACGCCCAAAACAGGTCCTAACGATCAGTCGCATGCGAATCGCGTGCAGAAGTCGTCCATGGTCTCGCGCTTAAGGCTCAAAACCACTCGGCCACCAGCCAGTGCTACCACAACTGAAAATAAAAAGTATACATTGTCGACCAGATTTAGGGGAAATCCCCAAGGTGGAGTACGTTTTCTGTGAAGGAAAGTTTGACATCCACCTAAATGCAGCCATACGGCTACACAGGAATGCTTACAGCTTTCTCAGAAACTTCGCAGTTGAAGAAAAATTCGTCCTGGTCCAGGATTCGAACCCGGGACACTGCTAAACCGGAGCAGTCACTCTACCAATGAGGTAACCAGGAGGCTAGTCGTTAGCAGCGCGAAAGCGAATTGATCAACAACTCGAAGTGAAGGACAGGTGTTAATCGACCAGATTTAGGAGAAATCCCCAAGGTGGAGTAGGTTTCTGTGAAGGAAAGTTTAACATCCACCTAAATGCAGCCATATGGCTGCATTTAGGTGGATGTCAAACTTTCCTTCACAGAAACTTACACCACATTGGGCATTTCCCCTAAATCTGGTCGATTAACACCTGTCCTTCACTTCGAGTTGTTGATGAATTCGCTTTCGCGCTACTAACGACTAGCCTCCTGGTTAGCTCAGTTGGTAGAGCGACTGCTCCGGTTAAGCCGTGGTCCCGGGTTCGAATCCTAGACCAGGACGAATGTTTCTTCAACTGCGAAGTTTCTGAGAAAGCTGTATAGCTTTCCTGTGTGTGTAGCCGTATGGCTGCATTTAGGTGGATGTCAAACTTTCCTTCACAGAAACTTACTCCACCTTGGGGATTTCCCCTAAATCTGGTCGATTAACACCTGTCCTTCACTTCGAGTTGTTGATCAATTCCCTTTCGCGCTACTAACGACTAGCCTCCTGGATAGCTCAGTTGGTAGAGCGACTGCTCTGGTTAAAGCAGTGGTCCGGGTTCGAATCCAGGACCAGAACGAATTTTTATTCAACTGCGAAGTTCCTGAGAAAGCTGTATAGCTTTCCTGTGTAGCCGTATGGCTGCATTTAGGTGGATGTCAAACTTTCCTTCACAGAAACTTACTCCACCTTGGGGATTTCCCCTAAATCTGGTCGATTAACACCTGTCCTTCACTTCGAGTTGTTGATGAATTTGCTTTCGCGCTACTAACGACTAGCCTCCTGGTTAGCTCAGTTGGTAGAGCGACTGCTCCGGTTAATCAGTGGTCCCGGGTTCGAATCCTGGACCAGGACGGATTTTTCTTCAACTGCGAAGTTTCTGAGAAAGCTGTATAGCTTTCCTGTGTAGCCGTATGGCTGCATTTAGGTGGATGTCAAACTTTCCTTCACAGAAACTTACTCCAGCTTGGGGATTTCCCCTAAATCTGGTCGATTAACACCTGTCCTTCCCTTCGAGTTCTTGATCAATTCCCTTTCGCGCTACTAACGACTAGCCTCCTGGATAGCTGAGCTGGTAGAGCGACTGCTCCGGTTAAGCAGTGGTCCCGGGTTCGAATCCCAGACCAGAACGAATTCTTCTTCAACTGCGAAGTTTCTGAGAAAGCTGTATAGCTTTCCTGTGTAGCCGTATGGCTGCATTTAGGTGGATGTCAAACTTTTCTTCACAAGTATACATTGTGTAGCACGTTTACATTTTTTACACTCCCTGACGCGTTTATATTCCCTGGCTATCAACCAGGGAGCTGATTCACGAGGAGCAAATAACGAAAAACTCGTGTTGCACCAAGCTCATCTACCACCGACGCAGACGAAGATTGCGCAGCACGAATGAATGGCTGGCTAGAGCTGTGATGGCTGCTTGAAATAGGGTCAATTGCCGACATCTTGTAAATACAACGCTCATCATCAACCATCGTTCAATTCATGTGCCCTGCCGCCACGTAACAATATAAACTCCTCAAAACAATTATGACGAGATAAACTTTTTCACAGAACAACTTGAATACTTCAGTATAACGTGCTGTTGGGCTAGTTGGTGCATTATGTATCACGAAACTTGCGCTTAATAGACATACACAGACGAAGGAAGACGGACGATGCGCAACTCACAACAGCGAGTTGTGAGTTGCGCATCGACCGTCTTCCTTCGTCTGTGTATGTCTATTAAGCGCAATTTTCGTGATAAACTTGAATACAATTTTACAGAAAATTCACAAATCTCGCAAACACGCACGCGTGCGCACGTGCACAGACTCCAGACAACGCAGACTCCCAAGGCCGTCCGCAATGAACGTCTGTTGTGTGCCGTCCCCCTTCCACACTGGAGTGCCAGCCCCAGCTCGTTTTATCCTTTGTGAAGCTTGCTTTCTTCAATAGTGTTGCAGGCAGACTCAAATTTTACGACAGAAATCAGAGGCACATATTTTACTTCATATTATCATCCACGTGAAGTTATTTCGCATGAAAATGCAGAAATTCCAACAGCTATGTTGCGGTAGAGGCCCGTCGAAGCAATTTTATAGTGCCCCGGACATTCATTCAATTTTTAGAGACTAAATATTCAGCGAGACGAAAGATACACTGATACGGAAGGCATAAATCGAGCCTGAATGTCTAACGAGACGAAAGATCCACCGAGTTGCAAGGTCCGATTGAGCCTGAATGTCAAACGAGACGAAAGGTCCACCGAGAAGGAATATCCGCTGTTGTACCTTTAGATGCTGAATCCATACATACATACATACATACATACATACATACATACATACATACATACATACATACATACATACATACATATATTATCCCAACCGGCGGGCATTTTTTCACCACTTTCTTTCTGACTCAAAAAATTCTTCACCGGTTACTATGGCCTACCGCATTCCCCCCTTTGCTTTCCGAGGTTTTCTCGACTTCCAACCCTTATTCTGTCTACATACATACATACATACCGTATTTACCCGATTCTAACGCGCACTTTTTTTCCGAAAAAATAGGCCGAAAAATCGCATGCGCGTTAGAATCGGATACAAAACCGAAACTGCCGAAACAGCAGAAATTTCTTCCCAACCATCGCCATCGCCATCTCAAGATGGCGCCTAAGCTTTTAGCAACGATTTTTCGGACGCAGCAAGCCTAGGCGCCTAGGTTTTTCTATCGGAGTTCACACAAATCGTCAAATCGTTTCACTTGCGCGCTTGATAACAGCAATGGCAGCAGCGGCTCCCACGCGTTCAAAACGAGCGGTCGGCTCAAGCGTGCCCCTCTGGAGAAGCTCTCGGGATGGGTGTGCGAGGCGTGGGCCACGATCCCATAGACCATGGTTGAACGTTCGTTCAGAAGTGTGGCATCGCGAACACGCTTGAAGGCGCCGACGCCGAGATGTTGTGGTCAGAGGAGAGCGACGAGGAGTGATATGAGTGAGATTACCTCGCGAAATAAATCGCCCATTTCTCTCACATTCGTTTGTCTGGATCACAAAGTCCCGTGCGCGTTACAATCGGAGGTGCAAGCTTTTTCGTTTTTTTTTGCCAGGAAAATCGGGTGCGCGTTAGAATCGGGTAAATACGGTGCATACATACATACATACACATATACGCACACATACATACATACATACATACATACATACATACATACATACATACATACATACATACATACATACATACATACATACATACATACATACAAGCACACAAACACACATACATACACGAACACACACACATACATGCACGCAGACAAACACACATACACACACGCAGAAACAGGCGCCCGCGCCTGCACCCGCGCAAGTGCACACGCACAACACGCACGCACGCACGCACATACATACATACATACATACATACATACATACATACATACATACATACATACATACATACATGCATGCATGCATGCATGCATGCATGCATGCATGTCGCAGACATCACAGACTTCAGTGGCGACCATGAATATATCGACAGTTATCTTCACTAATCCAAGAGTCTTGTCACCAGGAGAGTTCGGTTGCTTCGGTTGCAGGCCATGGTTTATTTGTCATGTGTAGTACTTTGCTTCGAAGGCCGGGCCGTATCGCTTTACCATGGCGCTGGAGACTGCCTTGAGCATCTCAAACTGGTCGAAGTTCACTGTCTTGTTCTTGTAGGTGTAGTCGTTCTCGAAGCTGTCGTCCCCCAATTCGTCGAACACCACGCACTTGTCGTCCGGATAAGCATCCAGGAGTTTCTCCATCTGAGATGAGATAGAAAAACAACATTTGTCAAACATGGTTCTGAAGGAAACCGAGAGCCGGAGCCCCTTCATCCCCTTGGACAGTGGCCAGACACCCTTCGTCTGCGCCAGCGTTTTCGGTCATTCGGAAAACCCGGACACGAATAATCTCCCACTGCACCTCGGTCCAGATAGTACCTAACAATTTTATTTTACTGTGGACATTCCCAGATGATATGGTGTAGGTCTGGCCTGCACGTACACCCGGTGGCAAAACAAGCCGGAGACCGCGAGCGTGTTCCAAAATGCATTGCCGCGCCATCTGAAGTTGCACTTGTGGTCTCGAGACACGGATGTGCGCGCGCGCGTCCAAACCCAACTGTACTTCCCTGTGGTTTTTCTCTTCAAGCGGCAAACATGGTAGCATTGGGTGCTTGACGCTAGGGGTAGCTTTTGATGCTCGAAACGTCTCCCTGGCACATGCTTCGGTGGTGAACGGCGAGGGTGAAACCTGCTTTTCTCTATCTGCCTGGCTCCGATAGAGGACGCATTGAAAACGAGATTCCGATAACATAGTTTTAAGGGTGACAGCGTTTGTTTCGCTGCATAAACGCGACACTTCTGGTTAGTCCATGTGCCAATCAATTCAATGCGTATTGCAACCTACTACTATTTTTGTTCTTTTTTGTCAAACCCACGACCACGCCGATCTCTGCTCACGTTTTTTTTCTCGCCAGTACCTGTTTAGTACTTGTGCAAAGTGACTTCTTATCACACTTTATTCAAATAATATATTTCTTGCCTCAATTCCGTTCCGTTTTGGTGTATTCTTGTCTAGTTACCAAGCAACTGCATATTTTAGATAAAAACGTCATATAGGTGGCGCAAGACCATCGCAAAGAGGCGGCGGGACATGCTAGATTGGGGAAGAGTGAAAAACGCACACTTCACCCTCGGCGTTCGCCACCGAAGCGTCTGCGAGCGCGCAATGTTGGCAAAAAAAGTGACCCCTATGGCGAAACGCTGAATGTCATCAGCTTGGCTTGAGAGTGAGCGTGGTTGGACGCGCACGCGCACATGGATGTCACGATACCAGAAGTGCTACGTCCGATGTCGCGGCGATGCATTTTGCCACGTGCTTGCGTGTCCCGGCTTATTTTGCTGCCGGCTGTACATAGCTTACATTAGCTCAAATAAAGCCCGTGGCAGCAGTGACGGCATATAACCGGATTGGGGAATCTGTCTGCTATAGGCGCCATGCTTCAGACCGCCATTTGTTGAATGTTCTGTGATCGGAGGTATATTTAACACGCTCCAATCTGTAATGGTTGTAATCTGTAATGTTCGTTGCATAATGTGCACAATCCTGAAGTCAGGTCAGAAATATTCAGTCTGAGGTAAACATGTTTCACTAAAGCAATGGAATAGTTTGGGCTCGTTGGTTCATACCTCATACAAAAACAGCGCTCAAAACAGCGATGTGTCCCGTCTTGAGCGCTGTTTTTCTACGCCGTTTCAGTAACGCAAAACCATTCATGGCGTCGATTCACGGAGCTGATCCAGCTGATGGGCAAGGCCCTCGGTCTAGGATATGAGCAGCTGCGGTCCAACAGTTTCGGAACGCGCACAGCGAAGGCGCATAGAGAGAGCGCGGTTTCTCTTTGAAATATCGTTTAATGTGCTGTAAGAAAATTACCGGAAGCCACCTGACTCGGAGGTTTCTGTGCTATAATGTGGTAGTGCAAGCAACGCCGAATGAAATATATGATATGGGCCTCTCCGATTATGGAAGGACTCCGAAGAACTAAAGATTCGAATCTTCATTCCCGGCATTGTTCAAATTTCAATTTGCGGCCGTTACACGTAGACTCAAGAGGCCATCAATTGGTAAAAGGACGCATCACTGACACCGAACTGGTTCGGTACGCTATTTTGTAGAGCCGGAACTGAACCGGAACAAAGTGAATTCGTTTGAACCTGAACCGTAACCGAACCGGCATTTTTTTTCGGTGCTACACACATATACACATCCTCGCTGCAGCTGCGTAGGAGTAAGACCTGTCCCCGTAGCTTGAGACAAAACGCGATGGTGGGTAAATACCGTAGCATTCCCACTCCTCAAATATGTTTAAGCGCAAAATAACCAAAACGATACACAAGAGAAAAGAAGTGACAGGACAAGCGCTAACTTGCAGCAGAATTTCTCACCGGCGGAGCCAGTAAATATAAAAAGACTGGGGCATACGCAGCCTGCGCCATAGTGGGAAACAACAAGTGCGCGTATGGGCTACTCAAACGAAACACGCAAAAAAAAAATGACTTCTTGGGGCTATCAATTTCCTGTGTCAGTGACACGTCGGCGATGTTTCAGTGATAACTCTATCAGTGATACGCCGGTGTCCCTGTTAAACTCCGAGAAATCATTTTTCGAGCGTTTCGTTTAAGTAGCACATGTGCGCACTTTTTGATTTCCCACTGCGGTGCATGCTGGGCATGCGCCAGTTTTCCTATATTTACTGGCTCCGCCGGTGATTAATTTCAGTGAAAAATTAGCGCACGTCCTGTCTCTTCTGCTTTCCTGTGTATCGTTTTGGTTATTTTGCACTTAAACATATTAAGAATCACGCACTAACTATCCCCCTTTATTATTCTTAACTTCTTCCCATTTCCCTCCCCTCCTAAACGGCAAGAAAAGACCAAAGCCAGATGGGTTCAGTTCATGGAACAAGCCCTATGCGTGCTCAAAGACAGACGAGAGAAGTGAGTCATAAACAATAGGTGCTGGACCTGTACAAGTGAAGTTCTTTGAAGGCCTCCGTCATTCGATCCCTTAAGGGGCACTACTCGGAACGGTCAACTTCGTGGAAAAATTTCAGCGCGTAGTTCTGTTGTATTTCTGGCAGAACGAGGGCCCTCTCTCAAGAGAGCTTATGATTTAATAGGGTCTCCCCAAAATAGCAAATTCCCTGGGTGTCTTGAACTGTTCGCCATGTTTGATCCTCTCATTGATACCCATATAAAGAACTTTGGGGATGTTGGCCGTGGCAAGACATCCTGCCTCTCTTCAAGAAGAGGCTGTACAAGCTATTTGAGCTGAAGTCGGAAAAATATACTTCTCCCGTATGGGTGATAGCGGGCGGGAATTGCGTAACGCTCACAACAATGTTGTGAACTAAGTAGGAAAAGTAAATCAAACTCGGCGGGATGATAGAATCGTCTGAGAAGCCGATTGCCATACAGTTTTCGTCTGGGAAAGTTTTGATAAACCCAGAGCTACAGGCGTCTTCTCCCGCGCATTCGCGATAAGGTTGGCTTTGTCCGTAACCCGCCCCTGATCGTGATAAGGAAGTATGTGCACAATTCTAGCTGCGAAAAGCAGCTTCGCATTAAAACAATTAGCCCGTTCCAGGCTGTGGGTGCAGGGTGCTATGAACCGGTCGTGGACCCAAGCAGCTGTATAATCAAGAAAAAAATGGCCGCGTACCTACTCACTTCGCTCTCAATGTCGTTGAAAGACGATAGTTGTCTGCCGCTCCTGACGCGAAAAGGCCTCTCCTCTTTTTCCCGCTAACTTTACATGTCCTTTCCCGCAACGATAAACAGGGTGAATGTTCTAGTACAACTATTACTGCGTTCAACTGCCACCGCGCCATCTACTAAAACATTTCCTTACTGTTGTAAGTCGGGGTGAGCGCTACTTGTATTTTCGGGTCAAAACCTCTTTTTGAATGAATTTTATTGGCTATCACAGAAATCTGAGAGCCAAGTATATTTACTAAAAGAACGCGGCAACAATCACTTAATCATTCCTTACTTCAACTATGCTAATGTTATCTCTTTGCTTAACAATATTGACAATTATGAACATTGCCAACACATTTATAGTTTGAAATTGTTTGGCCTATATAAACGTGTCGATATACTCTCGACATTGCCTTGAACATTGTTCGAGATACTTTCGAACATTTCCACCACATTTATAGTTTGGAATTGTGTAGCCTATATGAACGTTCGAAATACTCTTCAACTTTTCGCCAAGCGGCTGAATACAGACATTGAGAATGACCAAAGTTTTGGCGTTAAAGCAGCCCAAGAAATACTATCGTCTTTAAAACTATAGTGTACTAATAAGTTCCCAGGGTGAGATTCCGCATCGATGCAGCTGCCGATGTCCAGCCATGCAGAACACGGCTCGTTGCCCGCAGCGCGCGCTCTCTTCTGCAAACTCGTGTCTCCGTCACGCCCCGGCTGGCCGTCCCCGTAAGCGGTCCCGCTTTTTAATACGATAGTCTTTCTTGGGCTACTTAAACCCGGAAATTTGCGTCTGTCCGTATGTCTGCTTGTCTGTCTGTCTGTGACACGATTCAGCCACCCTGCCAAAGTAAAATAGATGCTCCGCAATAGTCTTATCTACTCAGAGCCAAACGTAAACGTCTAAGCCCGGTTTATATGTTCATACTTGTCAGCTTTGTTGAACAAGAACAAAACATTACGCAAATATAAGACAGGAAATTAGTACACAAGGGACATTTACAGTGTCCTTTTATTAAAAAATTCATGGATGCTTGGTTTTTCGATAGCAAATCATTTTCTACACCTACTGCAGAAAACCGTCACCTGCTGCTGCCCGCGCCACCTCCTGGCGGCATATGAGAAATCACGCGGCAACAGCAACGAAAGGTTCCACTAGCTAGATTCCATATTCTGCTCGGAACGCACGTGGAGCACGGAAACGTGGTTCTATAAACCTCGAAGTCGGCCTCCTCAATTCGCGCGCGTCTCCGTCGTACTGCAGCGCTGGCATCGAGGAACCCGGCCTGGAGCAGTGGAACGCGGTAAATTCAAGTCGCCTTGAGCAAACCTTTAGTGTGTCTGCCTTGAGATGAGCGCGACGGGCGAGGAGCAGCATGAGAGGTGAGCGGGAAAGCAAAGGGTGGCATTTCTTTGGCAAATTTCTACAAAGAATATCTTTTGACGACATTTGCAACGAAAGGAGCAGATACGCGGCCAATGTTTATTCGTCAGGGTCCTCGCGTTGCATACCACGCACCAAAAGTACACTACGACCCCATATTCCAGCGAAATGGCGTCTGTGGAACTAAGCATGCACAATGCAGCCGCGAACGAAACTCGTTTATGGGGGGTTTTATCAGGCATGTTATGGCAGCCTTCACGAGCAAAAGCAGTTCTGTGTTTTACGCTAGAGTGCAGTAAAAAGTGTAGAACAGCCGGCAACGCACCTTCATGCCGATGGTGTTACCGTCGTCGTAGGCAAACATTCTATGCAGAAAATTTATATTGCGTGCCTTTTCGACGTTTCTTTCGACCCATAAATGGGTCTGGGTCGGTTGATGGAACTCGTAGTCCATACCCTCAGTGGGGTAAATGTTACCCGTCTTCGACGACATAAACTGCAGACAATCGGAAGCAAAGCGTGTGAGAAGTGACGTTCCCGCTCTAACTCGCGACCGTCGTCGAAACAATGTGGCACCGTATGGAACAACAGCAGCAACAACTTGAAAAAAAATTAAAGCCGTTCCACTCAACGTGAAAGCTGTCGTAAATGCAGAGCAGTGATTCGCCATAACGGCCTGTGGCACCGTTATCCGCTTACTGCTACTACCCATCACGCTCTTCGCCTCCCTGTCTCACTTCTCTCTTGATGAATTGAACGGAGGTTTGTCCAAAGCAGTTCAAATTTCCCGCCTTCGCAGTGCTCGCGCGCCCCCTGCCTGGAACGAACAGCGCGAGCGGTTCTCGCACGTGCCGGCACCTTACTGCGCAGTCCACAACGCGTTGTTTTTGGCGGTCACTTATTTCGCTTACTATCGTAAAATTGAGCCCATCTCCCCGCGAGGGGGACTCGAGTAAATGCGTCGCATAGGGGTGGGTGTATTGCGTTAACGTTTAGTGTTTGGGGAATTGGTGGTAGTGAATGCGTTGTATCAGCAGCTTCTTGACGTAGTTTGAATGAGTCAAGAATATAAGGCACGTTCGTAGCCTCCCATTCTGTGTCGGCTTCGTGGCGCAGTGGGTAGAGCACCATGTACATTGCGTTCCGCCCGCAGCAATGAGAGATCGAAACCAGGCGCCGGAAAGTTTTTTTTATATAGTGTAAGGGGAGGGGTGCGCTCTACGACTACGGACGTCAACGCGGGTGACATCGTGAGTTACTGAAATGCTCTGCATTTAAAATAAAAAAGGGCGAAAAGGTCCTGGACAACGACCGCTCGTCCACCCTACTTACGTATCTTTGTCCACGTCCTCTGCACTCTTTTTGTAGCACTCTTTTTGTAGAGTGAACTACACTGGCCGAGGTTGAGCAATTTCGTATGGTTCATCGTCATCGCATCATCATCATCATTTCGCATCATCATCAAAAGTCATCTCCCATAAATCTCCAATTATCCCGGTCCTGTGGTAACTGTGACCGATTTATCCCCGCACACTTGTTGATATCATCTGCCAATCTAACTTTATGACGCCCCCTGCCACGCTTGCCTTCTCTAGGGATCCCCATTTCTTCTTAATTTCTACTAATATGTCCTTAACAAGCATTTGTTCCCTTGCCCGCTCGGCTCTTTCCTTGTTCCTTAATGTTTCACCCATCATCTTCCCTTCCATTGCAACCCTTTTAGTGAGCTTTCAAGTTTCTGCCCCGTAGCTTAGTACCGGTAAGCTGCAGCTGTCATAAACTTTCTTCTTCAGGGACAATGGTAGGATGCGCCATTCATTATTTGAGAATGTCTGCCGAGCGCACTCCATCCCATTCTTATCCTAGTAATTATCTCTGCCTCGTGGTTGGGATACGGGGTCAGTACTTGGCCTAAGTAGATATATTCACTTACCACTTCCACTGCCTCGCCACCTATCTCAAACCGCTGGTCTCTCCCGAGATTATTGATCATTACTTTGCATCTTTAGTAATGGGTCTGATGTAGGGAGAGATTTCTCGTGCGTGCTCCCTCGGCCATTATTATGATGCAGAAGGCACGCCAAGACCACCAGGATGAATCGCAACAAGAATTGTTTGTGTGGTTTTAGCGAACGGTGGTGTTAGCCTCTTTCGAATGCTGTGAGGCTGAGCTGAAGGATGGGACTTGGGTCGTGTGTGTACTATGCTTGATTACAGACAGCCTTGTCGGTGTTGTATTGCGCATCAGCGTTTCTCGCCGTACGTGGCGTTCGCGCACGTAAACCGAAGAAAGTGTTCAAGTGATATTCCAGCTGGCGTCGTTACTGCCCAAGCGGCGTACGCCGAGCAGCGTAGCTGCGCCGGCTGCGCGCCGGTCGTAGCGGAGCTGGCCCGGTGGCGTGTTTTGTGTTGTGTTTCAAGGAGCCTCATTCACCTGCATAGCAGCTGTGCAGATGTCATGCTGACGAATTTCGGGAATGAGCTTCAGCAGTCCCCAAAAGGGACCGCCATCACCTCCCGGCGCGAGTTTGTTCAAGCGGCAGATGTTTGCACTGTGGCAACACGTTGTCATGAAGCATAGGCTCCGAACGACATTGTCGGCTTAATCCACTCAGCCCAGACCTGTCACCAGACCAGCACAACCACCTGACAGTCCTAGGGAATTTCCGCGAATGTTTCTCCACTTCGTCGAAAGTTCCACAAATGCCTACGGCCAAGCATCAAATCATGTAGGCGAAACGACCAGGTAAGTCTACCAGGTAGCCACTTGGAGCCAAGCAAATTAAATGTTACGAGACGATGGGATTCAACCGTCGGCAAGTCCGTGGGAACCCCCTTTGGTGCTGGTAGAAAAGTAAGACAAAACCTTACGATTTTGCGTCGATTACAGACAGCTGAATAGTGCAACAAACCGAGATGTCTACCCACTTCCACGCATAGAAAGGCTGCGTAATGAAAAGTATTTCTCAATTTTAGACCTCAAAAGTGGGTAGTGGCACATTCAGGTTGATAAGCGAGACAGGGGATAGACCACGCGTGTCACACCCGATGGACTCTCAGTTCAAAGCACTTCCGTTCGCACTCTGCTCAGCACCCGCGACGTTCCAGCGAACGATGGACACTGTCTTGGCCGGTTTAAAAAGGCAGTCGTGTCTCATTTACCTCGACGATGTCGCCGTGTTATCTGCCCCCATTGATGAACACTTACAAAGACTTCCACTGGTTTTGGACGCTACAAGGTCGGCTGGTTTTACAATAAAACCAGAAAAGAGCAACTTCGTCTACAAACAACTACCAGATTGTGAGAAGACGGCAGTTGTAGCAGCCTTCCAAGACCAGGCGATAAAAAAAGCTGTTACGCGCTTTTTCTGCCACTCCGCGTATTACAAACTATTTATAGATACTTTGTTTTAATCTGGCGGAACCATTGACGTGGCTGACAGACACCTTTCGCATGGGAAGGAGAGCAAGAGGTTGCCTTCAATGATCTGCGGGACCGACACAATGAGTGCCAGTACTGTCTCGTTCTGACGAAACACGCGGATACAGAAATCTACAGTGATGCCACTAACTTCGGTCCTGGTGGAGTCCTCGTTTAGTGGCAGGACGGAGCCGAACGACTTCTAGCCTATGCCAGTCGCACTCTTTCAAAGGTAGAGACGAATTACTCAACAGAAAAACAGAGTCTAGCCATCGCCTCGGCAATCGCTAAGTTCCGGCCGTACCTTTATGGCAGGCCGCTTCAACTTATCAGTGACCAGCATTCGTTGTGCTGGCCGGCAAACCTAACGACCCATCTGGACGCCCAGCTAGATGGAGCCTCTGGTTGGAAGAGTACGACATGAGGGTAGCTTACAAGTCCGGGAAAAAGCATAGCGATGCCGATCGCTTGTCCCGGGCGCCCGTCGATTCGGCACGCCCAGACACCGACGAAGATTTTCCCATTTTCTGAAATGGCCAAACTCCAACGAAAAGATCCTGAACTGCTTCTTGCCATCCAGCAATTGGAAGACTGCAATGTTCAAATTCCGCGCGCTTTGGCCGAAAAATCTCGTCTTTTGGCCTCCGGAACGGCGTTTTGTACAGGCGGGTTTTCCCAAATGGTGAGGAAGCGTTCGCACTCGTCGTGAAAACAGCGTTCCGTTAGGAAATTTTATACGCCTGTCCCGACGAAGCTTCGGCGGGGCAATTGGGCGTCAGCCGTGGGCTGCCGAACATCCGCTCCAATACGTCAGTGCGAACACTCCACCACTCGTCAAGAACTGCTGCAAGGGCAGGAACGTTGCGCCTTTAGAGCCAGCAGGGCTTCTTAAGCTCGTAACACCACCGATGGCCCCTTTCCAGCAGGTCGGAATGGACCTCCTGGGCCCGTTTCCTACTTCTGCGAAGGGGAATGGATGGATCGGTGTGGCGACCGACTAGCTCACGCGGTACACAGAGACAGCATCGGTCCCAAGAGCAACTGCGGCTGAGGTAGCTCACTTCTTCGTCCACAACATCGTTTTGAGGCAAGGAGCTCCCCAGATTGTCATACCACACAGAGGCACAGCTTTCACGGCTGATCTCGTGCAGTCCGACATGATAATAACCCACACCACTAACAGGCGAGCAACTGCCTACTATCCGCAGACTAATGGTTTGACTGGAAGACTGAACAGAACCCTCACCGACATGCTCTCTGTGTGTCAACGTAGAGCAGAAAACGTGGGATGAGCATTCGCGTACAGCACGGCCGTTTTGGAGACCACAGCAATTACTCCATTTCAGCTGGTTTACGGTCGCACTGCCACTACGACTCTTGATTGCATGTTACCGGTTCGTGAGGATGAGAACAGCGACGTCGACTACTTTGTACAAAGAGCCCACAGAGCGCTCCAGCCCGCACGGCAGCGAACTGAACGTCAGCAAAGTTCCGATGCTGGTCGCTGCAATAAACACAGGCGGGCCGTGTTCTCTGAACCTGATTGCGCGGTTTCGGTTTGGACACCAGCACGACAGCGTGAACGTTCGGATAAACAGCTTCGTCGGTATTTCGGGCCTTATAAAGTTGTTCGCCGCCTTAGAAACGTCAACTATGAGGAAGTGCTCGCGATTTGAATGAAGCCGTATTACGACAAGGAGCGGCCTTGCTTAACCCCACCAGGCGAATCTGAAACGTGCTGATGGGCCGAAAATTTTCTCTTCGCAATTCTAGTGACGGTTGTCATACGGGAATGAAGCAGTGCGTCGTCTCTTTTCGGGACCGCCACGTATGTCTTCCTGGTGAACCCCACCTCGAGAATCGAGATGATGCTCCTCCCGAAGAGCGAGGCAGTGCCCAGTCCAGTCATTCGACGGTAGCTAAGAGACATTCAAACATGGCAGAGTGGCGATGCCATCAATCCTTCGCTCGGGCACGAGCGGGTGTGTGCGCCCCGGCTTGAAACAGAAGACGTCCCTCGTGGACTATCAGCTGTGACTGCGCCACTACTCGATAGTCCTGGGATTTATGTCCTTTAAATGCAGAGCATTTTAGGGGCTCGCCTTGTCGACATAGCTCGCTCGCTAGACGCAAGTAGAGCCACACGGCATTTCGTCGTAGCGGCTGTCGTCATGGCGACCAACAGAGGTTTCGAAATCCAAGAGATTTATATAGTCATAAGCGTTGGAAACCTGTGAACCGCGGGCGCTTGTCATACTGTAGGTACGTTCTAGGCAAAATATACGTAATTAGTGAGTTCTAGAATAACGTACCCAGCCGTACGCAAAGAGTTAGCGAACGCTATTTTTTTTTTTGCGTCGTTCGCACTGCGCATGCGGCGTACGTTAAGCCGTTTCTTCGTTTAGCGTACGGAAGAGTAGCGGACGCTATTTCAGCAGAATAGCGTGCGTACGTGAGGCCGCTTGCGTTTCAACATGGCGGCCAAGTAACGCGACAACCATCCACGGTTTCGCTCTTCTGTGGACAGTAATTTGCTTCCGATGGACCAAGTTATTTGCTCCTGTGTTTATATACGTCGCGTTGTTAGCACGTCGCCCTCGCGCAGCTTTGTACCGTCGTAACATCGCTGACTGTCCGAACGAAGCTTGCCCGAAGCTGTGTTTGTGTTGTGGACACGTTCGCTTCACGATAAAATGCGATGTTGTGCTTCTGCGCGTGGATAGTGCTTCCCATGCTCTGGATTATCTTTTTCGAGTGACGTACGACTCAACCTCACATCGGGTATGTGCAGTGCGAGTGGCTAAAAGCCTTCTCGGCTTTCGCGCCAGAGTTACGTTCCCGCAAACCGCGCGCGAGGTGAGCGCCGAATTTACGACGGGCAGGAGCAACCGATCGCCCGTCAATCGCGGTTCAGACTTGCAACGCATGTTGTGACGTTTTGCTCGCTCGAAACACGTCTTTGGATTGTTTTGAATTTGAATAAAATGTATGCGTCAAACCCGGGCATTTAGTTCAAAGCGTTCTCTGCGATTGCACGAAAGAAGTTCCACGGGGCTTCAACGCTTTCTTTATGGAACGTACTCAGGCAAGAGAATATTCATGTCGTGTTATGGGCGTGTTGCATTCAATACTAACTGGAAAGCGTTTGTTTACACTTGTTGGGATAGTTGTAAAATGTACTAGCACTCCGGCACTCCGCTGACAGATCAGGCGGCGATTCATTTCGCAAAACATTCGAGAGATGGGGCCGTAAGCATTAGTGTGTCGCAACGCAAAACTGATGAAACACTACTAGAACTCCTCTCGCGGTGTTTACGTAGCGTGACGCAAAAATTTAGCGTTTTACCCTATGCCAAGGCAACAAACGCTGTACTAAAATTCCCATTAACCGGCCGCATCCGCAATCATTTAGATGGGAACACTCGTCGGGCCGGTGTTTTCGGTTTTTACGACAATAAGCAAAAAAAGTGGCATTGCAATGCCGGCACGTGTGGGAGGAAGCAAGCGCAAAAATAACAGAACTCCCGCTGGCGCAGTTTCAGGAAGAGAGCAGGCGAGCACTGCCAAGGAGGGAATTTGAATTGCATTGGGTTGTAACAGTGAGCGGATAACGGCGCTACAGCCCATTTGAAGTTGAAGTTTATTTATTTGAATTTGAAGTTTATTTTGACGTTTTAAAAGAAAGTACAAGTAGTAATACAGAAGGAGCTCCTATAGTTAAACTGTCGGGGGGACCTCCTGTGAGAAGTTGCGCAACAGAACAGCGTTAGAGTAGGCAACAAGTAAGCAATACATAAAAAGAAAATGAGCAAAAACGGGCATCAAGCAATACATATATGTATGTATATGCATACGCACACATATATACATCCATTTGCAGCAATACAAACAAATGCACATCAAACATTGCTGTAAAAGGATTAGACATAAGAACAGAGGCACTGCAAAAAAGGGAGCTACAATAGAGACAAGTTGATACATTATGCCAGGGTAGCAAACATTTTAATTGGTTGCGGAATAAAGGGGGAGAGGAAATTGATTTATGGGGGTAGGTAGTTCATTCCATATTGCAATGGCTGCGAATACGACAGTCCATTTGCTGTAGTTAGAGTGAAATTTCGGTAAAATTAGGTTATTGTGTTCTGAAAAGCGGGTGTTGTTGGGGTAAAAAGTAACGACTGGTCGATGCAGTTGTGGATCAATTTATTAATTCTTATGCGAAAAAGCAAAATGCACATTTTTATTTTATATTCAAAAAGAAGGGGTAGGATTCGAAGGTGAAAATATAAATTTGGAGCACTCGGATGAGTGAAATTAATGATTCGGATGGCACGGATTCGCAAAGAAACAAGCGGTGATAGATGAACATCATCGGTGCTTCTCCACGAACCTAAACAATATGTAAATGACTGTGTACAAAACAGTTGTAAAGAGAATGGTGAACTGCCAGAGGAAAATATGTGCGAGTTCTAATTAGTACATGATTATCAAACGCAATTTCCCTAATAAGTGACTTGATGTGGAAGTGAAATTTTAAATGTTTATCGAGCACCACTGCTAGGAATGTCGTGTAATCTGAAGGGTAGATAAAATGTGTGTTAAGGCATAGATGGGGGATTGAAGTAATTTGCTTATGATGCAAGTAAAAATTATGAAACTGGTTTTACTACGGTTTATATTTACCCTACTGTTTCGGTGCGAATCGGATAGCCTTACTAAATCGTCGTTTAATTTTTTAGTTAGGTTCGAGAGGTCAGAATAAGCTAAATAATTCGTGGTGTCATCTGCGTAAAGCATATGCATTTTGAAAATTTTAAAAAAAGATGTAAGATCATTTATAAATAACAACAAACCAGTGGTCCTAGTATGGAACCCTGAGGGATGCCTATACTTACTGTCTTGTATTCGGAAAGAGTGCCACTGCATTCCACAGCCTGAAGCCAATCTACCAGGTATGACTGTTATAGCGCTAATGTTGGTCCACAGACACCCAATGATTCTTATTTTGAAAAAAGAATATCCTGAGTAATGGAATCAAATGCCTTTGTGAGGTCGACCAATATAGCTGCTGCAAATAGGCCGCAATCAATTGTTTCATAAAATCAGGTACCTCGATAAGAGCAGCCTCCGTGGAAAATTAGGCCGAAAACCAAACTGACAGGGGGTTAGTAGTTGAACTTTAGAGAGCTTTTCCACAGCCTAGTTACACCAAGTTTTTCGATTAACTTGCCTAAATAGGGCAGTATGGTTATAGGGCGATAGTTGCCGACGTCTTTGACTTTGGCGACAAAGCTTTGGGGCAAAGTTCTACAGTCACCCATCGAATCGACACAGGTGATGCGCTACCCATTCATCGGCGTCCATACCGTGTGCGCCATACTGAAAGAGGCATCATCCAGAAAGAGGTCGACAAAATGCTCGCCAAGGACATTATCGAACCTTCCTGCAGTCTCTGGGCTTCACCGGTAGTTTTGGTAAAGAAGAAAGATGGCACTTGGCGATTCTGTGTAGACTACCGACACCTTAACAAAGTAACCAAAAAGGACGTCTACCCTCTTCCCAGAATCGACTACGCCTAAGATTGTTTACACGGTGCCAAGTACTTTGCTTCCATTCACCTACGCTCAGGTTACTGGCAGATTGCAGCCGATGAGCTGGACCGAGAAAAGACCGCCTTTGTCACCCCCGACGGCTTATATCAGTTCAAGGTTATGCCTTTTGGTCTATGCAACACGCCAGCTACCTTCGAACGCATGATGGACTCTCTCCTGTGGGGATTCAAATGGTCTACATGCCTGTGCTACCTCGATGACGTCATTATCTTTTCTCCATTGTTCGAAGCTCATCTCCATCACCTGTCCGAAATCCTTGCTATTTTCCGTCAAGCGAATCTGCAACTTAACTCCGTGAAATGTCGATTCGCTAGGCGCGAACTAACTATCTTGGGCCACCTTGTCGACCCTAATGGCGTGCAGCCTGACCCCGACAAGATCAAGGCGGTTAGAGATTTTCCGGTGCCCCGGTCATCGAAAGATGTTCGAAGTTTTGCGGGCCTGTGCTCCTATTTCCGTCGCTTTATCCGAGACTTCGCTGATATCGCCCGCCCTCTCCCTGACCTTCCCAAAAAGGATACCGTCTCTTCGTGGGGTAGTGAGCAAGCTCAGCCTTTCTAGACCATGATATCTCTCCTCACAACTGCGCCCATTTTAGCTCATTTCGATGAGGCCGCTCCGACGGAAGTACGGACTGACGCTAGTGGTCACGGCATTGGAGCGGTCTTGGCTTAACGCCAATCCTGCCACGACTGCGTGATTGCCTACGCCAGCCGCCTGCTGACACCAGCTGAACGAAATTATTCTATTACGGAGTGGGAATGCCTTGCCCTAGTGTGGGCTGTCGCCAAATTTCGCCTATACCTCTACGGTCGACAATTTTCTGTCGTCACAGATAACCACGCGCTATGCTGGCTCGCGTCCCTGAAATACCCTATACCGTACGCCTCGGGCGCTGGGCTCTGCGGCTGCAGGAGTACTCCTATTCTGTAGTTTATAGATGCGGTCGTCTACATCAAGACGCTGATTGTCTATCGCGGTACCCAGTCGAACCCCCCCGATCCTACAACTTCGGACTCACTCGCCACCTCGGTATTGTCTATTTCCTCCTTTCATCAGCTTGCTGCTGCGCAGCGCCATGACGTCTCCTTGAGACGGATCATCAACAGCTTAACCGCTGCCCCTTCCGACCATTCACTGCGGTTGTTACAAATGAAGGATGGCATCCTCTATCGCAGCAATGTCCGCCCGGATGGTTCTTATCTGCTTCCTGTAGTACCTGAGCACTTTCGTTCAGATGTACTCCGGCAGCTCCACGACCTTCCAACAGCTGGCCATCTAGGGGTTTCCCGAACCTATGACCGCGTGCGCCGCCGCTTCTTCTGGCCGGGTCTGTACCACTTGATTCGTCGTTACGTCGGTGTCTGTGACATGTGCCAACGCAGAGGAGTGCCTACCACGCTACCCGCCAGGGTTCTTCAGCCGCTCGATATACCTATTGAGCCATTCTTCCGAGTTGGTTTAGATCTCCTCGGCCCCTTTCCCCGGGCTGCGAACGGCAATAAGTGGATTGCGGTGGCCACCGATTATGCGACACGATACGCCATCACGCGGGCTCTTCCAACCAGCTGCGCAACCGATGTCGCCGATTTCCTCCTGCACGATGTGATCTTACACCACGGTGCTCCTCGCCAGCTCCTGAGAGACCGCGGACGATACTTCCTTTCCCGAGTAGTCAACGACATCCTCCGCTCATGCACAACCGTTCACAAGGTTACTACCGCCTACCATTCTCAAACCAACGGCCCCACAGAGCGCCTTAACCGGACTTTAAAGGAGCCATGAAGACAAAATACAAGTTTGGTTTATAAGAAAGACTGCTTATTCCTGATAACAATGATACCAATATCATCGCAATCTTCGAAAAAATAACGGAGATATTAAAGAAAACGTGTGAAGCAGTCGCGACCCTCTAGCCAATTTCCCGCAACTTTCTACGACGTCACGGAACTTTGTTTGTGCGATTTGCGGCCGCCTAACTTACCTGTCGCGACGACATATGACTGTACGTCTGTAACTGGGCCTCTAGTAATATTTGACCGCATCACTTGAATGCTAACGTGCAGTTAACGCACTGAAAATTATATTTTATAATGGGCCCGTATGACGTCATTCTTGTTCATACACGTCGCTGTCACGCAAAATTTGAACGTTTTTATAATTCTTGCTTTTTTTTGTTAAAAAACATATTTTGTGGCTTTAATGGAACTGAGTGAGATAGTGAATCCTATTTCTTTCAAATTAAACGAAGTTGTATTTTCACTTCATGGCTCCTTAACAAATATGCTTTGAATGTACGTTTCTGACGACCATGGTTACAGGGACATTGTCTTGGGTTACATAACGCTTGCCTACAATTCGTCGCGCCTTGATACTGCCGGATTCTCTCTCTTCTACCTCATATTCGGCCGAGAGCCGACGTTACCACTGGACACATTATTTGAACACCCTATGCCACCTTCCGTATATGCACAAGACGCCATTGCCCGGGCTCACTTTGCCCCCAACACTGCACGTGTCAGGCTCGCTTCCTCCCAGCGCTCTCAAAAGGATCGCTACGACTACCGCCACAGCACCCGCCACTTTGCACCTGGATTCCTGGTGCTGCTCTGGTGTCCTGCACGGCGCGTAGGGCGTTCGGAAAAGCTTCTAGCCAGGTATTACGGCCCCTACCGTGTCGTACGCCAAGTGACTGAGGTCAACTACGAAATCGTCCGCTGGTTCCGTCAGCCTCACCCCGCTCTCCACAAACCGACGTTGTCCACGTCGCGCGTCTTAAGCCATACCACTCGCAGCCTACAGGTTTACCCTGACAAGCACTAAGACGGCGCTCCTACCACGGAGGGTTGGGCTACGGGGCATTAATTAAATTCCCCGCAAAGAGTATGGTATACATGTACTGTGCTAGCCGGGATCATCATCAAGAAAGGGGATGAAGAGGACACTGACGGTGAAGCGCGTTCGTTCCCTGGCTTGCGCGGTGCTCTCTTCCACCGTGGTTCGTAATAACTAGCCTCTACCAGATCACACTCTCGCTCAAGTCAAAGGTTCCGTAAAGAGTCGCGATCGCCATCACGATCGCTTTCCAGGCGTGCACAAGGAGACGTGCACAAAGTAGTATTCTCAGACGAACACTTCCCTCCCTTTGCACAAGTCTCCTGTCCTAGTACCTGCACTAGCAAAGAAGGACGAGATGCACCCGACTGGGCAGCTGCCTTCGAAGCACACAGGCGTAACGCTGAAGAGAACACGCGAATTACCAAAGAATTGATGAAAGAACATGCGCTTACGAGTCGTACATGGAAGAAGTGCTGAAAGAAATAAAGCAAATGAAATTGCACCAAGCTCGACAAGACACAGAAGTCAACCAGATGAAGCAGGATCAGGGCATGTTCCAGCAGATGGCTATACAAAACGTTCGAGCAAATCCAAGCACAAATTCAGGATATTAACACCACCCTCAAAGAAAACCTGGAAACCCAAAGAAAAATTCAGGACACATTGGCCACTATCATAAATGAAAAGACCGAACTAGATCGAAGAGTTACCACCATAGAAGAAAAGGACAACGCTCGTAAAAAGCCCAAAAGCTACCCGGGAAGAGAAGCAAGAATGGAGGGGACGTTAGACGATGACGACGTGTAGCCCCTCTCAAAACGTCGGCGACAAGAGCGTGGATCGACGACTCAAAATTTGGCAATGGAACTGTAGAACAATTAAGTTAAAGAGACATAATCTCTCACAACTATCTGAAAATGAAAAACCGGACATCCTGGTCCTTCAAGAGACAGGGACAGATTCATTAACATTGCGGGGATACGAAACGCACATAGAAGGCAGGACCCGCACAGCCATCCTAACTTCGAAATATCTAACGACGCAGAAGCATTCCGTCCAACATAGGATTGAAAACACCATTGTTAAAATTTTGCCTCCAAAGAAGAATCACAAGAGCCTGTTTATATTGAATATATACTGCCCGCCTTCGGACAAACTAGGAGACCTTGACAACCTAATTCGATCCGTCTTGAAAGTGACAAAATGCCATAAACTTATAATGGTTGGGGACTTCAAAGCACCCCACGTAGCATGGGGATATACCCGAACTCTAAAGACAGGGGCTGAAGTCCACGATGTGGCCCAACAATACCGCCTCACCCTGTGGAACGACACACAACACCCCACCAGGATCGGCAATAGCGTGTCGAAAGACACCAGCCCTTATCTCGCCTTCTCCAGGGGAATACCACATGTAGAATGGGAGAGGCTAGATGAAACAATGGGCAGTGACCACCACATAGTCCAACTGAGCCTCAACCATCACCACAACCGAACACCCACCAGAGTAGGCAAAGCAGGAATCACGGATTGGATGGCCTTCAGAAAGGAGGAAGAAGATGACGAGGAAAATTCTTTGGATGACCTAGAAACGTGGACAAAACGCCTGGTGGAAAGGGTCAACAAATACACAAAACAAATTCAACTGACAATAGATAATCCAGCAGTGTACCCTCACCTTATGCACATCTGGGAGGCCGCCCGCCGCAGCCTCAGCCGGAGGTGGAAGAAACAAAAGTGCAATAGGAAGCTAAAACTCCGTATTGCAAATCTAACAAAGCAAGCGGAAGAATACGCAAATCAATTGGCTCGACCGAACTGGAATCAACTATGTGACAGGCTACAAGGGACTCTTAGTACAAGGGGCACTTGGAATATCCTGAGATCCCTCATGCCTCAAAATAACGAATCCAAATCATCTACCAGAAAACACGTCACACGCCTTATTCACAATTTCTCAGGGACAGAAAAGGACGTCCTCCAAGCGACGAAAGAAAAGTTCTTTGGAAATAATAGCACCACGTCCGCGCCACCCTCCGTTACCAATCTGGACTACAGAGGGAACCCAACCCCGAGTTAGACCATTCGCCAGGTGTGAGCTGGACGCCGCTCTGGCCAAACTCACAAGAAACACCACCCCGGGAAGCGATAAGGTGACGAACAAATTACTGCGTAACACAAAGACATGCAGAACAAAATACTAAAAAAAATCAATGATGTATGGGAGCAAGGCAGGCTACCGGCCAGTTGGAAAGATGCCCACGTCACAATGATTCCGAAACCAAACAAACCTGTCGAAATATTTAACCTCAGACCAATATCACTGACGTCGTGCTTGGGTAAACTAATGGAGCACATGGTTCTCAATAGACTCACCTGCCATATCGAAGAATCACCAGAAGACAGAGGGGGATTTCCGGACACCATGTATGGCTTTCGCCCCCACTTGTCAACCCACGATATCCTTTTACAAATTAAAGAACAAGCGATTGACAACCTGAGTGCCACGCAAAAAAGCGCCATTCTTACCCTAGACGTCAAGGGAGCGTTTGACAATGCGTCGCATGCAGCCATACTCGAAAATCTCCAGGAAACTTAATGTGGAGAGAAAGCCTATAACTATGTAAGGGACTTTCTATCCTCACGGACGGCAACTTTAGGCCTAGGAACCCTACAAAGCGAAAAATTCGACGTACCAGCAAAAGGAACACCCCAAGGCTCAGTGATCTCGCCTCTATTATTCAACCTCGCAATGATCAAATTACCAGAATCACTAAAGACTATCCCAGAGCTTCTACACGCCATATATGCAGATGATATTACTTTCTGGACGACGACAGGGTCAGCCGGCACACAACAGGATGCACTACGGGAAGCAGTAAACCACACGGAACAATACCTCAGGAATTGTGGCCTTTCCCAAGCTCCGGAGAAATCAGCACTTCTAATACTAAAGAAACGGACAAGAGGACGATCACCACCGGAGTCCCTCGACCACGAAGTGACGCTTCATGGGGTCGTCATCCCAAAGGTGGACACGCTGAGAGTCTTGGGACTTGTCTTCCAAAAGGACGGCGCGGGATCAGCCACTCTCCAAAAATTACAGTCTACCCTCTCCGAGGTCACCCACCTGATCAAAAGAGTGACCAGCAAAAAACACGGGCTACAAGAAGAAGACACAATAATAATGATCCAGGCACGAATTATAAGTCGAATAACCTACGGAACCCCTTACCTTGGACTGGAAGCAGCAGAAAAAGAAAAATTAAACGTTTTAATTCGACAAACATACAAGATGGCGCTTGGATTACCGGCCAAAACCACAACCGAAAAACTCCTGCAACTAGGTGCGCATAATACGTGGGAAGAACTGACAGAAGCGCACCGGGCAAGCCATCTGGAACGGCTCTAGCTTACAAAAACGGGCAGAGCTACCTTGTGCCGCCTAAACTATCAGGGCCCAATAAAAACAGAAAACCAAAAGCAACGCATCCCCCTTGATTTAAGGACGCACATCTAAGTAGCAAGCATCCCACGAAACATGCACCCCGTCTACCACAAGAAGCGTCGCGAAGCCAGAGCGAAAGCACTCTACAGATCCTACAGAAACGATCAAAACTCAATATACGTTGATGCGGCAGTGTATCCAATCGAAATAAATAAACGAGCCCATACAATAAGCGTTGTAGACTTCAAAGATTTCCACCTATCATCGGCAACAATCAAGACGGGAGACACGGGCTTGGCGGAGGAGCCAGCGGTTGCGCTTGCCGTCACCACAGTGCCGGAAACCAAAGAGCGAATCACAGTGCTCGCGGACTCGCAAGCAGCCTGCAGGAATTACCAAAAAGGACGAATTTCTAAAACGGCGCTTCGAATATTCTCCAAGACTTCTCAAGCACGCCGAAACCCAATAGACATATACATCGTGTGGACACCGGGGCACGAGTCCCTATAAGGTAAGGCAGCGGCCGACGCCGTAGCCCGAGACCCCTCTCTCCGGGCAGTTGCCTTGACGGGAACACACGTCTTGCCCGGGATGCCACACAGCCATCCCATCGCTAAACGAAGCAAAGACAACTTGGAACACCTCAGGCTTACAAGAAGAAAATACCCATCTCCACAACATCCAATGCTCACCAGAGAAGAATCAACACAACTACGAAGACTTCAGACAAATTCATTACCACATGCCACACAATTGCATATGATGTATCCCACATTATACAGCTTCGAATGCCAGTTCTGCAGCGGAACGCCCAACACCCTATACCACATGGTGTGGGAGTGTAAGGGCGTCAAGGAACTACCGGAGGTCCTGGCGCCATCACCGGAGCAGTGGGAGGCCGTCCTAACCAGCGCGGTCCTGGAGAACCAGCGTGGTCTGGTGAACCGGGCTCTTCGTGCTGCGGCAGGCCATGGCATCCCGGACTAGGGACGCCAACTAAAGGGGGCGATCACCTCAAGACCAACGCAGGAGATCATCCTCCGCTCCTTTACTATTTATGGCAAATAAACGTTTATACTACTACTACTGAATGAGTATTGTAAGTACACCATTGTAAATACAGCTTTACCTCGTATCAATAGATATATATATATATATATATATATTGTCACGGCCCTCTTGACATTTCACATGGCAATGCACTGGATCACCTGGTCGTCAATCCATCGTACATTTCATCTATGGGTACGTGCCGCATCAGTGGGTCGCGCAAGGCAAGCCGAAGCGAAGACGAAGAGGTCGCGCAGAGAGACTGGCTGGAGCTACGCTGGTATCCTCGGCTTCGGACTATACGCCTCATTCTTTGAAAATAGATCGCTTTTAAGCACAGCGTGTAAATAGCCCGCATCTGCCTCGTAACATCTTTTTGGTAGAGGTTGCGGTTCCCGTCCCTGTGCCTTTCAACAGCGCAGCAACACCACACCACGGATCTTCGAAGTGGGCGACACATTCGTCGACGCACGATGCCTCCTGCCAACGATACCGCACCCGTTGCGCCCCTCATCATCGTTTCTCAGCCCCTTGACCCAGGCTTTTTCACCGGTGAGGACGACACCGACGTGGAAGAATGGATTCGCATGTTCGAACGTGCCAGCGCCCACAACAGGTGGGATGGTACAATAATGCTGGCTAACCTACCTTACCATCTACGAAACACAGCCAAATCCTGGTACGACACCAACGAGCACACGTTGACCAGCTGGGGCGTTTGCAAAGAAAAGATGCGGAAAATATTTGGCAGCCCCGTGGGTCGCCAGCTCGCCGCACGTCAACAGCTCGCTTCGCGCGCCCAGTCCGCCACTGAATCGTATATCACGTATATACACGATGTTTTGGCCCTCTGCGCAAAGGTTGATCCCGAAATGTCGGAAGCCGACAAGGTAGGCCACGTCCTTAAAGGCATTGCAGATGACGCCTTCCATCTGCTGATGTGTAAGGATGCCGTTACAATCGACGCCATTCTTAACGAATGCCGACGCTTCCAGGAGGCCAAATGCCGCCGCATTGCCCACCAGTTTACTCGGCTGCCTCACACGGCGGCAACGTCGTCGTGTCAAGATGTGTCGGTGCCACCACGCACAACGCTGACGCCTAGCACGGAGGCCCAGACTGAGAGCCTGACGAAAATAGTACGCCGTGAGATCGAGGCTATGGCTCCAATCGCTCAGCACTGCGCGCACGACCGGAACGGCCCCACGATTTCTCTCATCCAAGCCGTCGTTAGAGACGAGATCACGTCCCTGGGCCTTCACTCAGTTTGTGCCTTGGGACGCCAGGATCCCTGCGACGGCTTCCGTACCCCTTCGCCCCGTACTGATGTCCCGCCGCGCTACGATGTTCTACCGCGCTACCGACGACGCAGTCCTGGTGAATGGAGAACAGCCGATGACCGCCCCATCTGTTTCAACTGCCATCGCGTTGGACACGTCGCCCGTTATTGCCGCAGCAGCTGGTCGCCATTTAGCCGTCAACGGTTTCCCGAGAACAGCTACTCCGACGACTACCCTCGACGTTTTCCGCCACGTCCTCAGCAGCCCTTCGCACCCCACAACACACGACGCAACCTATGTAGCCGCTCGCCGTCACCTCAGCGTCGCCAGTCGCGTTCGCCGCAGCCCCGCCGCCAGACTCCGCCGCCCACTTTCTCGGCCTCCCTCTCGGAAAACTAGCCAGTGCAGCTCCCGGAGGTGATGCTGCATTAACGACCCGGCCTGCAAATCCTCTGTTGACTTCGGTTTCAAGACCCAATTTGATAGATGTTCACGTTGACGGGGTTCGTGTTAGTGCTTTAGTCGACACAGGTGCCAATATTTCAGTCATGAGTTCGAACCTTCGCCGCACTCTTCGTAAAGTTATGACGCCCGCGATATGCCGTGCTGTACGAGTCGCCAACGGAGGAATGACCACCGTAGCCGGAATGTGTACCGCCCGCGTCGCAATTGCCGGACACGACACCCCTGTCTTGTTCACCGTCTTGGACACATGTCCTTACGACATAATATTCGGACTGGACTTTCTTACAGAACACGCCGCCCTCATTGACTGCGCCGCCGGGGTTTTACGTCTTGAGCTGCCCACAACACCCCTTGATGACATCACGCCCACTTACCGGCTTTGCGGCGCCGAACATGCTCGATTAGCTCCCAAGGCCATGACCTACGTGCGTTTATCGTCGTGCCCGCCAGTTCCAGATGGTGACTACCTTGTCTCGCCCGTCACCGATATACTCCTTGAACGCAACGTGACCCTTCCTTATACAGTCGTGACTGTCGCGAAGAACGAAATTGGCCTCCCATTTTTGAACTTCGGTTTCTCCACCCAAGTCCTTCCCCGTGGAATGTCGCTTGCTACACTGATCCCCTTGGCTGAATGCGAAGTTTCCGTGGTGACAACTGACGACTTTGAATCCTCTACGGATAGCCAACGGGACATTTCGCGAACTACCACTGATTTTATGGACATGATAGCGTCGGACCTTCCACCTCCGGAAGCCCATCAGCTCCTTTGTCTCCTAGCATCATATCGGGACATTTTCGACTTGGACAACCGTCCGTTGGGCCAGACTTCCCATGTGACACATCGCATAAACACTGGTGATGCGACCCCTATCCGCCGACGTCCATATCGTGTCTCCCACTCCGAACGTACCGTCATTCAGCAGGAAGTCGAGAAGATGTTGCGGAAAGATGTTATTGAGCAGTCTTCTAGTCCATGGGCGTCTCCAGTCGTGCTGGTCAAAAAGAAAGACGGCTCATGGCGATTCTGTGTTGATTACAGACATTTAAACAAAATAACCAAGAAGGACGTTTATTCACTTCCTCGAATTGACGATGCCCTCGACTGCTTGCATGGCGCGTCGTATTTCTCGTCCATTGACCTGAGATCAGGCTACTGGCAAATTGCAGTCGACGCCATGGACCGCGAAACGACCGCTTTTGTAACACCAGACGGACTGTACCAATTTAAAGTCATGCCGTTCGGGCTCTGCAATGCGCCAGCCACATTCGAAAGGATGATGGACTCTCTTCTCCAGGGATTTAAATGGACGACATGCTTATGCTACCTGGATGACGTTATCGTCTTTTCTCCCACATTTGAGACACACTTGCATCGCCTTTCCGACATCCTGGCAGTTTTTCGCAGAGCTGGACTTCAGCTAAATTCGTCAAAGTGCCACTTCGGTTGTCGCCAAATAAAGATCCTTGGGCACCTCGTCGACGCTACCGGAGTCCAACCTGATCCAGACAAAATACGAGCCGTAAAAGACTTCCCTGCTCCTCGATCGGTGAAAGAAGTTCGAAGCTTTGTGGGGCTCTGCTGCTACTTTCGGCGCTTCGTCAAGAACTTCGCTGAAATTGCCAGGCCCCTCACGGATATGCTTCGGCACGATAACCCGTTTTCCTGGGGCCCTGAGCAAGCTTCCGCTTTTTCAACACTCGTCAATCACCTCACTAATCCACCTATTCTGGCGCACTTTGACCCTTCCGCTCCGACCGAAGTCCACACGGACGCGAGTGGACACGGCATAGGTGCTGTTCTGGTTCAGAAACACGCCGGTCTCGAACGAGTGATAGCGTATGCCAGTCGCCTTTTGTCACCTTCCGAGAGGAACTACTCGATCACCGAGCGCGAATGCCTGGCTCTTGTATGGGACGTGAACAAATTCCGCCCATATTTATACGGAAGGCCTTTTCTGCGGTAACTGACCACCATGCCCTCTGCTGGCTTGCTTCCTTGAAAGATCCCACTGGTCGTCTTGGTCGCTGGGCTTTAGGCCTTCAGGAGTTTGACTACTCCGTGGCCTACAAGTCTGGTAGACTCCACAGCGACGCCGACTGCCTGTCGCGTCAACCGGTAGACCAACCTGATACAGCTGACAACGACCTTGATTCTTGTGTCCTTGCACTAACTGACTTTCTCAACATCGCCGACCACCAGCGTCGCGACCAATCTCTGCAGTCGATCATTGCACGTCTCACCACCACGCCGTCAGACCCTGCATTGAACGCGTTTTTGCTCCGCGACGGCGTGCTGTTCCGCCGGAACTTTCGCGCAGATGGCCCTGACGAGCTTCTCGTTGTTCCTGAACACCTCCGATCTGACGTCCTCCATCAGCTGCCCGACGAGCCGACGGCTGGCCACCTTGGCGTCGCACGAACTTACGACCGTGTACGTAAGCGATTTTACTGGCCCGGACTCTACCGATCAGTCCGCCGCTACGTAACGGCATGTGACCTGTGCCAGCGTCGGAAAACCCCTTCTTTGGGCCCAGCCGGACTGCTCCAACCGATAGAGATTCCTTCCGAACCTTTCTTTCGGGTCGGTTTGGACCTGCTCGGCCCTTTTCCTCTCTCTCGTTCGGGAAATCGCTGGATCGCTGTTGCGACCGATTACGCGACCCGCTACGCTATTACGCGTGCTCTCCCCACCAGTTGTGCCACCGACGTTGCTGATTTCTTGCTTCACAACGTCATCCTACAACACGGTGCTCCCCGTCAGCTCCTTACGGATCGTGGCCGGTACTTCCTGTCTCGGGTTGTTGACGACCTCCTCCGCTCTTGCCACACGAAGCACAAGCTGACCACCGCCTACCATCCCCAGACTAATGGCTTGACGGAAAGGCTTAACAAGACCATCACCGACATGCTCGCGATGTACGTTTCCGCGGACCATCTGGATTGGGACGTCACTTTGCCGTATGTTACATTCGCATACAACTCATCCCGCCATGACACCGCCGGTTATTCACCGTTCTTTCTTCTCTACGGTCGTGAACCCTCTCTTCCCTTAGATACCCTACTTCCTGATGCGACACCTCTGGCTACCGAATATGCCCGCGATGCTGTCGCTCACGCTGATGTCGCCCGCCAGGTTGCCCGTGCCAAGCTCTCGGCTTCCCAGTCTTCCCAGAAACACCGCTATGACGAGCAACACCGCACCGCCCACTTTACGCCCGGCTCCTTGGTTCTTGTCAGCACCCCTTGCCGCCGCATTGGTCTCTCCGAGAAACTGCTGCCTCGCTTCAAAGGCCCCTATCGGATTAAGCGTATGGTCACACCTGTGACGTACGAAATTGTTCCCGCCGCTCCTTCCTCACCGTCACTGGACCCATCAGCTCAACTCGTCCACGTCGGCCGCCTCAAGGCGTATTACTCAGCGGCCGCACCTGTTCCCTGACCCTCGATTTCCATAAGCACCGAGGCGGCGCTTCTCCGCCGGAGGGGGGTCATGTCACGGCCCTCTTGACATTTCACATGGCAATGCACTGGATCACCTGGTGGTCAATCCATCGTACATTTCATCTATGGGTACGTGCCGCATCAGTGGGTCGCGCAAGGCAAGCCGAAGCGAAGACGAAGAGGTCGCGCAGAGACTGACTGGCTGGAGCTACGCTGGTATCCTCGGCTTCGGACTATACGCCTCATTCTTTGAAAATAGATCGCTTTTAAGCACAGCGTGTAAATAGCCCGCATCTGCTATATATATATATATATATATATATATATATATATATATATATATATATATATATATATATATATATATATATATATATATATAAAGAAATAAGAGTTGCCAGCCAAGAAAACCTCGGAAAGCAAAGGGGAGGCTGTGGTGGGTCATTGAAACAGATAAAGAATTTGGAAAGAAAGCAAGAAAGTAGAGAAAAAAGTGGAGAAAAAAAAAGTTATGTACAATAATATAACTGGGCGCTGACTCACCCTGAATCTCGTGTAGCGTTGAACGAGGAAGGGTGAATAGCTTAGTAGCGGGTCTTCCCAGTCGAGGTGTTCCCCTCGCAATGTGTCGTAAGCGTTTATGGCAGTGCTCACAGAGAAACAGAGGTGGGTGCGGTTCAGGATTTTCTTCCACTTGGGGAACGTCTTCAGGTTGTCCAGCTGGGAGAGACGAAATCGCGCAGCAGAGCATTAGCATGCCTGACACACAGACTCAAGATGCCTGGATGACTCTTGGTTGCGGCAGTATTACTCTGTTAACGCATCCGACGTCTATTCCGTGAGCATTTGGTGCACCTTGCAATGGTGAGCCTGAGGCAATGCCTCTGGTGAGCCTCAGGTAACCTTTACAGGGACAGACAACCAATTTCTGTTGACTGAATATCCTCGTGCCTAAACAAAAGCCAGCTTTCTATATAAAGGGTACGTAACAGCAAGGAAGTTTTAAATAAAAAGAATTGCTATGGGTTAGCTTTACTTAATCCGAGTGGATAACGAGAGTTGTCTCTATTGCACATGGTTCTGCGCCGCATGTGGCCTCGTGCCTTCCATCGTGGCGACCGCTTATCGCTGCGGTGGCCGCCCCCTCGTCTTCAACTGCCAGGTGGCTACACGGGTCCCTCGCACGTCTCGGTTTTTCCCGCGCCTATCTCTCCCCAGCCGCCTATACGTCCCGCCGTCGGGCTGCTGCTTCATGCCGGGGCGCTTGCGGAAGGGGATGTGCTTTGACATCTAGCTCTCAAGGTCACAACTGGTCACCCCGCGAAGACTGCCCGAGGTAGAGTAGTGTAGCTGTCGCTACATTCAATGGAAGTGACCTTCGTCCTGCAATGGACCTATTAAAAAGGCTGTTGATGGTAGTGATGATGAAACTTTTTGAACACTTAGTGGTGCCATGTTGTGTCTACATGTAACACTACCGTACGTAGACAAACAGATCCATCGGTTTCAAAGTGACTGGAAAACGGCATAAAGGAATATAAAAGAGCACAATTATTTAGCTGGCGACATGTTCTTAAGTATAAATTTTTCATCTCACGTACAGTTAAAAGCGTTAAAGGGATTCTGCTTCGCGGCTCTGTCGTGGTTGCCACCATTCCTTTGAGCAGCCTGCGTAAGGCTAACCGACCTCAAAGTTCCAAACTTCTGTGGACCTATCAAGGAAACAGCTTCGGTTTAAGGTGTTTTGAGCAATTCCCTTCCGTTTGGAATAGGGAGCGTATGCTACACAAACAATTGGCCACTGTGGCAAGTGCGATGCGAACACCTAACAGCGGAGCTGTCTTTGCCTAGCTTCAAAGGGACAGACAACCAGTTTTCTGGAATGCATGTCCTCTCTAGCTCATGATAGTCAGCGCTTTATAGACAGTTTACAGAGAGCAGTTGGGCAGGCCTTCAACAGGTGACGCTAGCGCCGCACTCGCCATGACTGGCCTTTAACACGGGCGGTTTCGGTTTCTGCTGTAGGCTGCCATGGGGCTCCGCGGAGTGCGCAGTTGGAAAATGTGGAAGTCACGGGGGAAACCTTGCGCCGTAGACGGATGTGCCAGTTGCGATCAGAATCGCAATGTGTGGGACGAATCACCATGCGAGTCTCCCTCGCCCCAACTTCACGAATAAACTCCGTTTGCGCGGCCTTTTGCAATGCGCCCCTTTCCGTACTGTGAGCGGGACGCGGAGACCAGGGCGCTCTGAATTGCCAATCTCCATCAGAAAAATTTTGCCCCAAGGACATCGGCAAGGACGACTTTTTTAGACCGTAATGGAAGGCTCTCGCCAAGCACACCGATCTGCCTCAGCAGGCTAGTTCTAAAGTATGCCTCCTGAACCGTTTACGCGTTGAGTGCCTGTCATCGCGACGAAACCAGTCAGGCGATAGGAGTAATGGCTCAGAGATTTTCTAGTTTCCTCTGGCGCATATTAGCTTTGCATGGAGTAGAACATCTGGTGTCGCGTTTAAGTGCACCAAACGCCTTTCATCGCACCGCCGGCGTCCCCGGAGCCCCGCCGTTCGGCGCTGCCGCTAACCCATTTTGTTTACCCGTGACGGGTGCAGAAACGTGCTTCAGTAAGCATTGCATGTGTTTCGCCGGACTGCAGGTCTGTATTATGCGCTTTGGCGCAACCAGTACCGTAAGCAGTCGCGGCAGTTGCCTGACGCCGGAGGCTGCAGTTTCGACGTTATTTCGAACTGTTAATAATCCGTCTGCGATCGTATGCGCAAATGCCCGTGAGATAAAAGTGGGCCATCCAGCGGCTCAAAGCCGTTTCAGTTACATCACGGGTCAGCAACCTTTCGAGGTGGAAGGCCTAGTTCCATGAAGCCGACAGGACAAGTGCCGGACGGCCAATCATTTCAAGGGGAGGGGGGGGGGGCGTTTTGTAGCGTGAGCTACACTGGCCGAGGTTGAGCAGTTTCACACGGCTCCTGGAGAGCCGTGCTGCGCATGCGCGAGGAGCAGTGCCGTCTCATGGCTGCACAGCTCGTACGCTGGAACCGCTGCCGAGGGACAGGATTGGATCGGATTGTAAATCGTTTTAGCAGTAATAAGCATGATAATCAGCTAATCCTAGACAACAAGGAAACTTAAGAATAACGAGCTGAACATTAGCTCACACTACGTATATCTTGGCATAGCCGGGCTAAGTCACTGGTAATTTTTTGACAGGTCCAAAGAAAGGAAGCGAATACGCTATCTGGGTCTCCCTTTGTGCCTGTCTAACCCCATTTGAGGTTAAAATGGTCATGCCAGCGTTCAGCTATACAGGATGTGACCTGGGGAGGGGGTCCTGCTGCCGTGCCGGGGGCCGCATAATACTTTACCGCATGCCGCAAGTTGCCGACCCCGGATAAATATGGTTGCAGTGTACATGTAAATAGAAAATAAATATGCCGCCAACCAGCTATGTAACACGTGAATAGGTGTTAGTCGACGGGCACCAGTAGGAAGGGCGCTTTAAGCAGCTAGATGGGCCAGTTTTACGGACTATGAAAGTTGGCGCACAATATCTAGTCGTTCGATAAGTGGCCATGCCCAGCGAAACGAAAAATAATTGCACGATAAAGTGGCCTCGTGCTCGCCACTGTGCCGCGGCCCCGTAGAAGGCCACGGCAGAAAACGAGTTCTTGAAGGCCAGCAATGGCGAGTGACGTCACACCATCCAACACGGCTGCGCCCAGGCCGCCGCTCTGTAAACTGTGTATACGCTGAGGTAACTGCAAGGAATTTCTAAACAAGCAGGCGGAAACAATTTTATGTTGCACTAATATTTTTTGAGTCCGAAAGGTGGCGCTGCGTACGTGTCCAAACAACTCCGCCGCTTTCAGCGCGTGATTCAAAAAGGGCATAAAGGGATAGGAAAGGCTGCACACTGTTGTTTCGCCGGTCGGCTCGCTGTCATCCTCACCAGCATTCGTTTTGGCGGGAGATCTAAAAATTACAATTGAGAAAGTTCCAGGGCTCTGTCGGCAAAACCCTCTCGGGTGAAGGTGCCCCTTCAGTGATGCCCCTTTATCTGGGATAAAGAAAACACACGACAAAAATCGGCTGCCTGTCCCTTTAACTTGGCTTTTCAGTGGCATGCTCCTTTCCAAAGGAGAAAGATGGTCGAAAAGCGGAGCTTTCTTCGTGTAAACTGAGTTAACTCAACATCTACAATCCACCCTCATAAAGTCCAAAATGCACACTGCCAAAGTCCAAAGTCAAAGTTCACTTCAACTCGGCCGAACGCCAACGCCCCCGCTGTGAACAACAAAGGAAATGCTGTGCGCCCCGAAATGCGATGATAGCACAATCGGAGAGACGCCGGTGTCATAACAAGAGGGAGGAGCCAGTTTAGGTTCCGGTCACGGGAATCGTTTTAAAGACGATAGTCTTTCTTTGGCTACTGAAACCCAGAAATTTCTAATTACAATTGCGCCAAATGGACATGCAGAGGAAGGAAGACAAACAGTGCGCAAACTGACAAACTGCGCATTATTTATCTTCCTTCCTCTGTATGCCCATTTGGCGCAATTGTTGTAATTTTCCACAATTTTCCACAAACAGCCCATTCTCCACAAATCTGTGTGTGTCTGTCTGTGACTCGATGCAGCCATCTGGCCAAAGTAAAGCAAGGTCTGCGCAATAGTCTTATATATAGTCACAGCCAAATCTACACTTTTAAGTCCGGTGTAATGTTTATACTTGTCAACATTGTTCAAGAACAAGACATTAGACAAATATAAGGTAACATTTTAATACAGAAGGGATATTTGCTGTGTTCATTTATAAAAAAAAATCATAGATTCTTGATTTCGGCGGAATTAAATACTTCATCCACTGGAGAAAAAATGCACTCCGCCGTCGACTGCTGTCACCCGCGCCACTATAGCTACTGCCGACGTTTTAAGAAATCAAGCGGCAACA
Organism: Haemaphysalis longicornis; assembly: GCA_013339765.2. Lineage (NCBI taxonomy): Eukaryota > Metazoa > Arthropoda > Arachnida > Ixodida > Ixodidae > Haemaphysalis > Haemaphysalis longicornis. Next base: position 71,601,061 of record CM023458.1, read on the forward strand.
GTTGCCAAAGGCTCCAAGGTTCCATGTTATGCTTCGAACGCATGTGGAGTAGGGCAACGTGGTTCTATAAACGTTGAAGTAGGGCGCCTCCACTCACGCGCGTCTCCGCCGTACGGCAGCATCGAGGCACCCGCCCTGGAGGAGTGGAACGCCGTGGTAAATTTGAATTGACGGGAGCAAACCTGTAGCGTTTACCTTGGGAGGAGCGCTGCGTAAGGGGAAGGGATGCATTTACTTGGGAAATGTCGACAGACTATCGTCTTTTGTCGGCATTTACAACTAGAGAAGCAGATACGCGGCCAATTTTCTGCTTGACGCGCGCACTCCTAGCACCTTCTTTTGGGCTCCTTGCCTTTTCTTCCCATTCCCTCACACACCTTGACCTAATATTTTACTCCTCTCTACTTTTCGACTAGCGGAATTTTCTGTTAACGATCCGCACGGACAAAAAAGCTGACGCTGTTAAAATCGGTTGCCCGTCCCCTTTAGAGAATTAAAGAAGAGGAGGCACCATGGTCTCCAAAATGACGTCACACTGGATTGTCATTTTGTATGATGGTGTTTCACGGTTACTCTCGACAGTGTTTTCGCTGAAACACGAGTAGTGAGGGAGTCGGCCAGACGGACGATGCAATGAAAACGGCATATTCCAATGGACGTATCCCAAAAAAGGCGCAAATGGGCCAGGAAAATTTAGAAAGTGGCCGACGTGCACTCTAGCAGGATAGTTGGACAACGTTGCCCTTGCGGCCATTTAAGCTCATGTCCCTGCCTGCATCAGTTGTGCATTATGCCCCCGCGTTTGCTTCATGCCTGTGACATATGAGAGAACAAGGCCACTTAAAAAATTGGGCTCTCATCTACACTGTAAAGTTGGTTGGACTGCAAAGTGTAAACGACATCTACAACAATTACCCATGCGGCGTCACTTACGTGGCTCAACAGAAAGTGAAACCAGAGACTGACAGCCGCTACCTGGCTTTCGCGGGCGCTAATCCAAGTTAGCAGCATCACGTACTCCCTGCCGTGCCTGAACCCGAATGCCACTGAATTAGATAACGCGAACCAGCTCAACGGAAAGGCATACAAATCTGCCCTCCACCTCCCGCTCAACACACCCACTGCCAGATTCGAAAGCCTTGATGGGCACAATACTGCAAAGGAGCTTATTGAAGCCCACTTTTCCAATCAGTTCATCTGTTTAAAACTCCCACTGGAAGCCATATTCTCCGGCGACTGTGTTGAGTAAAAACTTCCCCCTCCCCTTGTGAAACCCATACAAAGCTCATCATTAAACCAATACCCCACAACATTCATCCCATATACTATGCCAGCCGCAGGAGAAAGAGCACGCACTTTCCAAAAACGACTCCCGCTCGATCAGACGTGGTCGATGGGGATGCTGCAGAATACAGGCACCACGCCTCATTCGCCATTGCAGTTAGTAACGACCCTGATAATCACCCCCTTGACCTCCTAGCCTTAAGTACTCCCCATCCTGCCGCGGCGGAAGAGCGGCAATAGCTTTAGCCCACTCCCAAAACCCGACTCCCTCGATAATAACCTCGGGTTCCAAAGCGGTCATTCAAAATTTTGCCAACGGCTATCTTTCGCCACAGGCATCCAAAATTCTACGGTGCCACTCACCCGACTTCACGGCATATATTGTCTGGACTTCGGAGCACGCTGGCCTCGCTGGTAATGAGGCTGTCCACAATACCGCTCGAGGGCTCACAAGCCCGGCCAGGGAAAGCTTCTAACCCTATCACGGGGCCAGATCCGCCAGAGCGACTCCTTACGTACAAAGAAATAACCGTTTATTACCGCATCGAAAGCGGTAGGTACTCCCCGGATCACGTCAACCTTCCGAAGAACACAGGTGACGTCGCCTTACTCCACCGAATTCACACTTCACTATACCCTGCCGCAGAATGCCTTGCATGTCGCGCCCTCACCACCGTTCCCCACATCTTATGGGGGTGTCCGAAAGATTCCTTTCCTCGAATTTCCTATGAAGAGCAGTGGGAGGGGGCGCTGGGGAGCTCAGGCCTACAGGTACAAACCTCCTTGGTTACCAGAGCTGCCGATGTAGCCGCCCGGCACAAGCCAGCGGCTACGTCCAAAGAGCCACATAAAGATCTCTCTCTCTCTCTCTCTCTCTCTCTCTCTACCTCTCTCTCGGGGGGGGGCGGCGTCCGAACGCAGCAGCGACGGCAGAAAAAACGGAGAGGAGCGTCTGGCGAAGGGCACGCAGGCGGGCGGCACGCGTGGCTTTGGCGTCATCTATCGCTGCCTCCTCCTCACTCTTCATTCATGCGTCGCCCACGAGAAGCGCCCTCCCCGCCCTCCCAATCCCCAGACTGTGTTCAGTTCGCCGCTAATGCAAACCACGTGAACACCGTTACCATATACTATGTGGTTTGCACATCACTCTGGGGCGTTTAATGAGCGCTGATGGCGACCCGGCGCTGTGCTCGTTGAGTACACCGACCGTCTTCTCGTGTGGGCGTTGCTGAGTCCCTAAGATGAATGTCTCTCGTATTCCTTTATGCGGGTCCAGGTTCGATTCCTGGAGGCGCAAATGGTTTCTTTCATTTGGCCTGAGAGTTCTCTGCTGACGCGGACAGGAAAATTTACTTGGCTGGTTAGATGTATACCGCTTCGACGTGAAAAGTCAGCGCCCTAACGGCCACTCTGTGAATTATGACCACTGAAGCTGTTCTGCGTAATGTTACAGTCGTCTTAGCGACTAACTGTAATATAATTAGTTTCTAGGTGCTTGCAATAAACAGAGTTAGAGCCGTTTTTAGTAATCATACTCCCTCCGTACATAGCCATGCTTCACCTCGCAACTACAATTTCCTTGAAGTTGCCTTCACCTCTCAGCACAACTAATTGCTTGGTCGCCCTTTGCCCAGGTGATATACCGGGTGATCAAAGTTAAGTCAACAGATATTTTTTTTCAGTATGGCGCTTAGATGTACGTGAAGACCACCGCTAAAGTAAAGTTATGCGCCAAGGTGGTAATTAGGTGGTAATTATTAATGTCGGGGTCCTAATTAACTAAAACTAATAATGTTTTAGTGGCTGCAGTAAGCAGGCATGTTTGCATTGAAAAGTATGACGAAATCGTGTTTCGACGCAGTTTCATTCGTCAGAATTCTTCTTGTGCATCCGGACTCCGAGATATCGAACTGCTAATTTTAATTGCCGTTCCCATGATTACGCATAGTAGACAGGGACGACCGGCGCCAAGCTCCTCCCTTTTGTTCTCTGTTTCGATAGCGGTTATGTGTACTACGATAATGCCAACCAAGACAAAGGGTGCCAGTAATCACTTCTGCCTGTGCCGCCACCCCGTTTTTCAACTAAACACCGCACGCAGCAGGCACGCCATAGTAAGGCTATGTCTGTTCAGACTCGGAGGGATATTTTGGTAGATTTCCCACAGCCATACCTTCCCAATATTCAGATATGCGTTATAGTAACTAAATAAGAGGAGCTGGATAAAGAGCAGGAAAAAACTAATAGTAAAAACAAGCTGGTTAGTGGGCGGGATTCTCATTCCAGGACTAGAGAGTAAGAGTAATTTTCTTCCATTCATCGAAAATTTGTATCCCGCGTAGGCCAGGATTTGTTCTTTACGCCTGAAGGGGTTGCAAGAGAAAGACCTGCTTGGAGAAATTCATCGGTTGCGATTTCTGTTATGCTGAAAAGTGGCAGGTATACTATTTATTGCGTTCATGAGCGAGTGTGTCACGCCTTTTGGGGTTATATTCAGTTCGTTACGATGACGATGGTTACGATAGAAACTCTGGGCACAAAAGCCGCCTCCAATTACTCTGGACAACGTTGCGATGTGTGCGCCGTTTTGTGGTTGCGTAGCGCAAACCTTTTCATTGCATTTTCGTGTGAATTAACAACGCACGCTGCGAATATGCACCTTCCTGTAAGCAGCCATAACGAAAGCAAATTTGTGAAGGTACTGTATGCCTTACGGCATTAGGAACTTTGCGAGCCTCCCAAACATCCCAAAACTTCCTAATGAAACGTTTTTGATGGTGCAGAAAAATTAATGCGTTGGACACGAGTCAACAACAAAAAGAAATAAAATACAGCCGTTTTTATTTCCTGCTGTTCCATGCGCGTGTGGTGGCCCGCTGCTTGGTGTGTAGCGTTACACTGTTGAGTCTTCTTAAGATTGTGGAGGCTTCCATAAAGTATTTTTCAGTATTTTTAGAGGAGCTATCTGAACCTCGCAAATAACCTAGAAAGGACGAGTTACACAGGATTTTCTGAGCGATGCTCTAACAAAGTTCCAAACTTTCCCTCTGGTGTTGCAAACTTGTGCGGGAAACAGCTTGAATTATTCAGAGGTGTCAGGAGCTGGTAAAATAACTGAGTTACTGGAACAATGCTTTTTAATGCATCAAGGCGGGCGATTTCTAGCACAGGCACTGCTGCCCCTCAAAAGCAGACGACAGAGGCTCGGATTGTACAGCGGCGTGAGTATAGCAGACGACAGCGCCGTGAGTCCCTACACTGACATCAGAACTAGGGGCGCCACTCAAACGTCCCAGCGCCGATACTAAATATGGTGATATGCGGCCACGCACGACAGGATTCAAACGCTTTCCTGCTCTGTTATAGATATCGTCCATCACCACCGCCTGCTGCTCGTGCACCGTCTTGCTCCTGCCTGGGAAGAGATAGGGGCTGAGCCATCGTGTCGCCTGTCTGACGTCACGGTCTAAGAAGAGGAAGCTGCTGGCGGAGCGCCACCGCTCAACATAAAAGGACTGCTCGCCCCTGACCCTCTGGGATATGCGGCCACGCACGACAGGATTCAAACGCTTTCCTGCTCTGTTATAGATATCGTCCATCACCACCGCCTGCTGCTCGTGCGCCGTCTTGCTCCTGCCTGGGAAGAGATAGGGGCTGAGCCATCGTGTCGCCTGTCTGAAGTCACGGTCTAAGAGAAATCTGCTGGCGCAGCGCCACCGCTCAACATAAAAGGACTGCTCGCCCCTGACCCTCTGGGATATGCGGCCACGCACGACAGGATTCAAACGCTCTCCTGCTGTGTTATAGATATCGTCCATCACCACCGCCTGCTGCTCGTGCGCCGTCTTGCTCCTGCCTGGGAAGAGATAGGGGCTGAGCCATCGTGTCACCTGTCTGACGTCACGGTCTAAGAAGAGGAAGCTGCTGGCGCAGCGCCACCGCTCAACATAAAAGGACTGCTCGCCCCTGACCCTCTGGGATATGCGGCCACGCACGACAGGATTCAAACGCTTTCCTTCTCTGTTATAGATATCGTCCATCACCACCGCCTGCTGCTCGTGCGCCGTCTTGCTCCTGCCTGGGAAGAGATAGGGGCTGAGCCATCGTGTCGCCTGTCTGACGTCACGGTCTAAGAAGAGGAAGCTGCTGGCGCAGCGCCACCGCTCAACATAAAAGGACTGCTCGCCCCTGACCCTCTGGGATATGCGGCCACGCACGACAGGATTCAAACGCTTTCCTGCTCTGTTATAGATATCGTCCATCACCACCGCCTGCTGCTCGTGCCCCGTCTTGCTCCTGCCTGGGAAGAGATAGGGGCTGAGCCATCGTGTCGCCTGTCTGACGTCACGGTCTAAGAAGAGAAAGCTGCTGGCGCAGCGCCACCGCTCAGCATAAAAGGACTGCTCGCCCCTGACCCTCCGGGATATGCGGCCACGCACGACAGGATTCAAACGCTTTCCTTCTCTGTTATAGATATCGTCCATCACCACCGCCTGCTGCTCGTGCGCCGTCTTGCTCCTGCCTGGGAAGAGATAGGGGCTGAGCCATCGTGTCGCCTGTCTGACGTCACGGTATAAGAAGAGGAAGCTGCTGGCGCAGCGCCACCGTTCAACATAACAGGACTGCTCACCCCTGACCCTCTGGGATATGCGGCCACGCACGACAGGATTCAAATGCTTTCCTGCTCTGTTATAGATATCGTCCATCACCACCGCCTGCTGCTCGTGCGCCGTCTTGCTCCTGCCTGGGGAGAGATTGGGGCTGAGCCATCGTGTCGCCTGTCTGACGTCACGGTATAAGAAGAGGAAGCTGCTGGCGCAGCGCCACCGCTCAACATAAAAGGACTGCTCGCCCCTGACCCTCTGGGATATGCGGCCACGCACGACAGGATTCAAACGCTTTCCTGCTCTGTTATAGATATCGTCCATCACCACCGCCTGCTGCTCGTGCGCCGTCTTGCTCCTGCCTGGGAAGAGATAGGGGCTGAGCCATCGTGTTGCCTGTCTGACGTCACGGTCTAAGAAGAGGAAGCTGCTGGCGCAGCGCCACCGCTCAACATAAAAGGACTGCTCGCCCCTGACCCTCTGGGATATGCGGCCACGCACGACAGGATTCAAACGCTTTCCTGCTCTGTTATAGATATCGTCCATCACCACCGCCTGCTGCTCGTGCGCCGTCTTGCTCCTGCCTGGGGAGAGCCATCGTGTCGCCTGTCTGACGTCACGGTATAAGAAGAGGAAGCTGCTGGCGCAGCGCCACCGCTCAACATAAAAGGACTGCTCGCCCCTGACCCTCTGGGATATGCGGCCACGCACGACAGGATTCAAACGCTTTCCTTCTCTGTTATAGATATCGTCCATCACCACCGCCTGCTGCTCGTGCGCCGTCTTGCTCCTGCCTGGGAAGAGATAGGGGCTGAGCCATCGTGTCGCCTGTCTGACGTCACGGTCTAAGAAGAGGAAGCTGCTGGCGCAGCGCCACCGCTCAACATAAAAGGACTGCTCGCCCCTGACCCTCTGGGATATGCGGCCACGCACGACAGGATTCAAACGCTTTCCTGCTCTGTTATAGATATCGTCCATCACCACCGCCTGCTGCTCGTGCCCCGTCTTGCTCCTGCCTGGGAAGAGATAGGGGCTGAGCCATCGTGTCGCCTGTCTGACGTCACGGTCTAAGAAGAGGAAGCTGCTGGCGCAGCGCCACCGCTCAGCATAAAAGGACTGCTCGCCCCTGACCCTCCTGGGATATGCGGCCACGCACGACAGGATTCAAACGCTTTCCTTCTCTGTTATAGATATCGTCCATCACCACCGCCTGCTGCTCGTGCGCCGTCTTGCTCCTGCCTGGGAAGAGATAGGGGCTGAGCCATCGTGTCGCCTGTCTGACGTCACGGTATAAGAAGAGGAAGCTGCTGGCGCAGCGCCACCGTTCAACATAACAGGACTGCTCGCCCCTGACCCTCTGGGATATGCGGCCACGCACGACAGGATTCAAATGCTTTCCTGCTCTGTTATAGATATCGTCCATCACCACCGCCTGCTGCTCGTGCGCCGTCTTGCTCCTGCCTGGGGAGAGATTGGGGCTGAGCCATCGTGTCGCCTGTCTGACGTCACGGTATAAGAAGAGGAAGCTGCTGGCGCAGCGCCACCGCTCAACATAAAAGGACTGCTCGCCCCTGACCCTCTGGGATATGCGGCCACGCACGACAGGATTCAAACGCTTTCCTGCTCTGTTATAGATATCGTCCATCACCACCGCCTGCTGCTCGTGCGCCGTCTTGCTCCTGCCTGGGAAGAGATAGGGGCTGAGCCATCGTGTCGCCTGTCTGACGTCACGGTCTAAGAAGAGGAAGCTGCTGGCGCAGCGCCACCGCTCAACATAAAAGGACTGCTCGCCCCTGACCCTCTGGGATATGCGGCCACGCACGACAGGATTCAAACGCTTTCCTGCTCTGTTATAGATATCGTCCATCACCACCGCCTGCTGCTCGTGCGCCGTCTTGCTCCTGCCTGGGGAGAGATGGGGCTGAGCCATCGTGTCGCCTGTCTGACGTCACGGTATAAGAAGAGGAAGCTGCTGGCGCAGCGCCACCGCTCAACATAAAAGGACTGCTCGCCCCTGACCCTCTGGGATATGCGGCCACGCACGACAGGATTCAAACGCTTTCCTGCTCTGTTATAGATATCGTCCATCACCACCGCCTGCTGCTCGTGCGCCGTCTTGCTCCTGCCTGGGAAGAGATAGGGGCTGAGCCATCGTGTTGCCTGTCTGACGTCACGGTCTAAGAAGAGGAAGCTGCTGGCGCAGCGCCACCGCTCAACATAAAAGGACTGCTCGCCCCTGACCCTCTGGGATATGCGGCCACGCACGACAGGATTCAAACGCTTTCCTGCTCTGTTATAGATATCGTCCATCACCACCGCCTGCTGCTCGTGCGCCGTCTTGCTCCTGCCTGGGAAGAGATAGGGGCTGAGCCATCGTGTCGCCTGTCTGACGTCACGGTCTAAGAAGAGGAAGCTGCTGGCGCAGCGCCACCGCTCAACATAAAAGGACTGCTCGCCCCTGACCCTCTGGGATATGCGGCCACGCACGACAGGATTCAAACGCTTTCCTGCTCTGTTATAGATATCGTCCATCACCACCGCCTGCTGCTCGTGCGCCGTCTTGCTCCTGCCTGGGAAGAGATAGGGGCTGAGCCATCGTGTCGCCTGTCTGACGTCACGGTCTAAGAAGAGGAAGCTGCTGGCGCAGCGCCACCGCTCAACATAAAAGGACTGCTCGCCCCTGACCCTCTGGGATATGCGGCCACGCACGACAGGATTCAAACGCTTTCCTGCTCTGTTATAGATATCGTCCATCACCACCGCCTGCTGCTCGTGCGCCGTCTTGCTCCTGCCTGGGAAGAGATAGGGGCTGAGCCATCGTGTCGCCTGTCTGACGTCACGGTCTAAGAAGAGGAAGCTGCTGGCGCAGCGCCACCGCTCAACATAAAAGGACTGCTCGCCCCTGACCCTCTGGGATATGCGGCCACGCACGACAGGATTCAAACGCTTTCCTGCTCTGTTATAGATATCGTCCATCACCACCGCCTGCTGCTCGTGCGCCGTCTTGCTCCTGCCTGGGAAGAGATAGGGGCTGAGCCATCGTGTCGCCTGTCTGACGTCACGGTCTAAGAAGAGGAAGCTGCTGGCGCAGCGCCACCGCTCAACATAAAAGGACTGCTCGCCCCTGACCCTCTGGGATATGCGGCCACGCACGACAGGATTCAAACGCTTTCCTGCTCTGTTATAGATATCGTCCATCACCACCGCCTGCTGCTCGTGCGCCGTCTTGCTCCTGCCTGGGAAGAGATAGGGGCTGAGCCATCGTGTCGCCTGTCTGACGTCACGGTCTAAGAAGAGGAAGCTGCTGGCGCAGCGCCACCGCTCAACATAAAAGGACTGCTCGCCCCTGACCCTCTGGGATATGCGGCCACGCACGACAGGATTCAAACGCTTTCCTGCTCTGTTATAGATATCGTCCATCACCACCGCCTGCTGCTCGTGCGCCGTCTTGCTCCTGCCTGGGAAGAGATAGGGGCTGAGCCATCGTGTCGCCTGTCTGACGTCACGGTCTAAGAAGAGGAAGCTGCTGGCGCAGCGCCACCGCTCAACATAAAAGGACTGCTCGCCCCTGACCCTCTGGGATATGCGGCCACGCACGACAGGATTCAAACGCTTTCCTGCTCTGTTATAGATATCGTCCATCACCACCGCCTGCTGCTCGTGCGCCCGTCTTGCTCCTGCCTGGGAAGAGATAGGGGCTGAGCCATCGTGTCGCCTGTCTGACGTCACGGTCTAAGAAGAGGAAGCTGCTGGCGCAGCGCCACCGCTCAACATAAAAGGACTGCTCGCCCCTGACCCTCTGGGATATGCGGCCACGCACGACAGGATTCAAACGCTTTCCTGCTCTGTTATAGATATCGTCCATCACCACCGCCTGCTGCTCGTGCGCCCGTCTTGCTCCTGCCTGGGAAGAGATAGGGGCTGAGCCATCGTGTCGCCTGTCTGACGTCACGGTCTAAGAAGAGGAAGCTGCTGGCGCAGCGCCACCGCTCAACATAAAAGGACTGCTCGCCCCTGACCCTCTGGGATATGCGGCCACGCACGACAGGATTCAAACGCTTTCCTGCTCTGTTATAGATATCGTCCATCACCACCGCCTGCTGCTCGTGCGCCGTCTTGCTCCTGCCTGGGAAGAGATAGGGGCTGAGCCATCGTGTCGCCTGTCTGACGTCACGGTATAAGAAGAGGAAGCTGCTGGCGCAGCGCCACCGCTCAACATAAAAGGACTGCTCGCCCCTGACCCTCTGGGATATGCGGCCACGCACGACAGGATTCAAACGCTTTCCTGCTCTGTTATAGATATCGTCCATCACCACCGCCTGCTGCTCGTGCGCCGTCTTGCTCCTGCCTGGGAAGAGATAGGGGCTGAGCCATCGTGTCGCCTGTCTGACGTCACGGTATAAGAAGAGGAAGCTGCTGGCGCAGCGCCACCGCTCAACATAAAAGGACTGCTCGCCCCTGACCCTCTGGGATATGCGGCCACGCACGACAGGATTCAAACGCTTTCCTGCTCTGTTATAGATATCGTCCATCACCACCGCCTGCTGCTCGTGCGCCGTCTTGCTCCTGCCTGGGAAGAGATAGGGGCTGAGCCATCGTGTCGCCTGTCTGACGTCACGGTCTAAGAAGAGGAAGCTGCTGGCGCAGCGCCACCGCTCAACATAAAAGGACTGCTCGCCCCTGACCCTCTGGGATATGCGGCCACGCACGACAGGATTCAAACGCTTTCCTGCTCTGTTATAGATATCGTCCATCACCACCGCCTGCTGCTCGTGCGCCGTCTTGCTCCTGCCTGGAAGAGATAGGGGCTGAGCCATCGTGTCGCCTGTCTGACGTCACGGTATAAGAAGAGGAAGCTGCTGGCGCAGCGCCACCGCTCAACATAAAAGGACTGCTCGCCCCTGACCCTCTGGGATATGCGGCCACGCACGACAGGATTCAAACGCTTTCCTGCTCTGTTATAGATATCGTCCATCACCACCGCCTGCTGCTCGTGCGCCGTCTTGCTCCTGCCTGGGAAGAGATTAGGGGCTGAGCCATCGTGTCGCCTGTCTGACGTCACGGTCTAAGAAGAGGAAGCTGCTGGCGCAGCGCCACCGCTCAACATAAAAGGACTGCTCGCCCCTGACCCTCTGGGATATGCGGCCACGCACGACAGGATTCAAACGCTTTCCTGCTCTGTTATAGATATCGTCCATCACCACCGCCTGCTGCTCGTGCGCCGTCTTGCTCCTGCCTGGGAAGAGATAGGGGCTGAGCCATCGTGTCGCCTGTCTGACGTCACGGTCTAAGAAGAGGAAGCTGCTGGCGCAGCGCCACCGCTCAACATAAAAGGACTGCTCGCCCCTGACCCTCTGGGATATGCGGCCACGCACGACAGGATTCAAACGCTTTCCTGCTCTGTTATAGATATCGTCCATCACCACCGCCTGCTGCTCGTGCGCCGTCTTGCTCCTGCCTGGGAAGAGATAGGGGCTGAGCCATCGTGTCGCCTGTCTGACGTCACGGTCTAAGAAGAGGAAGCTGCTGGCGCAGCGCCACCGCTCAACATAAAAGGACTGCTCGCCCCTGACCCTCTGGATATGCGGCCACGCACGACAGGATTCAAACGCTTTCCTGCTCTGTTATAGATATCGTCCATCACCACCGCCTGCTGCTCGTGCGCCGTCTTGCTCCTGCCTGGGAAGAGATAGGGGCTGAGCCATCGTGTCGCCTGTCTGACGTCACGGTCTAAGAAGAGGAAGCTGCTGGCGCAGCGCCACCGCTCAACATAAAAGGACTGCTCGCCCCTGACCCTCTGGGATATGCGGCCACGCACGACAGGATTCAAACGCTTTCCTGCTCTGTTATAGATATCGTCCATCACCACCGCCTGCTGCTCGTGCGCCGTCTTGCTCCTGCCTGGGAAGAGATAGGGGCTGAGCCATCGTGTCGCCTGTCTGACGTCACGGTCTAAGAAGAGGAAGCTGCTGGCGCAGCGCCACCGCTCAACATAAAAGGACTGCTCGCCCCTGACCCTCTGGGATATGCGGCCACGCACGACAGGATTCAAACGCTTTCCTGCTCTGTTATAGATATCGTCCATCACCACCGCCTGCTGCTCGTGCGCCGTCTTGCTCCTGCCTGGGAAGAGATAGGGGCTGAGCCATCGTGTCGCCTGTCTGACGTCACGGTCTAAGAAGAGGAAGCTGCTGGCGCAGCACCACCGCTCAACATAAAAGGACTGCTCGCCCCTGACCCTCTGGGATATGCGGCCACGCACGACAGGATTCATACGCTTTCCTGCTCTGTTATAGATTACGGCCATCACCACCGCCTGCTGCTCGTACGCTGTCTGGCTCCTGCCTGGGTAGAGATAGGGGCTGAGCCATCGTGTCGCCTGTCTGACGTCACGGTCTAAGAAGAGGAAGCTGCTGGCGCAGCGCGAACGCTCAACATAAAAGGACTGCCCGCCCCTGACCCTCTGGGATATGCGGCCACGCACGACAGGATTCAAACGCTTTCGTGCTCTGTTATAGATATCGTCCATCACCACCGCCTGCTGCTCGTGCGCCGTCTTGCTCCTGCCTGGGAAGAGATAGGGGCTGAGCCATCGTGTCGCCTGTCTGACGTCACGGTCTAAGAAGAGGAAGCTGCTGGCGCAGCGCCACCGCTCAACATAAAAGGACTGCTCGCCCCTGACCCTCTGGGATATGCGGCCATGCACGACAGGATTCAAACGCTTTCCTGCTCTGTTATAGGTATGCACTAGAACCCTTGTTTTTTGTTTTTGTTTTTTTTTTACTTTTTTATGTGGCTGCTGACCCCCATACTGTTGTACTTTGCCTCACCCTCCTGTGGTCTGTTGATTCATGGGGGTTGACATTGCAACCTACAGGGTTCGTATCGGAGCCTTCAGAAACTGCTGCAGAAATAGGATAGGGGTTGCTGAACGCCCTCATGCAGAGGCCCGCCTACTCTGTGTCTTGTGCCCCAAGCCCTCTCTTGCACTATCATTCTGTCTAGCGCTGCTTTTGCTCTGTGCTGGGGACATTGAGGCCAATCCAGGCCCCAAAGTAGATGATGTGTATGCCTTGCTGAAAGAATGCATTGAAGCCAACAAAATAAACTTTGACGCCACTGCAAATACCTTGAAAGAAATACAACGAGATATTGCTGATATTAGGTCCCGAGTTTGCGCAGTTGAAAAAAATCTACCTATAGTACCCGAAATAGGCACTGGCGTCAAAGCAGTCAATGACACACTTGAGGAAGTTAAAATGACTTTGTCGCAGACTAATTGTGGCCTAGAAGATGTTGTCGATGACCTAAATAATCGTTCACGAAGAAATAACTTGTTAATCAAGGGTTTAGCGGAAGTGGACAAAGAGGACTATGAGGCTAGCGAGAAATTAGTCAAGGATTTCTGTTCTACACATCTAAAAATAAACTTGCAACCCGGTGACATTGAAAGGGCGCATCGAAGCGGGCAACCTCGTCCCGACTTTACGCGCCCGTTGATAATAAAGTTCCTAAATTTCAAGACAAAGGATGCTCTCCTTCGAAATGGGCATAAACTGAAAGACATTGAACCTAAAATCTGGCTTGAGGAAGACTTCTCCCCTAAAATACAGTTCGCAAGAAAAATGCTTCGTGATTTCGCCAAAGCGAACAAAGAGAAGGATGAGCGCTAAAGCATTCGGTATAACAAACTGAAGCCTAAAGGACGCATATACTACTATGATGCGGTTTCTGCAAGAGTAGTTCAGGCAGACCCACCGCAAATGCGCAGCACGGATTGACAAACAGTCCGAATCAAGCCTATAAAAACAAAAGTACAAAATTTATCCGCTCTTCTCGCTAATTTTCATAGCATTATAAATAAAGTTGACTCGTTGCTTTCCGTAGGTCGCGCATGCTCCGCTGATATCATTCTAGGCACTGAAACGTGGCTCCGCGAAGACATATGCAATAGTGAATTATTGCTTCCACATTATTTCACTGTCTTCCGTAAAGATAGAACTTCATCTCGTGGCGGTGGTGTGCTGATAGCAATTAAGGAGCTCTTATCAACCTTCCATTTTTGCCATTGATACCCCTCTCGAGCTGCTCTGTGTAAAAACCGAATTTGAAGGTTGCACGTGTATAATCGGGGTCTGTTATCGACCACCCGATAGCAAACCAGATTTTGTTGATCACCTTACCCATGTACTCGAATTAATTTATAACAAATTTTCTCAGTGTGTTTTGGTGCTTGGCGGTGATTTCAATTACCCCTCCATTAACTGGGTCACACCATCATCGCCATCATTATCTGTCGGTCTTGAGATATCCCGCTTCCTTCGTACGTTAAAACTGTTTCACCTAACTCAGTTGGTAACTGCACCTACGAGGGGCGAACGCATTCTCGACTTAATTTTTACAAACAATCCGACAAACGTTGTAGTCCATGTCCTTGATGAAATTAGTGACCACAGAGTAATACACTGTTCCCACCCTCTCCCACTTCCTAACAAGGAAACAAAGCCTAAACGCATACGTAATTACAAAAAAGCTGATTGTGAAAAAATTAACTGTATGCTAACTGAGTTTTCGAGCTCCTTTTCGAGCGAATTTAATAATCGTACAACTAATGAAAACTGGATAGTGTTTCGTGACTTCCTTAAGAAAATTGAAAATACGTGTATTCCAGTGGTTTCCTTCACATCACAAACAAGTGCTCCTTGGTTTACGAAAAAGGGTAAACAGTGCCTAAATAAAAAGAAAAGAGCCTACAAAAAGGCTTCGCAAAGCAACAGTGTCAGTACTTGGAACAAGTATAAAGAATTAGCTCGGGAGTCGGAAAAAGCCATTAAAGAAGCTAAGAATTATTATTTTAATGATACGCTGCCACATTTGTTAAAATCTGATCCAAAAAAGTTTTGGCGCGTAATTAACCCCAAAGATACGGACAGTGTAATAACACTAAAGGACGCAAATGGTTGCATTGTACCCACCTCAGAATGTGCCCACGTATTAAACAATGTTTTTAGTGAAGTTTTTACCGACGAACCCCCCCTTGACGAGTCCTGTACCGCCGCTCCTACCACAATAACTTACCCAAGCGAGCCTATCATCGTTACTGAAGTTGGTGTATCCCGTGAAATTGCTAGACTTCCGCTTCGCTCCAGCCCTGGACCTGACGGCATCAGCTCAAAGCTGCTAAAGTTAACTAGTCACGTATCCTCGTTTTTATTGTGCCTTATTTTTCAACAATCGCTTGATTCTGGGTGCGTCCCTGACGATTGGAAATCTGGTCATGTCAAACCCATTTATAAATCTGGTGAACCCTCATGTCCAAAAAACTACCGCCCGATTTCCCTCACATCGGTTTGTTGTAAACTCCTTGAACACATAATTTACTCCCACATTATGCGACATCTCAATACTAATAAATTGTTATTCGATGCAGCCTTTCTGCTGCAGAATTTGAGGAGGAGGCCGCTCGCACATTTTTCCCGCAACCCAGCATTCCCCCGGAGCCGACTACGTATCAATGGCAACCACCAGAGAATGATGTGGCCCAAAATGCGCCGTTCACTCCACAGGAAATGGCAATAGCTCTGGGGGCGATCAACGTGAGGAGCGCGCCCGGTAAAGATGGGATTACATGGCGCATGCTTCAAAACTTGGATGAAGACGCCAAAATGCAGTTGTTATCAGAGTTAAACGCTGTGTGGATGTCCGGTGAGCTGCCAGTCGACTGGAAGCACTCAGTAGTTTACCCCATTCCCAAGGCAGGAAAAAAGATGAATAACATCAACAACATGAGGCCCATCTCCTTGACTTCTACACTTTGCAAGCTTCTTGAGCGCATGGTTCTCACCAGGTTAACCTTACATTCTTGAGAACGCTGGCGCAGAGCCGTACTATGACGAAGGGCAAACTGGATTTCGCCCTGGTCTTTGCACCTACGACAGCCTGCTGCTCCTGCGCAACTTGACCGGCAAGAAGCGCCGACGAACGAAGATCCCCGCCGTGATCGTGGCAGTCGACCTCAAAAAGGCTTTCGACACCGTCCGCCACAGTGCCATTATTGAAGCTCTCCAGGACTGTGGTGCGGGTACGCGCGTAATTAATTTTGTTAAAAGCTTTTTAAATGGCCGCACGTTTGAAATTAGAACGGAGCTAAACCATCCCCGCGTCTTCACCAATACAACTGGTGTACCGCAAGGAGCCATCCTCTCGCCCACGCTGTTTAACCTAGTGATGCGGAAGATTGCAAAACAACTTCGCAACATTCCACACCTGCAGCACACTATGTACGCTGATGATATCACCATCTGGGTTGACCCTCGATGCACTACGCTGAACACGCAGCAAGTCATCGACACAATTCAGCTTGGACTTGATACCATTGACAGGTGCCTGCCTCCGACTGGAATGAGTCCGTCTCCAGAAAAGAAAAAATACCTCGTCATTGGGGGGCTCGACCATCTGCAGGCACAAATACATTTCACGCTGAATGGTCAACCCATCGAGCGTGCTGCCGACAGGTGGTTCCGGATACTGGGCGTACCCCTCCACGAAGACGGAGGGGCCAGTGAATGGATCCGGCAAATCATATGTGTTTGGAAGCAGCAGCTTCATATCATCAAGAGAATTGGAGGCCGCTTCGGCGGGGCAACAACGCAGGTCCTGCGCACACTTACACAGGCCGTCCTGACTTCCAAGGCGTGCTACGGTGCTCCATGCTTTGCCCTTACGAAGACACAATATGACCGACTGGAGACATTACACCGCGAAAGCCTTAGAGTAATTACTGGTTTACCTCGGCACACCCGCGTGGAAGAACTCTACCGCTATTCCCAGCTGCCCCCCCTCCGCGCTATCATAACGGAGAGGGTCGAAGGCCACAACAGGAGACGCGCCGCAACCCGCGCGGGGCAGCTTGTCCAAAAATTGGCTTCCGGTCAGAGCGATTCGCTTTTCCCGCAACTGCCGGCTGTTCGAGCCCCTTGGGAAGATGTCTTGGTTCGTGTGTCAAAGCCTCTATCTCGCCTGCGTGGCCGAAACCATAACCACCATGAGCGCACCGCTATTGCTGCACGCGCAGACCGCCGAGCCGGCGCCATTTTTACAACAGCAGTCCTAAATGAAACAACATCTCGCGCTTCACTTTCCTGTATTGACGGCCAAGTGCGCATTTCCCGCACAATTCAATTTCTTCACCCTCCAAGCCCATGTCAGACCCGTCTTGCGGCAGTTCTTCTCGCTGTGGAGCACATTGAGGCAACTTACGGCGCCGGTGACAACCACCACTTCACAATATTTACGGACAGCCCCCAAGCCCTCGATCGACTTGGCAAAACCCCATACGTCGGAACCACCTGCGACCTCATCAAGACCATTTGTCGCAGACTGCGAGACACACGCAATATAGTCGTTCGGGTAGACTGGGTCCCGGGACACGCCGGCGGAATCGGCAGCGAGACCGCTTACGCGTGCGCGAGCGAGCACTTTGAACTCCGCTCCAACCCGGCGTTGCCCGTCCCATTTGCACAACACGACCCCGACCCCTCAGAAGCAAAAGCGGTAGCACGGCACGCGTCCAAACAGTCGTTGCGGAACTTGGTTCCACGAGACCCCGCCCCCCTGCCCGCTGGATTGCCCCGTGGCGCACAAGTACTTCTGCACAAGGCACGGGCTGGTGCCGCGCTAACCGATGATGTGTTGGCCAAGTGGCGTGCGTATGTGCCAAAACGTCACCAGCATGCCGTCAAGGTTGCGCAATCTGTGGCCACAGTTGCCTGCACCTCGTGCTCCACAGGAGCCACGCCCACTGTACACCACATGTTGTGGGACTGTCCCGGCCTTCAAACGCTCCGTTTACAGTATCTTCCGCCGTGCGTCCAGCGGCTTGTGGAATGGACAACCCCGCTGCAACCCGCCACTGCAAGGCAGAAGCTGCTTTCTCTGTGGGAGTTCGCGCGCTCTTCAGGCGTCGACCGCAGAATGTAACATTTAAACTCTCCCCCCCCTTCCTTTCTTCCCCATGCTGACCGACGCGTCCACCTTCTGAAATAAAGTTTTGTTATGTTATGTTATGTTATTCGATAATCAGCATGGGTTCAGGTACAAGCGGTCTTGCCAAACACAGTTGTTTGAATTAACCACGGACTTACACGACTCTTTGCACAAATTGGTTTATACAGATGCAGTATTTATCGATTTCTCCAAAGCCTTCGACCGCGTTCCCCACAAACGGCTTATCCAAAAAATAAATTGCCTAGAGTTAGACGTAAAAACTACCCGCTGGATTAATGAATTTCTATCTGGTCGCTCTCAAAAAGTAAATATATATAATAATCTCTCCAGTTCTTGTTGTGTTACGTCAGGAGTGCCTCAAGGATCAGTTTTAGGGCCTTTATTATTCCTGATATATATTAATGACATTGCGAACAATATAACATTAACAATACGGCTATTTGCCGATGATTGTATAATTTATAGGCAGATCACTACCACCGATGACGTAGCTATTTTACAAAGTGATTTAAATACCCTCGCAGAATGGTGCCACGTGTGGAAAATAGAAATTAATACCAAGAAAACTAAGGTCATGACATTTTCTTCGAAGCTAAATACTCCATTTCATCAATACACGTTATGCAGTTCAACAATTGAACGAACCCATTCTTTCAAGTATCTAGGTGTGATATTTACTCCTGATTTAAACTGGACCATGCATATTGAGCACATAACAAACAAGGCCCTAAAAAAACTTGGCTTTCTAAAGCGCCGTTTATATCTTGCGAACCATGTCACCAGACTTCGAGCATACATTTCCCTCATCCGTACAACCCTTGACTATGCTTCTATTATTTGGAACCCTCACACAGCTATTCTGTCCGACTGTATCGAGTCCATTCAAAATAAGGCTGCCCGGTTCATTCTGCGCTCGTACTCCTCGCCATACCAAAGTGTATCGGCATTAAAACAGATTCTTAATCTTCCAGACCTTAGCACTCGTCGTAAATTCTTCCGTTTGACCTTTTTTCACTCTCTTTATCATGGTGTTACATCTTTTTCGTGTGCTCATATTTTTCCAGCCCATTATGTGTCCAATCGCACTGACCACGATCGTAAAGTCTCGCCCATATTCGCAAGAACCAAAAAGTACTAAAATTCCCCTTTTGTGCTATCCGTAAGCGAGTGGAACGAGCTACCAATCGAGATTGTAGCGGTGGATGACCCGTCTAACTTCCAATCTGCTCTGCGCAAATTTCTGAATGTGGAAAGTTCCGACTGATACTTCTTGTGTGCCAGTGCAGCGTTGATGTTCGGCTGCCATGTGTACTTCTTGGCATTGGAATATACTGCGGGTATTAAATGCGCTGTGTGGTAACTCCGTGTCGCTTCTTCTTTTTTTTCCCCCCTTCCTTTTTTTAACGGATGTATGTATCTTTCGCCCAGTTGTCTGTTCGCTCAGTGCGGTCTTTTTTACGCGTGTTGACGTATGCATTGTATGGATAGTATCCCCCCCTATGTAATGCCTCTCGGGGCCTTTAGGGTATTCAAATAAATAAATAAATATAATACAGCGTTTCGCGCACCCGCTCAATCTGAAATTGCGACTGGCCGCGCGGGCTGAAGTAAAGGAGGTTTCCACGTATGATAAATAGGTCATTAGCTACCTATAGCAAGAAAATATCATACAATGCAACTGCAGAGGCCTTCTTAAAAAAAATTAAGGCCCTTCTACTCTGTGAAGAAGGATGGCATGCGAAGCTGGGCGCAGTCCACGGAGTGCATAAATGGGATTTCACGCGCCGACGCTACACAGGCGATTAGGTGCGCTGTAGTGGAGGGCTCCGGATCAATTTTGACTGCATGGGAATGTTATTGAATTCGATATGAAAAAGTGTACATAAATTTCAAATCGCGCGCCATCAGCCGCAAAGGGTTCGCACAACATCCGACAGATGGCGACGAGTGTACTGGCCAGTAGGAAGCCGCAGTGAAACATGCTCTGCCTATGATCGTGCCCCTCGCGAGGGGCATTTCCGGGGGCGCACGACGTTAAGTAGTTTGCGTTACGTTAATGTTGTTGCACTTGTGGCAACTGCTGACGAGAGAGCGCTCGTCAGCAGTAATTTGAATGAGTCAACGATATAAGGCGCGTATATAGCGCCCGATTGTTTGACGGCTTTGTGGCGCAGTGGTTACAGCACAACGTACATAGCGTTCCACCCGCAGGGTCGAGGGATCGAAACCTGGCGTCGGATAGTATTTTCGTTTTATATAGTAGGGACAACGATGGTGCGGACTACGGACGCCAACGCGGATGACATCGTGAGTTACTGAAATGCTCTGCATTTAAAAAAACAAGATGCAAAATTTTTGTGTCAGTGCTTCTTTCAGGGGAGTGGCAGCCCCGGGAAGTCACACCCGATAAGGCTGCCCTCCCCGTACCGCCCCCGAAAGTGGCTGGCGATAGAGTGCCCCGGGGAGCCCAAATTCATCCTGTAACTTTCTCGGCTCTTTGAACTTGGGGCACCTGCGCCAGGGATATTGAGTCATTGAGCGTTTCCCGCTGCGCATCCTATTTTTCAACGCACAGCCACAGCTCACCCGTCCGAAAATCGACGACGACGTCAAGCGCAATAACACACTGTAACAAAGCAACACGCAAGTTCATTTTTAACTAGGTATGGAGCGGTGAAAGCTTAGCGTTAGACCGATTTGCACGTATGCCAGCGTGAGAATCGAGCATTTTGTCGTCTCGAAATGCAACGTCAATATGCCCTAGAACATGCTGCATTTCTTTATATATATATATATATATATATGTGTGTGTGTGTGTGTGTGTGTGTGTGTGTGTGTGTGTGTGTGTGTGTGTGTGTGTGTGTGTGTGTGTGTGTGTGTGTGTGTGTGTGTATAATGTTTACGCATTCATCAAACATTTGGCGGGGCGGTTCAATCGAGTGACGGAGAGACACCAAAATTTTCACGCTTGGGATAGCCCAGAGCAGACAATCGCATCGCCTTTAAAAATCAGAGTTTATTTACCACTCTAGGGATGACCTGCTCTAATTGCTTGTGGAATCGAAAATCACCATTAGATATGAACAGCACATTTCCTTCCTCCTTGAGGAATGATTAGGCTTTCGTACGATGACAACTCACCATGCCATTGACGCCAGGTTTCGGAGAGTTCAGCGGGTTCGGTACCGACACCCAGGAGTATCTAGTATTGTGCTCCTGAAGTTCGTACGGATCCTCAGTGGTGTTGCTGGTGCTGAGGCCGGCAATGTGAGCTCCGCTGCACACGTCACGCAACAAGAATGGAATATAAGCGCTCCTTCTGACAAGAGGTGCTTTTTCCAAATGTATCATAAATGTGCTCCCCAGCTACGGCGTGTTGTAAGGGACACTGAAGTAAATTTGTCAAACTTTCTTGATGTCCGCATCTATCAACCGGCTCAAATTAATCAGTTATCCGAGACCAAAGGAAGTATTTATTTACACAGCGGAAGAAAAAAAATGTGTTTTTTTTTTCTCTGCCGTGGGAATCGGGAAAACACGAAAGTGAAATCAGCATCGAAATATGCAGCTGAGCATGATTTTCCGCGTAGGTGGCTGTCTTGTGGGGTGTGCTTGACGAGCGACGTCCTCCTGCCGGGTCGCTTCTCAAAAGGTGTACTGGCGTCATTTCGGTGACGGATATGACGGCAGGGAAATCTTAATGTATACCGACATAATACGCTTTCATGTTAAAATATAAAACTTGGAAACGAACAAATCTTGGTATGACGTACTCTTTAGTACTAAAGGTTCCTTCCCCGGAAGCAGACCGTGTGTGCAAGGGCGCACCCTTTACAGGTCGCTTGCTATGTTGTACTGGCGTCACTTCCGTGACGGATATGACGTCAGCGAAATTCTTGTGTATCCAGGAATGAAACACTTTCGTGTTAAGCTCCAGGCACCTAAGCTGCCTGGAGTTCCGTAGTCACAAGGCTAAGCTTCATATAACTTCTCAAAGCCAGTAGATCGAATCTCATTCGCGCCAATTCATTTTTGCTGTGTTCCGCAGCTCGCGCATCCTACTGAAACTTTATTTACTTTTCAAACTGAAACACTGCCACTAGGGGTGCCGTAAACGCGTTTCAGATGTAAAAATAAAATAAGGGCCGAATAATGATGGCTGACATCACACGCATGCGCATGACGCCCACCTTACAAGAAACGAAAGACAGAACGCGGCTGCAATGAAACAGCGCGCTCTGGAGCTACAACAAATGTGAGGTGGTAAGGGAAATCTGGAAGGGGGTCTTCCTGTCAGGATTGACTTTAGAAAATTCAGTTATACGCTTAAAATCAGAGACCTAAACGGGTTTGGGCGTAAATCAGAGGGCGCTAGGCAGGCTGGCCCTAGGGGCCCATAGCAAAACTACGAATGAAGTGGCACAGGGAGATATGGGCATGTCGTCCTTTGAGGTGTAGGAGCGCAGATCAAGATAAAGTTTGAGGGGAGACTTCGCGATATTGAGGTAGAAAAATGGTCCGCGAGAGTGTTTAGGTACCTCTATCTGAGGAGCATGGGCACGTGGTGCAGATGACGGACCAGACAGCTGACCAAGCGGTACAGAAATTCGGTAGGGCAAGGTGGGGTATACACAGCAGTTAAAAGGCAGGTCAAAGACAGATACGACGAATTGGGTACAAAGATTGGAAGGGAAAAAACCCTGGAGACTTTAGAAGAGAGAAACTAGAAATTAGAAAGTAAGGTTTCTATGGCAATACGCGATGCACTGCATTGCTCTTTGTAGCACGGGCGGTGTGTCTGAAAACACAGGAATACATGGCTAAATACAGGCAACAGGACCAATCTTGTGTTTGCTGCGGCAGGGATCGGGAATCTGTAGACCATGTTGTCAGACTGCACAGAGATACGACCGAGGTGGGACGATGGGGAAGCGACGTTGACGGAGGCTTTCGGCAATACGCGATGCACTGCATTGCTCTTTGTACCACGGGCCGGTGTGTCTGAAAACACACGAATAGATGGCTAACTACAGGCAACAGGGCAAATCTTGTGTTTGCTGCGGCAGGGATCGGGAATCTGTAGACCATATTGTCAGACTGCACAGAGA
Source organism: Haemaphysalis longicornis (assembly GCA_013339765.2). Lineage (NCBI taxonomy): Eukaryota > Metazoa > Arthropoda > Arachnida > Ixodida > Ixodidae > Haemaphysalis > Haemaphysalis longicornis. The sequence goes on from CM023458.1 coordinate 71,624,063, forward strand.
TACGACCGAGGCGGGACGATGGGGAAGCGACGTTGACGGAGGCTTTCGGCAATACGCGATGCACTGCATTGCTCTTTGTACCACAGGCGCTGTGTCTGAAAACACACGAATAGATGGCTAACTACAGGCAACACGGCAAATCTTGTGTTTGCTGCGGCAGGGATCGGGAATCTGTAGACCATATTGTCAGACTGCACAGAGATACGACCGAGGCGGGACGATGGGGAAGCGACGTGACGGAGGCTTTCGGCAATCGCGATGCACTGATTGCTCTTTGTAGCACGGGCGGTGTGTCTGAAGACACGAATAGATGGCTAACTACAGAACAGGGCAAATCTTGTGTTTGCTGCGGCAGGGATCGGGAATCTGTAGACCATATTGTCAGACTGCACAGAGATACGACCGAGGCGGGACGATGGGGAAGCGACGTTGACGGAGGCTTTCGGCAATCGCGATGCACTGCATTGCTCTTTGTAGCACGGGCGGTGTGTCTGAAACACAGAATAGTGGCTAACTACAGGCAACAGGGCAAATCTTGTGTTTGCTGCGGCAGGGATCGGGAATCTGTAGACCATATTGTCAGACTGCACAGAGATACGACCGAGGCGGGACGATGGGGAAGCGACGTTGACGGAGGCTTTCGGCAATACGCGATGCACTGCATTGCTCTTTGTAGCACGGGCGGTGTGTCTGAAAACACACGAATAGATGCTAACTACAGGCAACAGGGCAAATCTTGTGTTTGCTGCGGCAGGGATCGGAATCTGTAGACCATATTGTCAGACTGCAACAGAGATACGACCGGAGGCGGGACGATGGGGAAGCGACGTTGAACGGAGGCTTTCGGCAATACGCGATGCACTGCATTGCTCTTGTAGCACGGGGCGGTGTGTCCTGAAAACACACGAATAGATGGCTAACGAACAGGCACAAGGCAATCTTGTGTTTCTGCGGGCAGGGATCGGGAATCGTAGACGCATATTGTCAGACTGCACGAGAGATACGACCGAGGCGGGACGAATGGGAAGCGACGTTGACGGAGGCTTTCGGCAATGCGCGATGCACTGCATTGCTCTTTGTACCACGGGCGGTGTGTCTGAGAAAACACACGAATAGATGCTAACTACAGGCAAGAGGGGCAATCTTGTTGTTTGCTGCGGCAGGGATCGGGAATCTGTAGACCATATTGTCCAACTGCACAGAGATACGACCGAGGCGGGACGATGGGGAAGCGACGTTGACGGAGGCTTTCGGCAATACGCGATGCACTGCATTGCTCTTTGTAGCACGGGCGGTGTGTCTGAAAACACACGAATAGATGGCTAACTACAGGCAACAGGGCAAATCTTGTGTTTGCTGCGGCAGGGATCGGGAATCTGTAGACCATATTGTCAGACTGCACAGAGATACGACCGAGGCGGGACGATGGGGAAGCGACGTTGACGGAGGCTTTCGGCAATACGCGATGCACTGCATTGCTCTTTGTAGCACGGGCGGTGTGTCTGAAACACACGAATAGATGGCTAACTACAGGCAACAGGGCAAATCTTGTGTTTGCTGCGGCAGGGATCGGGAATCTGTAGACCATATTGTCAGACTGCACAGAGATACGACCGAGGCGGGACGATGGGGAAGCGACGTTGACGGAGGCTTTCGGCAATACGCGATGCACTGCATTGCTCTTTGTAGCACGGGCGGTGTGTCTGAAAACACACGGAATACGATGGCTAACTACAGCAAACAGGACGGCAAATCTTTGTGTTTGCCTGCGGCAAGGATCGGGAATCTGTAAGCAACCAGTATTGTCAGACTGCACAAGGATACGACCGAGGCAGGGGATGATGGGGAAGACGACGTTGACGGGACGGTCTTTCGGCAATAGCGCGATGCACTTGTATTGCTCTTTGTACAAACGTGCAGGTGTGTCTTGAAGAACAACAGGAATAGCATGGCGATACGACGGCAACATGGCAAATCTTGTGTTTGCCTTGCGGCAGGGATCAGGGAATCTGCGTAGACCATATTGTCAGACTGCACAGAGATAAAAGACCGAGGCCGGACGATGGTGGAAGCGACGTTGACGGAGGCTTGCCGCAATAGCGCGATGCACTGGGGCATTGCTCTTTGTAGCACGGGCGGTGTGTGCTGAAAGACACACGGAATACGATTGGCTAACTACAGGCAACGGGCAATCTTGTGTTTGCTGCGGCAGGGATCGGGAATCTGTAGACCATATTGTCAGACTGCACAGAGATACGACCGAGGCGGGGACGATGGGGAAAGAGACGTTGACGGAGGCTTTCGGCAATACGCGATGCACTGCATTGCTCTTTGTAGCACGGGCGGTGTGTCTGAAAACATACGAATAGATGGCTAACTACAGGCAACAGGGCAAATCTTGTGTTTGCTGCGGCAGGGATCGGGAATCTGTAGACCATATTGTCAGACTGCCCAGAGATACGACCGAGGCGGAACGATGGGGAAGCGACGTTGACGAGGCTTTCGGCAAATAGCGCGATGCAACTGTAATTGCTCTTGTAGCACGGGGCGGTGTGTCTGAAGACACACGAATAGATGGCTAACTACAAGGCAACAGAGCAAATCTGGTGTTTGCTGCGGCAGGGATCGGGAATCTGTAGACCATATTGTCAGACTGCACAGAGATACGACCGAGGCGGGACGATGGGGAAGAGACGTTGACGAGGCTTTCGGCAATACGCGATGCACTGTCATTGCTCTTTGTAGCACGGGCGGTGTGTCTGAAAGACATACGAATAGCATGGCTAACTACAGGCAACAGGGCAAATCTTGTGTTTGCTGCGGCAGGGATCGGGAATCTGTAGACCATATTGTCAGACTGCACAGAGATACGACCGAGGCGGGACGATGGGGAAGCGACGTTGACGGAGGCTTTCGGCAATACGCGATGCACTGCTATTGCTCTTTGTAGCACGGAGGCGGTGTGTCTGAAAGACACAGGAATACGATGGCTAACTACAGGCAACAGGCAAATCTTGTGTTTGCTGCGGCAGGGATCGGGAATCTGTAGACCATATTGTCAGACTGCACAGAGATACGACCGAGGGCGGGACGATGGGGAAGCGACGTTGACGGAGGCTTTCGGCAATAGCGCGATGCACTGCATTGCTCTTTGTAGCACGGGCGGTGTGTCTGAAGACATAGGAATACATGGCTAACTACAGGCAACAGGGCAAATCTTGTGTTTGCTGCGGCAGGGATCGGGAATCTGTAGACCATATTGTCAGACTGCACAGAGATACGACCGAGGCGGGACGATGGGAAGCGACGTTGACGGAGGCTTTCGGCAATACGCGATGCACTGCATTGCTCTTTGTACACGGGCGGTGTGTCTGAAGACACAGGAAATACATGGCTAACTACAGGCAACAGGGCAAATCTTGTGTTTGCTGCGGCAGGGATCGGGAATCTGTAGACCATATTGTCAGACCTGCACAGAGATACGACCGAGGCGGGACGATGGGGAAGCGACGTTGACGGAGGCTTTCGGCAATACGCCGATGCACTGCATTGCTCTTTGTACCACGGGCGGTGTGTCTGAAAACACACGAATAGATGGCTAACTACAGGCAACAGGGCAAATCTTGTGTTTGCTGCGGCAGGGATCGGGATCTGTAGACCATATTGTCAGACTGCACAGAGATACGACCGAGGCGGGACTATGGGGAAGCGACGTTTGACGGAGGCTTTCGGCAATACGCGATGCACTGTATTGCTCTTTGTAGCACGGGCGGTGTGTCTGAAGCACACGAATACGATGGCTAACTACAGGCAACAGGACAAATCTTGTGTTTGCTGCGGCAGGGATCGGGAATCTGTAGACCATATTGTCAGACTGCACAGAGATACGACCGAGGCGGGACGATGGGGAAGCGACGTTGACGGAGGCTTTCGGCAATACGCGATGCACTGCATTGCTCTTTGTAGCACGGGACGGTGTGTCTGAAACACACGAATAGATGGCTAACTACAGGCAACAGGGCAAATCTTGTGTTTGCTGCGGCAGGGATCGGGAATCTGTAGACCATATTGTCAGACTGCACAGAGATACGACCGAGGCGGGGCGATGGGGGAAGCGACGTTGACGGAGGCTTTCGGCAATACGCGATGCACTGCATTGCTCTTTGTAGCACGGGCGGTGTGTCTGAAAACACACGAATAGATGGCTAACTACAGGCAACAGGGCAAATCTTGTGTTTGCTGCGGCAGGGATCGGGAATCTGTAGACCATATTGTCAGACTGCCCAGAGATACGACCGAGGCGGGACGATGGGGAAGCGACGTTGACGGAGGCTTTCGGCAATACGCGATGCACTGCATTGCTCTTTGTACGCACGGGCTGGTGTGTCTGAAAGACACTACGGAATAGATGGCTAACTACAGGCAACAGGGCAAATCTTGTGTTTGCTGCGGCAGGGATCGGGAATCTGTAGACCATATTGTCAGACTGCCCAGAGATACGACCGAGGCGGGACGATGGGGAAGCGACGTTGACGGAGGCTTTCGGCAATGCGCGATGCACTGTATTGCTCTTTGTAGCACGGGCGGTGTGTCTGAAGACACAGGAATACGTGGCTAACTACAGGCAACAGGACAAATCTTGTGTTTGCTGCGGCAGGGATCGGGAATCTGTAGACCATATTGTCAGACTGCACAGAGATACGACCGAGGCGGGACGATGGGAAGCGACAGTTGACGGAGGCTTTCGGCAATGCGCGATGCACTGTATTGCTCTTTGTAGCACGGGCGGTGTGTCTGAAAGACACAGGAATAGATGGCTAACTACAGGCAACAGGGCAAATCTTGTGTTTGCTGCGGCAGGGATCGGGAATCTGTAAGACCATATTGTCAGACTGCACAGAGATACGACCGAGGCGGGACGATGGGGAAGCGACGTTGACGGAGGCTTTCGGCAATACGCGATGCACTGCATTGCTCTTTGTAGCACGGGCGGTGTGTCTGAAAACACAGAATAGCATGGCTAACTACAGGCAACAGGGCAAATCTTGTGTTTGCTGGCGGCAGGGATCGGGAATCTGTAGACCATATTGTCAGACTGCACAGAGATACGACGAGGCGGGACGATGGGGAAGCGACGTTGACGGAGGCTTTCGGCAATGACGCGATGCACTGTATTGCTCTTTGTAGCACGGGCGGTGTGTCTGAAATACACCGGAATAGACTTGGCTAACTACAGGCAACAGGGCCAATCTTGTGTTTGCTGCGGCAGGGATCGGGAATCTTGTAGACCATATTGTCAGACTGCACAGAGATACGACCGAGGCGGGACGATGGGGAAGCGACGTTGACGGAGGCTTTCGGCAATACGCGATGCACTGTATTGCTCTTTGTAGCACGGGCGGTGTGTCTGAAGACACACGAATAGAATGGCTAACTACAGGCAACAGGGCAAATCTTGTGTTTGCTGCGGCAGGGATCGGGAATCTGTAGACCATATTGTCAGACTGCACAGAGATACGACCGAGGCGGGACGATGGGGAAGAGACGTTGACGGAGGCTTTCGGCAATACGCGATGCACTGCATTGCTCTTTGTAGCCACGGCGGTGTGTCTGAAGACACAGGAATACGTGGCTAACTACAGGCAACAGGGCACCAAATCTTGTGTTTGCTGCGGCAGGGATCGGGAATCTGTAGACCATATTGTCAGACTGCCCAGAGATACGACCGAGGCGGGACGATGGGGAAGCGACGTTGACGGAGGCTTTCGCAATAGCGCGATGCACTGTATTGCTCTTTGTACACGGGCGGTGTGTCTGACAAGACACGGAATACGTGGCTAACTACAGGCAACAGGACAATCTTGTGTTTGCTGGCGGCAGGGGATCGGGAATCTGTAGACCATATTGTCAGACTGCACAGAGATACGACCGAGGCGGGAACGATGGGGAAGCGACGTGACGGAGGCTTTCGGCAATACGCGATTGCACTGCATTGCCTCTTTGTAGCCACGGGCGGTGTGTCTGAAAACACACGAATAGATGGCTAACTCAGGCAACAGGGCAAATCTTGTGTTTGCTGCGGCAGGGATCGGGAATCTGTAGACCATATTGTCAGACTGCACAGAGATACGACCGAGGCGGGACGATGGGGAAGCGACGTTGACGGAGGCTTTCGGCAATACGCGATGCACTGCATTGCTCTTTGTAACACGGGTGGTGGGTCTGAAAACACACGGAATAGAAGGCTAACTACAGGCAACAGGGCAAATCTTGTGTTTGCTGCTGGCAGGGATTCGGGAATCTGTAGACCATATTGTCAGACTGCACAGAGATACGACCGAGGCGGGACGATGGGGAAGCGACGTTGCACGGAGGCTTTCGGCAATACGCGATGCACTGCATTGCTCTTTGTACCACGGGCGGTGTGTCTGAAAACACACACGAATAGATGGCTAACTACAGGCACAGGGGCAAATCTTGTGTTTGCTGCGGCAGGGATCGGGAATCTGTAGACCATATTGTCAGACTGCACAGAGATACGACCGAGGCGGGACGATGGGGAAGAGACGTTGACGGAGGCTTTCGGCAATACGCGATGCACTGCATTGCTTTTGTAGCCACGGGCGGTGTGTCTGAAAGCACACGAATAGATGGCTAACTACAGGCAACAGGGCAAATCTTGTGTTTCCTGCGGCAGGGATCGGGAATCTGTAGACCATATTGTCAGACTGCACAGAGATACGACCGAGGCGGGACGATGGGGAAGAGACGTTGACGGAGGCTTTCGGCAATACGCGATGCACTGCATTGCTCTTTGTAGCACGGGCGGTGTGTCTGAAGACACAGGAATAGATGGCTAACTACAGGCAACAGGGCAAATCTTGTGTTTGCTGCGGCAGGGATCGGGAATCTGTAGACCATATTGTCAGACTGCACAGAGATACGACCGAGGCGGGACGATGGGGAAGCGACGTTGACGGAGGCTTTCGGCAATACGCGATGCACTGCATTGCTCTTTGTAGCACGGGCGGTGTGTCTGAAAACACACGAATAGATGGCTAACTACAGGCAACAGGGCAAATCTTGTGTTTGCTGCGGCAGGGATCGGGAATCTGTAGACCATATTGTCAGACTGCACAGAGATACGACCGAGGCGGGACGATGGGGAAGCGACGTTGACGGAGGCTTTCGGCAATACGCGATGCACTGCATTGCTCTTTGTACCACGGGCGGTGTGTCTGAAAACACACGAATAGATGGCTAACTACAGGCAACAGGGCAAATCTTGTGTTTGCTGCGGCAGGGATCGGGAATCTGTAGACCATATTGTCAGACTGCACAGAGATACGACCGAGGCGGGACGATGGGGAAGCGACGTTGACGGAGGCTTTCGGCAATACGCGATGCACTGCATTGCTCTTTGTAGCACGGGCGGTGTGTCTGAAAACACACGAATAGATGGCTAACTACAGGCAACAGGGCAAATCTTGTGTTTGCTGCGGCAGGGATCGGGAATCTGTAGACCATATTGTCAGACTGCACAGAGATACGACCGAGGCGGGACGATGGGGAAGCGACGTTGACGGAGGCTTTCGGCAATACGCGATGCACTGCATTGCTCTTTGTAGCACGGGCGGTGTGTCTGAAAACACACGAATAGATGGCTAACTACAGGCAACAGGGCAAATCTTGTGTTTGCTGCGGCAGGGATCGGGAATCTGTAGACCATATTGTCAGACTGCACAGAGATACGACCGAGGCGGGACGATGGGGAAGCGACGTTGACGGAGGCTTTCGGCAATACGCGATGCACTGCATTGCTCTTTGTAGCACGGGCGGTGTGTCTGAAAACACACGAATAGATGGCTAACTACAGGCAACAGGGCAAATCTTGTGTTTGCTGCGGCAGGGATCGGGAATCTGTAGACCATATTGTCAGACTGCACAGAGATACGACCGAGGCGGGACGATGGGGAAGAGACGTTGACGGAGGCTTTCGGCAATACGCGATGCACTGCATTGCTCTTTGTAGCACGGGCGGTGTGTCTGAAGACACACGAATAGATGGCTAACTACAGGCAACAGGGCAAATCTTGTGTTTGCTGCGGCAGGGATCGGGAATCTGTAGACCATATTGTCAGACTGCACAGAGATACGACCGAGGCGGGACGATGGGGAAGCGACGTTGACGGAGGCTTTCGGCAATACGCGATGCACTGCATTGCTCTTTGTAGCACGGGCGGTGTGTCTGAAGACACACGGAATAGTGGCTAACTACAGGCAACAGGGCAAATCTTGTGTTTGCTGCGGCAGGGATCGGGAATCTGTAGACCATATTGTCAGACTGCACAGAGATACGACCGAGGCGGGACGATGGGGAAGCGACGTTGACGGAGGCTTTCGGCAATACGCGATGCACTGCATTGCTCTTTGTACCACGGGCGGTGTGTCTGAAAACACACGAATAGATGGCTAACTACAGGCAACAGGGCAAATCTTGTGTTTGCTGCGGCAGGGATCGGGAATCTGTAGACCATATTGTCAGACTGCACAGAGATACGACCGAGGCGGGACGATGGGGAAGCGACGTTGACGGAGGCTTTCGGCAATACGCGATGCACTGCATTGCTCTTTGTACCACGGGCGGTGTGTCTGAAAACACACGAATAGATGGCTAACTACAGGCAACAGGGCAAATCTTGTGTTTGCTGCGGCAGGGATCGGGAATCTGTAGACCATATTGTCAGACTGCACAGAGATACGACCGAGGCGGGACGATGGGGAAGCGACGTTGACGGAGGCTTTCGGCAATACGCGATGCACTGCATTGCTCTTTGTAGCACGGGCGGTGTGTCTGAAAACACACGAATAGATGGCTAACTACAGGCAACAGGGCAAATCTTGTGTTTGCTGCGGCAGGGATCGGGAATCTGTAGACCATATTGTCAGACTGCACAGAGATACGACCGAGGCGGGACGATGGGGAAGCGACGTTGACGGAGGCTTTCGGCAATACGCGATGCACTGCATTGCTCTTTGTACCACGGGCGGTGTGTCTGAAAACACACGAATAGATGGCTAACTACAGGCAACAGGGCAAATCTTGTGTTTGCTGCGGCAGGGATCGGGAATCTGTAGACCATATTGTCAGACTGCACAGAGATACGACCGAGGCGGGACGATGGGGAAGAGACGTTGACGGAGGCTTTCGGCAATACGCGATGCACTGCATTGCTCTTTGTAGCACGGGCGGTGTGTCTGAAAACACACGAATAGATGGCTAACTACAGGCAACAGGGCAAATCTTGTGTTTGCTGCGGCAGGGATCGGGAATCTGTAGACCATATTGTCAGACTGCACAGAGATACGACCGAGGCGGGACGATGGGGAAGCGACGTTGACGGAGGCTTTCGGCAATACGCGATGCACTGCATTGCTCTTTGTAGCACGGGCGGTGTGTCTGAAAGACACAGAATAGATGGCTAACTACAGGCAACAGGGCAAATCTTGTGTTTGCTGCGGCAGGGATCGGGAATCTGTAGACCATATTGTCAGACTGCACAGAGATACGACCGAGGCGGGACGATGGGGAAGCGACGTTGACGGAGGCTTTCGGCAATACGCGATGCACTGCATTGCTCTTTGTAGCACGGGCGGTGTGTCTGAAAACACACGAATACATGGCTAACTACAGGCAACAGGGCAAATCTTGTGTTTGCTGCGGCAGGGATCGGGAATCTGTAGACCATATTGTCAGACTGCACAGAGATACGACCGAGGCGGGACGATGGGGAAGCGACGTTGACGGAGGCTTTCGGCAATACGCGATGCACTGCATTGCTCTTTGTAACACGGGCGGTGGGTCTGAAAACACAGGAATACATGGCTAACTACAGGCAACAGGACAAATCTTGTGTTTGCTGCGGCAGGGATCGGGAATCTGTAGACCATATTGTCAGACTGCACAGAGATACGACCGAGGCGGGACGATGGGGAAGCGACGTTGACGGAGGCTTTCGGCAATACGCGATGCACTGCATTGCTCTTTGTACCACGGGCGGTGTGTCTGAAAACACACGAATAGATGGCTAACTACAGGCAACAGGGCAAATCTTGTGTTTGCTGCGGCAGGGATCGGGAATCTGTAGACCATATTGTCAGACTGCACAGAGATACGACCGAGGCGGGACGATGGGGAAGCGACGTTGACGGAGGCTTTCGGCAATACGCGATGCACTGCATTGCTCTTTGTACCACGGGCGGTGTGTCTGAAAACACACGAATAGATGGCTAACTACAGGCAACAGGTAGATGGCTAACTACAGGCAACAGGGCAAATCTTGTGTTTGCTGCGGCAGGGATCGGGAATCTGTAGACCATATTGTCAGACTGCACAGAGATACGACCGAGGCGGGACGATGGGGAAGCGACGTTGACGGAGGCTTTCGGCAATACGCGATGCACTGCATTGCTCTTTGTACCACGGGCGGTGTGTCTGAAAACACACGAATAGATGGCTAACTACAGGCAACAGGGCAAATCTTGTGTTTGCTGCGGCAGGGATCGGGAATCTGTAGACCATATTGTCAGACTGCACAGAGATACGACCGAGGCGGGACGATGGGGAAGCGACGTTGACGGAGGCTTTCGGCAATGCGCGATGCACTGTATTGCTCTTTGTAGCACGGGCGGTGTGTCTGAAGACGGTATACCGACAGAACAGCACGCGACGAAACGGCACGCGACAGAATAGCACCGACATAACAGCGCGGAGTCAAAAGGGCACGCGTCAAAACAGCACGCGTCAAAATGGCACAGCGACAAGAGCGCACAGCGACAAAACCGCACACGACAGAAGAGCACGGCGCCAAAACAGCACGGCGTCAAAACAGCACGCGACAGAAGAGCACGGCGACAAAACAGCACGGCGACGAAACAGCACGCGACAAAACAGCACACTGCAAGAGATGAGCACTGTAAAAGTTGGGTGCGGTGGCGTTGCTATAGGTAGTATGGCATAGTGCACTCGCCGGAACGGAATCCAAACTCTGCGGCAAGTAAGGAATAGAAAAGCACATTCATTTGAACTTATTTTTACAATACTTATCTGTGCAGGAACATATCAGTACATGGACATTTAGGCACCCGCATATTCCAGTGGAGGGCGATTTCGGTACAGGAAGAGATTTAGGTGTGCCTGTGATAGGCTGAAGCAACACAACATAGTGAGCCGTTGATATCAATTACAGATTTTACTTGTTCGTATTACTTTCTTTTTCACGCATGGTTATATGTGCAATTATTTC